>CM046372.1:28718590-28928269 GCA_025413025.1 Ficus hispida
TAAGTTGACATTACGACTATTGAATGTGATTGAAAATACGGCCTCAGCTTTCTAGCTGCTGTGATGAGAGCTAAAGCTAATTTTTCGACCACCGGGTATCTCGTTTCTGCATCAAGTAATGACTTGCTGATGTAGTAGACTGGTTGTTCACCGTTCGAGTCTCGCACTAGAACGGCACTGACAGAATCTTCTGTTACGGCCAAGTACAAAAACAAACTCTCACCGGTTAAAGGCTTCGCTAGAATCGGAGGACTTGATAGATATCTTTTAAGTTCATCGAACGCTTTTTGGCATTGCTCGTTCCACTCGAATTTCTTGTTCCCTTTCAGCAGCTTGAAAAAGGGATGGCACTTGTCAGTCGAGCGTGAGATAAATCTGTTCAGAGCAGCGATCCTACCAGTCAACTTCTGAATCTCTCTTTTATTTCTGGGAGATGGCATGTCAATTATCGCCCTTATCTGGTCAGGATTGGCTTCGATTCCTCGTCGCGTGACAATGTAGCCCAAGAATTTTCCGGATGAAACTCCGAAAGAGCACTTCAATGGATTCAATCGCATGTTATGCTGACGAAGTACTGAAAAGCATTCGGACAAATGTCCGATATGATCTGCTGCTTTCAGTGACTTTACCAACATGTCATCAATGTAGACCTCCATCGTTCGACCTAGTTGATCAGCGAACATTGCGTTGACAAGTCTCTGGTATGTTGCACCAGCGTTCTTTAACTCGAACGGCATAACTTTATAACAATAGATCCCCCTTTCCGTAATGAATGCTGTTTTTTCTTGATCGTCGGGATGCATGAGGATTTGGTTATACCCTGAGAAAGCGTCCATGAACGAGAGTAATTCGTGGCCCGCTGTAGCATCGACCAGTCGATCAATATGAGGCAAGGGGAAACTATCCTTCGGACATGCTTTGTTCAAATCTGTAAAATCGATACAGACTCTCCATTTGCCGTTTTTCTTTTTCACGATTACAACGTTCGCCAGCCAGTCTGGGTACTGAACCTCTTTGATAAATCCAGCCTCGATCAACTTTCGTACCTCTTCGTTGATAATTGGTTACGTTCGATACCGAGTTTTCTTCTTTTCTGTTTGACAGGCTTATGATTTCGATCGATGTTCAAACGGTGTGTTGTAACGTCCGGGTCGATACCTGGCATGTCGTTGTGTGACCATGCAAAACAGTCCTGGTTGTTTAGAAGAAAACTTATGAGCTCGGTACGTATCGTTCGATCGAGTAACGAACCAATATTAACCGTGTGATCGGGATGTTCGGGGTCGACCTGGATTTCGTCGAGTTGCTCCATGTTGGGTTTGCATTGAGCGTTCGATGTTTTTTCCTCCTCTAGCTGCTATAACCGGTTACTTTTCTTCATTTTTATGGAATGAAGGTAACAGGTTCGAGCTGTCTCCTGATTACCTTTCACTTCCCTCACTCCTCTTTTGGTTGGGAATCTTATACGTTGGTGATACGTGGATGGGACTGCCTTCATCGCGTGAATCCAGGGCCTACCAAGAATGATATTGTAGGCTGAAGGACAGTCCAGAACCAAAAAAATTGGTCAGCTTGTTCTCCCCTGCTGCAAAAACGGGAAGCTTGATCTTTCCAATAGCGGCGGTTGATTCTCCATTGAATCCTGTCAAAACGGTCGTCGAGCGTTCAACGTCCGATTCGGACAGATCCATTTCCTTTAATGTTGACAGGAAAAGAACATCTGCTGAACTTCCGTTGTCAACAAGAATTCGCCCAACCTCACAATTAGATACGTTCAACGTTAAAACCAATGCATCATCATGAGGTCGGCTTAGGCTAGTAGCCTCGCTGCTATGGAAGCTAATCGAGTGTTCGATGGGTCTTCGGGAAGAACTGACGGAATTGGCTGCAAAGCTTTTCTTCTGTAGGATTTGATAGCGGTTATTGTTTCGCCGCTATAAAGTGAGCCTCCGCAGATCACACCGATCGTCTTCAGGGCTGGTGGAGGTGATCATCTTGTATAGTCCTCTGTCTGTTCATCCCATCCCGTTGGTTCGATTGGCTGGTCTGTCCTCAGAGGGGGAGAATATGTAACTAAGAAGTCAAACTTCCCCGAAGGCTGACCAAGCGTTCCAACCTGTTTGTCTCCGTTTTGGTAGCGTAGAAACAATGCATCATTATGAGAACGGCTAGGGCTTGTAGTCTCGCTGCTAGAGTCTGAGCCTCCGCAGATCACGCCGATCGTCTTCCGGACTGGTGGAGGCGAAGGTGTGTCTTCGATTTGTTGCACGATCCTTCGTTCCTTGGCTTCGCTACCAAGCCCATATGTTTCCCTTCCTTTCTCCGTCAAAAACTCTCGAAGATGGCCCTTCTTTAGAAGTTCTGCGACCTCAGCCCTTAATGCTCGACAATCGATAGTTTGGTGACCATGATCTTTGTGAAACTCGCAGTACTTTGTGGTGTCCCTTGCAGGGTTTTCTGGCAGCTTCTTTGGCCAAGTCACAAAGTCCTGGCGCCTTAGGTGAGCTATTAGTTCAGAAGGGCTGATACCGAGGGCATACTTCGGCGGGGAGATTGGTCGCTTTTTTTCGCGCTTCGCTGTTCGTCCTTCGCGACGGTCTATCCTTGTAGCTGGGCGTGATCGATCACGTCGGAACACCTTCTCTTGGTCGTTGCGGACTCTGGCTACCTCCTCCCTTGTTCGCACTATGTCTCGGTCCACACGCTCGTTCTCTTCTTCCAACTCGATGAATCCTTTTGCCCTATGAAGGGCATCCTGAATTGTTGGAGGGTATCGAGTGCAGATCTCGTTTTTGAACAAGGATTTGTGTCTCAAACCCTTTTTCAGTGCTTCCCTGGCCGTTCCATCGTCGAGCCCACATATCTCTGATATCGCCTTACTGAAGCGCTTGATGTAGGCTCGGAGCGACTCATGCGGACCTTGTATCACACCCCATAGGTCCTTAGTCGTCTTTCCCGACTGAATGTGGACTGAGTAGCTACGCATGAATTCCAGCGATAGCTCGTCGAACGAATCGATCGACTCGGGAGGTAAGTTACAAAACCATCTTAAAGCTGCTCCTTTCAAGATTTGTGCGAACAGCTTACACATCATGTCATCGAGCATTCCGGTGGGAATGTTCGTTGATTGAACGACGTGTTTATATTGTAATAGATGATCGTGAGGGTCCGACATTCCGTCGAACCTCGGGAAGGAGACGCTGCCGAATTTCGGAGTAATTGTGTCTGTGATTCGCTTCGTTAAAGGCGTTTCTCTGACACCACGAGCTAGATCGTCGAACCCCGGAGTGGATGTGGTGGCACGGTGAATCTGAGAGGAGAAGCGTTGCTCCATCTGGGCTTCCAACGCTCTCATCTCCTCGGACATGAAACTCCTCATCATATCCTCGACGTTCGTCGTCCCTTGTGGAACGGGACCTTCAGGCGATTGTTGAACGTCGGGCGTCGAACGTCGAACTCGACCCGTGTTTCTCCTTGCATCAGGACCATGGGCTGTTCGTTGCAGTGGTTGTCGTTGCTGCTGTTGTTGAGTTCGTTCTTCATTTCCCGAAGTCGGGTATCCCGGTGTATACAGTGGCTGCATTCGGGCTACGGGGCTATAAGGTGCGTTCCTCGTTTGTTGAGGATTGTACTGTTGCGCCTGCTGCCAGCCCCCAGCACTCGCACCGGAGGAGTACCCAACATATGGGTTATAGTAGGAGTAAGCGACCTGAGCGTTGATGGTGGTTAATTGATTTCTGAGAATCTGGTTTTCAGCGGTAATGTTCTCCATTTGGCTCTGTTGAGCGCTGTACTTTTTGGAGAGATCTTCCACCAATTGCGTCAGGTTTGCGATCTGGGAATTGGCCTCCGATGTAGAAGCCTCTTGTGGACGAACAGGACTTTCCTGGGAGAATTCCTCTTGATGATCTTGTTGTTCAGCCATCGTTGCTTTATGAATTCCGAGTGTAGAATGCCCAAGGGCCCCACGGTGGGCGCCAAACTGTAGATGCTGGATATCTACTGTCAAATTTTAACCGGAGTTAGTCAATATCGTTAAATCAAAATGTATTGGGCCCCCGGGAATTGTAATGAAACTCATAAATACAATCCAGTATAAACATAATAAAATAAATAGAAACAGCATAGAATTTGATGACACCACAATTTAGAGAGGTTCGCCCAACAAGTGCTACGTCCTCTGTGACTGATGCTTCTATGTATACGAATGTTTCTGGGATACAAGAAGAACTGTGATTCTTAATTGAAGAAGGGTACTGTAAAAGGATACTTTTCTATTCTGTAGAAAAGAGAGTTTTCCGTCCTCTTTGGTCAGGGGGGTCTTCCTCTATTTATAGAGGAAAATTGATGGGTCCGATCCCATAACTGATAGCAAACAGTTATTTCTTATCATTCGTGGGACACGTGTCATGACATGGAATTGGCAGTTACCCATATGAATCGCAGATAATGGGTCTAGCGGTTACTCGTATGAGTCACCGATAATGGGCCTATGCGGTTACCGATATACAGCCATTGGTGATCATGTATTTGTCAGTTTTTATACAGACATAATACGTCATATATCCATCGTAAGTTCGATTGT
Organism: Ficus hispida; assembly: GCA_025413025.1. Classification (NCBI taxonomy): domain Eukaryota; kingdom Viridiplantae; phylum Streptophyta; class Magnoliopsida; order Rosales; family Moraceae; genus Ficus; species Ficus hispida. The sequence continues at coordinate 28,723,176 of CM046372.1, forward strand.
AATAGGAGACGCTCCTTATGATTTGTATTATAAACGAGCGACGAATGGTAAGAAGGAAATAAGGCTTCGCCCTCATAATCCATCGTTCGTGGCTTATTAGAGATTCCATCAGCTTAGGATCATATTTGACACGAACGTTCGATGCTCGATTGTAAATGTTCGTAAATATCAAAATGACTTGGAATCATTACATGGGTCCGGCCCATTCGTGAGATCGATCGACGTTCGAGGATCGAACGGGTCAGTGAATTGGGACTGGCCCAACTATGAGGTCCGAAATGTAATCTGGGGTTCGCCGTTTGTCAGATAAACTGTTAAAGCTAACGTTTTAAAGGGAAGACGAAGTCTAACCCCAACAATTTTAAAATTATTATATTTCAATTTCATTTGTCCTCAAATCCGTCCGTTATAATATTTTATACAAAATTTTATAAGTACGAATTAATCAATATATTTTTTTATTTAAGATGATTAAAAATGTTATATTAAAATCAATTGAGTATCAATTTTTTATGCCATAGTTTTAAAGATAAATTCCATTTTTTCTCTTGAATTTTAGACATTATCACAAAAAGCCCACCGAACTTTAATTTGAAATATTCTCTCTCCCCAAACTTTGAAACATTTACAGATTTCCCTCTCTGTTATTTTTTTTTTTTATGAAAAAACACACTTGATAACAATATTAAATATGAAATTATGAAGTGACACTCATTAACAATACACGCGACACTTGCTACTCTTATTTAATATGAAATTACGAATTTAAACATAAGAAAATAGTATAGGAAAAATGTTAATAAGATCCGATATTTACTATTCTGACCTAATTATAATTATAAAGATAATTTTGTAATTTTATATTTAACACCCTTAACTCATGTTATCAATAAATGTTACACGTATTTTTCTGTAAAAATTCAATTGAAGGGAAATCTGTAACTGTTTCAAACTTAAGGGAAAAAAATATTATGAACTAAAATTGAGATGTAAATATGACCACGTCTAAAGTTTTAAGCAAAAGTAAAATGTGTCCTTATTTTTTATCGTTAAGACACGAAAAAGGGGCTGAAATATGGTCGTTGGTTGTTAGATATACGTATATTCCGAGCCACCAAACCGACATTTGTCATTCATAGACCAACTCATCACCATCCATGGCTGCCTTGGCCTTCACACCCAACCTCCACAGACCCACAATTCCTCCACCATTTTCCTCCACACCCAGAACTCCCAAACCCAAACCCAGATTCTCACTTTCACCAATCCATTCTTCCTTATCTCTTCAGCCCACTTTCTCTGACCCATTTGTCCTCCAACTCGCCGAAACCCTCGAAGACTCTCTCCCCTCTTCTTCTTCTTCAGCTCTCCAGCAGCTCAGAGACGCCTCCTCCGAGACCCTCCTCTCGACACCATGGCCGTCTCGCAAGGACGAGCCCTTTCGCTACACGGACACTTCCTTCATCAAACACTCCCAGATCAAGCCAATCTCACACCCGCCTCAGTCTTTGACCGTTTCCGCAGATACCCAATTCCCCAATTTGGTCATAGTCGACGGGTTTGTGGCGAAACAGGAGTCGAATTTGTCTGAATTGCCTGATGGGGTTTTGGTTGGGAGCTTGGTGGACTTGTTTTCTAATTCAGAGAGTAGTGTGGCGAAAAGGGTCGGTGAGCTTATGTCTAGTGGTGAAGAGAAGGACCTGTTTTGGTCCATTAATGGGGTTGGGGCACCGGAATTGACGTTGGTTTATGTGCCAAGTGGTTGTAGGGTGAAGAGTCCGATTCATTTGAGGTATTTGTCTGTTGAGGGAGGCGAAAAGGGTTCGGAGAAGATGCCGATTTCGAACCCGAGGGTGTTTGTGTTGGTGGAGGAGGGTGGGGAGGTGGAGATCATTGAAGAGTTTTTGGGTGGAGATGGGGATAAGTGTTATTGGGCCAATGCTGTTTTGGATGTTTTGGTTAGACAAGGAGGGAAGGTTAGGCATTCCTATCTTCAGAGACAGTCTTTCAATGCTGCTCATATGAAATGGACTTCGGTTAGACAGGTGAAATTCTTTGCTCCTGTTCCTTGTTACTACTCCGTTACGTCGTATCAGAATTATATCAAATTAAGAAAAGCATGATAGTTTAGCGGAACTTGATGAAGATAATGGTTAAATGTTGTGTTCTAGTAGTATTTTAAGGTACCAAAGAATTCTCCTTGTTTTTTTATTTATGATTGATTGCCACTTAATTTTTGGGATGTTTGTGGTTGTATCTGATGCTTGAATTGTAATTCTAAAAAGATTTTAGAAATGATGGCTAGGCTCATATTTATCGAATTATTAGGATAAACTGTTTTGATCATATCATTGGAACATTGGCAAGAGATGAATAATCACTACATATGGTTTTGAGCATGATTGTCTATATTTTGCTTAGTAACCTTTACCATGGCATATAAAATAACAAGTTACTAATCCATACTGTGTATTTTACACATCAAGATTTTTAAACTCCGATATATGACACATTTCTTTACTAGATTTCTTTTTCCTAGTACAGAGTTGTGATGTATTCCTAAACTTGGAACAATGGTTATAGTCTTATAGATTGTTGATGAATTAAATGCGTCTTGCCCGGATTCCCCTATATTGCTTCAGGAGTGTTTTTCCAGAAATCTGTTCATTTTGGGAGGAAGTCGTGCTTTTGATTAATTTAGCTTTATTGGAACAACATATGCATTAATCTTTGTATTTTGTAAACCTGGCAGACTTCTTCTCTAAAGGTTTTTTCATTTATTCAAAGGTACATGGATTCACTTTTCTCAAAATGTCAACTTGGTTCCTGATTATTAGAGGGCAATGATATAAATCAGATCACTTGATTTTATTGAACTATTTCTGCGACCATGGCTGTAATGAGGTGTCATCTTTTTTATCTCATTTGGTTCCCAAGTCGGATCTTCTGAAAACCTCTTCAGAACTACTGCAGTTTGGCTTAGTTCTTCTGTTGGGTATTGTCGTGTAAAATAACCTTAGAATTTGATACCTTTGGTTCAAAACAAGAAATTTAGGATGCACTTTGTAAAGACCATTTGAAGATGTTACGGTCGAAAAGAACTGCACCCAAAAAAAAAAAAAAAACTCTTTTAGCTGCATGGCAATTTTAAAATCTGATTGATGGATTTTTGTTTTTGTTTTTTTTTCCCCCATAGATAGGAACTTTTCTCTAGACTGTTATTAAGTTTTGTTATTACAACTATCCTGACTTTATTTGGCCGCGAGATTCATGAAGTTGATTGTTGCAGGAATCAGCTAGCACTTATGAGCTCACCGAAATCAGTACGGGGGGAAAGCTGAGCAGGCACAATGTCCAGATTAAGCAATTGGGACCAGACACAACAACAGAGTTATCAACGCTGCACCTGTCTGTTGGTGACCAAACACAAGATCTGCACAGTAGCCTAGTTCTGGACCATCCTCGTGGTTATTCCCGACAACTTCACAAGTGTATCGTAGCTCACTCTCTAGGACAAGCCATATTTGACGGAAACGTAAAGGTCAACAGGTAATTCTTTTTCATCTTCTTCTCCGGTAATTATAGACTAGACGTGTGAAATTTTTTTGTAACAGAATATTGTATACCCCTCCTAGTCCTAGCTGTATGTTGTGACTAAAACCATATAATTTGAATAGGGTTCCTTTTGATTAAAGATTCTACTACCACTGCACTGTGCTCAAGTATCTTTAACTAAATCCGATCACAATTCGTAAAATCATAGTCCTTCCCAGATTCTTTAGCTTTGTGTGACGGTTATAGGACAGTTAAGTTGGTAAACGATAACACAAATGATCTTAAACAATGTAAGCAGGACACTTATTTTAATACCTGCAATTTTTGTTGTTCAGATACGCGCAACAGACAGATGCTGGTCAGCTAACTAGGAGCCTTCTCCTAGAACCACGTGCAACCGTAAATGTGAAACCCAATCTCCAAATCATCGCAGACGACGTCAAGTGTTCTCATGGCGCTGCGATTAGTGATCTAGAAGAGAGCCAACTCTTTTATTTCCAGGCACGTGGGATCGACTTGGAAACAGCTAGAAAGGCTCTCATGTTGTCCTTTGGAGCTGAGGTGTTTCAACGCATACCTTATCCTTCGGTACAGAAGGAAGTAGAGAGTCGTATCAGAGAGTTATTGGATCCAACAAAGAAGGAATCCTCATAATGAGATATTTAACTGCTGATTTATGTATCTGATTTGTTGTCCTATCAATAAGCATTGGTTAAGGAATCATAGTTGTCGTGAAGCTCAAGCAAATTTTGGTTGTTGTTCAAGTGCATATCCCATTGCTCCATATGATTCCTGAGCGAACATAAGTGACAAGAAAATTTGATTCAACAATAAAATAGCTGTTTTTTACGATTTTTTTTTTTTTTTAATTGGTTCAGTCAAACTTGGGTTTCTTTTTATCTTTGCAGTGGGAGAAATGGAATTTACTTGGTGGAGTTTGCTATGAGACAAGTACGATTTAGGAAATGGAAGTGTTTTGGTTCTGGAAAGGGGAACTTTTACGGGAGGGATCTTACCCTTTTTCATTGTCTATAGAAACTGCAGTTTTAGTCATTTGATTAACTTTTTAAATATTTGATTAGTGAGTTCCCTTTTAAAATATACATTGCAAAACATAAAACCGTTCTGCTTCATAGATGAAACTGTTGAAAAGTTAAACCAATGACTAGTGAGTGTTCATTTTTGTAGGAGGAGCGCACCGCACTGTCATTGTTCATGTGTTTCTTCGCACCATAAGTGTAGTATAGTCATCGTTTGCTGGAGCATTGGCAAGAGAACAGAAGCCGAGAAGGTGACATACAAGGAAGAAAAAGAGATACATAGGTCAAAAAATTTGAATTTAAAAAGGCTAAATTGTTCATTTAGTTTCTAAATTTTTAATTTTATGCAACTTTAATTCATGAACTTTTTTCGTAGTTGAAATACTCATAAACTTTTAAAATGTTCCTACAGTATTCCTTTCTGTTAATTTTTAGACGAAATCCGTTAATAATTTAGTCAAAAAGTGACGCTTATTACGGATTCCGTCCAAAATTAACGGAAATGACTTTAGTAACGTTTTTAATAATTTATAATCATTCTAGCTACGAAAAAAAGAACAGGGAATGTCTCTAAACTATTAAAATATTACTACAATGATCATTTATGTTAATTTTTGGATGAAATCCATTAGTTAATATCATTTTTTGACCAAATTACTAATACATTTCGTTTTAAAATTAACATAAATGACTATTGTAGATCCATTATACTAGTTTAGGGACATTCTAGCTAAGAAAAAAAAATTCAGGGACTAAAGTTGTACAAAGTTAAAAATTCATGAACCAACTTAACAATTTATCAATTAAAAAAAAAGACTTATATGACTATAAGTTTTTTTTTCCTACCGTTTGATTAAATTTTTAATGGTGATTTGCAAGAATGCTCAAAATTTGGCACCTCTTTATAATTTTGCCAATCACAAAAGCAAAGTTAATAATTTTGTCATTTCATAACATTTAATTAAATAATTAAAGAGAAAATTAGGTAAATAATTGGACACTTCCTTATAATTTTATACTCTCTAATTTTAAAACCGATAATTTTGTCATTTTATATTTTTTAATTTTTTTTATAATTTACAGTTTGAATTTCTCATTTTGTCCCTGTATATATATCTTTATTTGGACCCGCACTCTTTCGTTTTCAAATTTTTTTCTCTCTCTACAACACTCTCTCTCTTCTTCTCTATCCGATCTTTCTCCTCCCTTTCCTCCCTTTCCTCCCTCACCGGCCATCTCTCTCTCTCTCTCTCTCTCTCTCTCTCTCTCTCCTCCCTCTCTAGCCGTTCTCTTCCCTCTCTCTCATCCTTCTCTGGCAAGCCTTGTCTCTCTCTTCTCTTCACCTCATTCTTCGGCCAATTACGATTTCTCACATCACGAAATCTACCGCCACGATGTCGGAGCTTGAGAAGAGCGGCATGTCGTTCGATCCTGGTGACTTTCTACAGATCTTGTTCCGATCTGCAATGTCGTGGTCTTAGTGATTTCGGCTCTGGCTATGAGCAATTACTTCGACGGGGGCTTTGGCTCCAAGAGGGAGGTTTGTTGACTTGGAGATTAGAGGCTCTAGATCCACAGAGATCACAGCCTTGACAACCTCTCCGTCGAGTTCTTCAGGTCTGGAGACCGAGACCATTCATTGAATTTTCTTTTGCTTTCAGATTATGTCTGTAAGATATTTCTAGATCTGTGTTTTTTGTTTATTCACTCGTTATTTATCAACATATATGTGCTAGGTTCTATAGTTCGTTATTTATCATTTCTTTTATATTCTTAAAATGTGTGTGGATGTGTGTATTTTTACTTTCATGTCCGCCCTTCATCACTTAGATAAACTACTTATTTTAATTGGGTTTTTGAATGCAGCTAGATCATTTATCATCAGTGGTAGTGGGTGTTTGGTTTTATGTGGATTTATTGGTAAATTTGTTTTCTTGGTTGAGCAGAAATTTTGGTTTTCTTTGTAAATTGGATATAAAGCCATATCATTGACTATTAGCCATAAGGTGGAAGTCACTGGTGTTACAATACTGGTATTTTAAATCGTTTTTGTGGGCAAATTTTCATCATTTTGTGAGCTTTTAGTGACATCTGAAGCATGTTGTTACGAGAATATTGTACAATCTGTATGTATTCTTCTTTATATACCAAGCAAACTAAGTTTATTTGAAAGGGAATTAAAAAAAAAAAAAAAGGAACAGTAGAGAACATTAGTAAGCAGGCTTGTCATCTGAAGAGAGGAGTGTGCAGACATTATGTGATGGAATTCATTTTCTGTATCAGATTTGTATTCTATCATAATCTATTTTATATTTTATCATATATGTTTTGTCTTTTTAGATTCTGATAAAATTTATTTTACATTCTATCATAATACATTTTGCTTTCTTATATTCTGAAAAAATCCGTTTTACATTATATCATAATATGTTTTGCATTCTATCATAATACGTTTTACATCATAATACGTTTTACCTTCTCGGATTCTAATAGAATCCATTTTACATTATGATAGAATCCATTTTGTATTCTAATTGAATCTGTTTCGCATTCTATCAGAATATAAAAATCTGACAACCGGCAACCAACATCAACGTCTGAGACCCAAACCGGATACATTTGGTCATCTTTGTTGAAATATGAGAAAAAAAAATACTAACACCCAGCAACTAGTCGGCCAGCGAACGAAGTCAGAGATATATGAATAAATAAAAATACTCATATCTCTTTATTTTCTCTTCGTTTTTATTTATTGAAATATTTTTTTATATATCTCAGACTCCACTCACCGACCGGTCACCTATCACTGGTCGTCATAATTTTTTTTTCATATTTCAACAGAGATATACAGGTCACTGGATTTTTTTTTCGTATTTTAACAAAGATAACTAGATGTATCCAGCTTCGATCACCGGCGTTGATGTCGATCACCAAAGAGATTATATTAGAATCCAAAATGAATTATGACAGAATATATTTTTTGGATTTCAACAAAGATAGTCGGACATATTTAGCTCCGATCATCAGAGAAATTCTGTTAGAGTCCAAAATCTATCAGAATCCAAGAAAGTAAAAAAGATTATGATATAAAATAAAATAGATTCTCTCATAATGTAAAATAAATTCTATCACAATCTAAGAAGATAAAACATATTTTAATAAAATACAAAATGAATTCTATCATAATCTAAAAATGTAAAATGATAAAATCAAAATCGGATCTTATTAAAATGTAAAATAGATTCTGATACAACCTAAAATAGAATTTAATGATTTTTTTTTAATTTAAAATACAAAATCATTAATGCTTTTGGTTTCTCCCAAAACTTCCAAAAAATTCATCAGCCAACAAACGTTGTCTTTTCACCAGATAGCATGAATTCGGCCAAATCTCACCGGAATCACGAAGAAACCAAATCTGCTCCGGTCCACGAGGAAGAAATTCAATCGCGCAACAGCCTCGTTGAAGCTCGAAGCGATCTATCAGCGGGATGGAAGATCTGGCGTCGAAGGAGATCGGTCTCACTCACGGCTTATTGCAGATCGGTGGCAGTGTGGAGATTCAACCTCGCGCCAGAGAATAGGTTTCATGGATAGGGGTAGAGAGAGAGAGATGGGAGAGGTTTTGTGTGTGGTAGTGGAAAGAGAGGACGGGATTGGAGAAGATTAAGAGTCGTGACTCCGGTGACCATCGTGCCCTCTTCCCGATCGCGACTCCACAGCGACCGTCGCAGGTACTCCCGACGGGATTGACGCCAGCGTCGGCGCCGAGGAGAGCCCGGCACCTGGTCCATGTCGACATCTTCATCTCAGCGCCGTCACCGGCCAACGAGCGGAGAGAGCAACAGACGGTCAGAGGGGGAGAGGGAGAGAAAGAGAGATGAGTTTTAGAGAGAGAATGAGAACTAAAGAGGGAGAAACGAGTGAAAAATGAAACTCAAATCAAAACTCAGGGTAAAATCAAAAAATTTTAGAAAAAATAAATTAAAAATATATAATTAGATAAAATTATTAATTTTAATATTAAATTAGAGTTTAGATCTCTAATTTAATTTTAATTAAATAATATTTTTTTATTTTTTAAAAATTTTTTTTAATTTTTTAAAAAAATTAATAAAAATTATTATTTAAATTTAAAAATTTTAACACAATTCAAATTCAATTCATTAAGTGCCTATCCCTTCGAACTGATAAAATTATAAGAGTGTCTATAATATGACTATTTCCCGATTTTTCTCCATTTTTAATCATTCAATTTCCCTGGAATCTCTTCCTCCTTTCAAGCCTTTTTGTCCGATACTTGGTTTGTTTTAGATAAGGTCACATAAATATCCCATCTATTTACTGTTATCAGATATTTCTCCCCACAACCCAAAAAAACAAAAAACAAAAAAACAAAAACAAAAAGAAAGAATTTCTCCCCACAACCCAGAGAAAAAAAAACAAAAAACAAAAAAGAAAGAAAAAAACACTCTTCCCTCACTTCCTCTCTCTCTCTCTCTCTCTCTTCCTTTCTGTTATGGCTAACGCAGCCATTTCCACACCTCTAGATGTTCACTTAACCAGACACTCGGATTCCAACAGGTCCCTCTTCTTCTCCTCACCACTCCTCCTCCGAAAAATCGCAACCCTAACGAAAACAACAACAACCTTAACAACAAGAATCTCCTGTTGTGCCTCTCCAAAACCCAGAACACACAAAAAGAACTCATCTTTATCCGACCAACTCAAGCCTCTGACTACCACCACTCTCTCCGACAACCCCCCCGACAACCTCCTGTCGAAGCCCAAGTCCACTTGGGTCAACCCCACACGGCCAAAACGCTCCGTCATTTCTCTCCAGCGCCAGAGACGCTCCTCTCACTCCCACAACCCACAAGTTAAAGATCTCAGACGGTTTGCCCAGAAGCTCAACAACTGCGGAGACTCCGAAGAAGCTTTCTTGTCGGCTCTGAAAGAAATCCCACATCCACCCAGTAGAGATAACGCGCTTCTGATCCTCAACAGCCTCAAGCCATGGCAAAAGGCCCACCTTTTCTTCACCTGGCTCAAGACCCAGAACTCCTTTCCCATGGAGACCATCTTCTACAATGTCACCATGAAATCCCTCAGGTTCGGCAGGCAGTATCAGCTCATTGAAGAGCTTGCTAATGAGATGATTAGGAATGAGATTGAGCTTGATAATATTACTTATTCGACTATAATTACTTGTGCTAAAAGATGTAAAGATTTTGATAAAGCTGTGGAGTGGTTTGAGAGAATGTACCAGACTGGTATGATGCCAGATGAAGTTACATATTCTGCTATATTAGATGTTTATGCCCAGTTGAGGAAAGTCGAGGAAGTTCTTAGTTTGTATGAGAGAGGGAGGGCTAATGGGTGGAAACCGGATGCCATAACTTTTGCTGTGTTGGGGAAGATGTTTGGTGAGGCCGGCGATTTCGATGGGATTCGATATGTGTTGCAGGAGATGAGGTCTTTAGGTGTGGAGCCAAATTTGGTTGTGTACAACACATTGTTGGAGGCAATGGGGAAGGCCGGGAAGCCCGGCATGGCGAGGAGCTTGTTCGAGGAGTTGATCGAGTCTGGATTGAGTCCGAATGAGAAAACGCTGACTGCCCTTGTCAAGGTTTACGGAAAGGCGAGGTGGGCAAGGGATGCTTTGGAGTTGTGGGAGAGGATGAGGTCTAATTCTTGGCCTATGGATTTTATACTGTATAATACTTTGTTGAATATGTGCGCGGATTTGGGGTTGGAGGAGGAGGCCGAGAGGTTGTTTGAGGATATGAAGGGGTCGGAGAATTGCCGGCCGGATAGTTGGAGCTACACGGCGATGTTGAATATTTATGGAAGCGGAGGGAAGGTGGAGAAGGCGATGAAGGTGTTCGATGAAATGTCGGAGTTGGGTGTTGAGCTCAATGTGATGGGGTGTACTTGTTTGGTGCAGTGCTTGGGGAAGACTAAGAGAGTTGATGATATGGTTAGGGTTTTCGGTTTTGCGGTTGAGAAAGGAGTTAGACCTGATGATAGGCTTTGTGGCTGCTTGCTCTCGGTTGTGTCGTTGTGTGAGAATGTTGGTGATGAGGAAAAGGTCTTGGCTTGCATGCAGCTGGCTAACCCGAAATTGGTTACGCTTGTTAAGCTGCTGCAAGAAGAGGAAACCAGTTTTGAAACTGTTAAAGATGAGTTCCGGAGCATTATCAGTGACACAGCCGTCGAAGCTCGAAGGCCCTTCTGTAACTGCCTGATCGATATGTGTCGAAACAGAGGCCGCCATGAGAGAGCTCATGAGCTGCTCTATCTGGGAACCCTTTATGGGTTATATCCAGGTCTTCACAACAAAACATCAAAAGAATGGTGTTTGGATGTTCGGTCACTGTCGATTGGTGCAGCTGAAACTGCACTCGAAGAGTGGATGGGAACTCTTTACAGGATTGTTCAGCGGAAAGAGGAGTTGCCCGAGTTGTTTTCTGCCCAAACTGGGGCTGGAACTCACAAGTTCTCTCAAGGATTGGCTAATTCGTTCGCGTCCCACGCAGAGAAACTTGCAGTGCCGTTCACGCCGAGTGAAGAGAAAGCTGGTCGCTTTGTGGCAACAAGGGAGGATTTAGTGTCTTGGGCACAATCAAGGGTTCGAACTGCTGTCACAGCATGATATGAGGAACCAAAACATTGCTTGATATGTTTATAATTTCTAATTTCCTTCCGTTTAAAAAAAAAATTCATGAAAAGTATTCTGCTTTGAATTGTTGCATTTCAGAATGTTTCTTTGGGGGTACCAGAACCTTGGGGTTCTTGTGCTGTTAATTGTACTAGTCTGATATTCACATGACAGACACGAGAGAGGAACATTACAAGCATGGAACCGTATACTTCTACGTTGGTCGGGGGGTGTAAAGACACCCATGATTTTTTTTCTACCAAAAAAAAAAATCAGTGAAGTTAATATTCAAGAAAATCCATCAAGTTCTGCTCAAAATTGCGTACACAAATCTTTCCCCTCCGGAGTTTGCAGTTATTGCTTGTACGTTTTATGAGAAGCCAGTTCCTCTTGTCATTGATAATATATAAGTTCTCCTTTTGCTTGGCATTCGATAGTGAAACAAATTCAAGATGAGCTGATTCTTACAAAGAAAGGATCACGTCACAAGAAACTTCTCAAGATGAGCAACATAGAGATTCAAGGTGAGGTTGGTTGGACACAAGGGTGGTGGCATGACCAACCAGTGTGCTGATGCACACTTCACTGCCACCGAGCAGGCGGTCACTGAATCTACACATTGCTTATCATGCTGCCACCCATGTACACAACCTGACTTCAGGATCTTATTGTTTGTCTTGAGGATCTTCTTGTGACGGGAACCCCTCTTTGGAAGAATTACCAAGTAATGAGAGAGAATTTTTTGTGATTTTTCACTTAAATATATATATATATATATTTTTTTTTTTTTTTACATGAACATTCGGGAGGCAAACCCTATTTTCTCCGATATGAGTTTGCTTCACCACCATTCAAGCCTGATCACAATCATATCACTAGAACCCAAAGAATTCGTCTGGAGTGTCGTTCTCACTACGAGGACAACGGACACGATTGGCACACCATTTGTTTCACTTGTCCGGTCTTGGCTATGGGGTTGCGGCCAACAGCTAGGCAGCGCAGGCAGACATCCAACATCACGGAAAGGAAGATGCTTCCAGTTGCACTTCTGTAAAACTCACCAACTACAAGTAAGACATTCAAGCAAAATTGCGAGTACAAGACCTTCCTCTGAACTTGTAAAAGTTTGCTGGCCGACTGGCCAGAATTTCATGCAAGAAGAGACATTGAGCATTGTTCAAGTGGATATAGAACACGTAGGGATAGATGAGTTGATAAGGGAGACAACTTTAGGATTTCACCAACAGAGAAATCGAAGGTTCAAATCCCAATCAACTCAGGAGAATATTCCTGCCTATGTGAACTTAAAAATAAAATAAAAAAAAATTCTTTTTTTAACCAAAAAAATAAAATAAAAAATAAAAAGTGGATATAGAATAAACTCTACCTATTGAGGTGTTTTCTTTTCATCTTCTTTCATTTCTCGCTCTCTCTTTCTCCCCTTTTTTTTTTTTTTTTTTTTTGTTTGGGGGTGTGTGTCAAGGTCTGCAATAGTGCAATTGGTTACCATGATAAGATGAAGCTAAATTAATAATGAATAATGTTACAAACACTAATTTTAATATCAATTTTTTAATATTAATTCACGCGATAATGAATAATTATTTTTTCCTTAATAGATTCGATCAATTGACATGACAATCTTCTAGATGTTTGCCAATAAATGAATGATAAACTTATATATCATATAAATTAATACTAAATAGTTGGGATTACAATTAGTGGATGAGTAATCTTTCTGAATGTTTAAAGACGCAAAAGTAAAGATTTCCTCATCCATTTCTGTTTTCCATCCCAACTAATGGAGCAGTGTAAAATGTGCTAATTTCAGACAGTTTCTGGTTTTCCTTTGAGAAACAGTTGCACTAGCAACTAGAAAGCAACTAATTAACCGTTCTACAAAAATTTAAAAAAAAAGACAAAATAATCTTAAAACAGCATAGTAATTTCTGCGAGTACACAAAAGGATGTGGGCAAAATTTTCAACTCTTTTTAATCCGCAATGGTGGAAAACCCACCTTCAAAGTTACAGCTGCTCACCACTGACAAGGAAATGCTCCAATTTTCAGTAAGTAAATTTTTGTACCCACCCACCAATTTACAGACTTTCTTCTTTTTTTCCCCCGGCTTCCGAAGAGAAGAAAATGACACCGGTGATACGGAGCCGCCCCACCTAGACAATTTTTCTATCTTATAACCAAAAAAAAAAAAAAAGAGTCTAAAAAAACGACCAAAAGAAAAATAAATATGAACTTTCTTTTCCACCTAAAGAGCATTTCCCGTCAACCCCCACCTGCAAATTCTCTCATTTTCGCCCCCGAAACCAAATATCTTTTCATCTATTCAGGTTTTCGTAATATCTAAAACCAGTCCCTTCGCCATGACCTTCTGCAGCTCCCCCCCTATTGGCAGTATCCTTATGCTGTAAGACCAAGAAACGAAAACAAAAAACCCTAACCGACGGAAATGGTCAGTGGTAAAGCTTTCCTTACCACTTTCGAAATATCACCTGGAGAAATCTGAACCGCAATATCACCTGTAATGGGAAGACGAATTCTGCGGTACCTTGTCAAAGGTACTTTCCAGATGACTTCCAAATCCTTCCTTCTAGTGATATAATCATCACCGTAACATCATCATGGTACTTCCTTCTATCTCCTTGCGGGATGTCTAGTAAGTCATGGAAATCCATTCCTGTATAGAAAACCAGAACAAGTTCAAGATTGGCAAGTCCATTAAACATCTAGGCGTTTCATTAGTCAAAGAAAACTTGGAGCATAAAAACTACTGAAAATTTTTGCTTGTAAACAATGAATATGTGCCTAACGCGTTTTATTATGCATGAAAGAACAATGGGAAAGAATTACTTTTTAAGTCTTGCAAAACACAGAGGGGACGGTTAGTAGGAAGGTCCAAATAAATCTTGGATCATATTCCAAAAATCTCAACTGATAAAAGCACCACAAGCGAATTTAAAAGACAATCAGAATATATGGAAAAGTATACCGGCTTTCTTTGCGGCACGGAATAGAAGCTCCTCTATCAGGTGTTGTGCAGGGTCTCCCTCTGGAAACTTCTCCATGAAATTCTCGACGTGAGAAACCACTTCCTCATTGGTCAAATACTGATATAGACCGTCTGATGAGAGGACTAAGAACTGATCTCTAGGACAGAGTCTATGGTGTCGAAGAGAAGGGGAACAAGATATGTACGGAGCAGTACCAATGTACTCATTTCGGAACATTTCCAGCAATGCATCATTCCACTTCGGCTGTAACAACACAAACCATGTTATTACCCAACTTTATGTCCATGTAAAACATTTATCTTCGTAGTTCTGTAGAAGATCACAAAATAATTTCAAAAGACAATTGAATGTTTAGATGACATAATGCAAGGGTTGACCATTACAAGATTAAGAGGCAATTTTACGTGAATTTTCTTGATATCAAAATATAAATGAGAAGGGAATGTTTTGCTCCCAATAAGTATGCAGAGGCTGTTCATATTTTAAACAGATAAAAGACAACCATTAGACCTTTGTCTTTCTACCATAAGCCATGAGACCTAATTGACAATGTACTTTTTAGTGATAGAAATTGTTCGTGTCAAGGACTCACGCAATGGACCTTGATCATTTGAAAATAATTATAATAATATGTTCAAAACTACACACATTATATGTTTAAACAACTCTAAATTCCTTTTTTCTTTCTTTGATAGTGTAGCAAAATATGTTTTGAGATCAGTTGTGACAGAAAAGAACTGGTGAGTATGTTTGGAGAACCTGTTTCAGAAATCCTGCGCCAAAAGCTCTGGTAACCTTGAGTCGTCCTTTCACTCTATCATTAACAATACAGTTTTTGTCATCTGGGTGTTCGCTCTTGATTCTTATGATTTCCTGCAAAACGTTCATCGAAATTCTAAGAAAGCATAATAATGCATCAAACAATGACCACAAAACAAATAAGCAAATATGGCAATGATATTTCTAGAGAAGACTAGGAGACAAAACAATGGGTGAAACAGTATGGTCGCATATCAGCATTTCATGCTAACGTTTTCTCATTAAAGATTAACAACAACAACAACAACAAAAGGTAGAAACATAAGTAGCGGCCTGTCTCTGGTGCATTTCAGATTTATTAATGGATCATGGTCTTTCATATGGTTCTTCTTTTAATTAAATAGTATTTTATATTTTCCTTTTTGTTTATTTACTTATTCGGGAAAGCGAAATATCAACCAGATTTATGTAATGCACACATTTCAACACTACATCCAGAAAAAGACAACAAAGAAACAGAAAAATTGACGAGGAAGCTTCCCCATAATTTCCTGAATCATTTGAAGACGGATAAATAACATGAGAAAGGTACAAATAAGGAAGCTTCATTAATTATTCAACATCACCAAAATCACATACTAGTGAGGGAGACAGAATGAAGCCAAGTACGACTTCAGAGGTAAATAAAGTTGTTTAAGCATTATACAAACATGTTCACTAGCAGATAAAATCTCTTTCATACGATATAAGAGTTATAGGAAAGTACTCGTAGAATGCAACTTAATATTGCGTCCAATCATTTTTTTCCCCCCTTCAATGCTTCTTTCCAAAAAGAGATTAAGACCTCTGAGAAAGAGAGAATATCTCCAGAACCTGAAGATATAAAGAGTGCATCTAAATACGATCGACAGAAATGTGCTTCAAACCATCATAATCTGGTTGAACAACTTGTCAAACGGATACCGAACCAAAGATCAAATCAAGCATCGTAATAAAAAGATAGATTCAAGGACCCTACAGACTTAAACCTTTCCTCCACCTATGAAACCGGCTGCATAAAAACTAGCGAGGTATGCAACAATCAAAAGTCAACCCTTCAAAATATCTACACATATCATGTGCCTGTGAGTTGAATTTCAGACGAAAGTATTTAAAGTTTCTGCAAACAAGTTTTTCATGTAACAAACTATCAGAAACTAGATGGCATGACGACATTAAAATCTCCCACTTTTAATATGCTAATGAAGAAATGATTCGAATGACAGAAGGCAGTGAGTTCTGCCAGGTTGAAGTCCAAAATGTCAAGAAAAGCTTCCAATGGCAATTATTAAGCAGTCGGGCATTACTCTGCTAATTGTCAAAATCATTACTTTTTCAGTGAAATCTAAACACCGCCTGGCTTCTTCATAACGTAAATTTGATCTTAAAGCTGGTTTTTAACTATAATGCAATGAAAATTCACACTGTTAAAGCTAACGTAAACTGAAAAAAGAGTGGAGCAATAACCAATTTGATCAATTAGAACGATCAAACCATAGAAACAAGAACCGAGAGCTTACTTCTTCAATACTCGTACTGTGATCCGTGGACAGCTGCAATGCGGTCAATTTCATCGCCTGAGTAGGAGCCTCGTTCTCCAGCTTCATTGCCCTTTCCCCTGCAGCCAAGGACTCCTCAACTATCCCCTCGGCACAAGATCCGTTCTCTCCCTGCCCTCCCGATTGCGTACTAGAACCGACTTCCTCCGGCTCATACTGCGCCACAATTGCCCGACTATCCCCCACATTCATAACATACACATCCTCATCCCTCATCAGCACAACCAATAAGCATGAGCCCATCAGTGCAAGCTCTGGATTCGTATCGAGAACCTTATCTGTCATGTCCAAATAGGCGAGCTCAGTCACTTCTAGAGCCCTGGACAACGCCCCCAATACCAATTCGTGATCAACCGGACCTTCCTTCCTTCTCCGGTCGCTCGGATTAGACCTCTCCTCCTCTACTCTATTCTCCACCTCAACCTCAACTTTCTCCTTATCCTCTAACCCAAATCTCCACGGGAAAAACTTCCTTCCATGGCCTTCCCTGTGTTTGGACAACCCTTGCTTCAACTTCGTCAGAAGCAGCCACCGTCTGCTCGCTGCAGACCCACCATTGCTCACGCTGAGCGCGTCATCGACCGAGAACGCAAACCGCTGCGAGCCCGAGAGGTCAAGCCCATCCTCGGCATCATCCTCCGCAAGAAAGTCGCGAAGCCGCCGCCTTCTATTCTCCACGGGCCTCTCCGTCTCCTCCGATTGAAACGTCACTCTCTTCTCGGTTCTAACCTCGGATTGATCAATTTCCTCCACAGCCACTACATTCTCTTCGTCTACCACATTTTGCGGATTGCTAGTAGTAGTAGCTTCCTCTGCTTCGTCTACTTCCCAAAACAAGCCCTGGAGCTCATTGTGGACGGCACGGTAAAGGTTCCCCATGAGAAATTCAGGCGCATCGGGGCCGTTGAATCCGTCGTAAATCCCGACGAACAACCACCCCTGCTCCTCCGATACGACAACATGAACACGGTCCTCGCCGGCTTTTCCGAGTGCCCAATGGACATTGCTACTCTCGCTTCTCACCTCCGACTCGTCTCCCAAACCGGAGCTCTCCTTTCTCCCGACGAAATTCAGCACAGGGACGACCCAGGGCCGCTTCTTCTCGGAGAAGTTCCGGTAAAACGCCTTCCGAATTCCCGAAATGCCCTTCTTTCTCCTCCTTTTTACATAAGGCCCGCCGAGCGGAGCAGAGAAGTGGACCCGGCCGCTGCCGTCGGCCCCGGATCCGGCGGCGTTGGCGTCCAGTGGGCCGGAGAGCGCGCCGCGCTCGATTGGGCCGGAGAGAAAGAACCCGCCGCGCTCCATTGGGCCCGACGGCTCTCCTCCGCCGCCTCCGCCGCCGCCTCTCGGAACCGGCTGAAGCGGAAGGGCGCAAAACGAAGCCGTGCTCTCGAAGCCGTTAACGATGCTCCCCCTGACGCCACCGCCTCCGACTGCGCCGCAGCCGAGAGTGGTTTCAGTGGCATCGTCGTAAATATTGTCGAGCTGGAGGACAGTTCGGGGAGTGGAGGTGTTGGCGCTGACGGAGGCGCCGGAAATTGTCCGGAACCCGGTCGCCTCGGGCAGTCCGGCCCGGGTCCGGGACACGGCCGGGTCGTGCGACGGCGAGAATCGGAGCGACTGCGAAGGGGAAACGAAGCGATCGGAGTGCGTCGGCGAGAGGAAGCGAGCGGAGCTCCGGACATAGACGAAGGAATGGCCTAGGGTTTCGTCGAGAGGCTCGGAGGCGGTAAAGATCAAGTCCTGGTTGTTGTTGTTGTTGTGGTGGTTATGGAGGTCGTGATGGTGGTGGTGGTCGGAGTGGCTGGTACGGTTCGCCGGCGTGAAGCACGGGAAGACGGTCGAGAGTCCACCTCCCATCACATTTGATTCGATTCGACCCGCCCTCCACTGTTTGGCCGCCAGGAAAATTTCAACTCGATTTTCTTTTCTTTTCCGGCAAAAGTCCCCCCAAGACAAAGAAAGAGCTTCCCCCGAAAAAAAACTTATAAATAAATAAATTTTTTTAAAAATTAATAATAAAGAACTTAGAATAGAGAGAGAGTGAAGAGAGAGAAAGTAGCGAAAGTAAATAAAACACTTCTAAAACAAAGAGAAAGAGTGTTGAGAGAGAGAAAAGAAAAGAAAAAGTCTGCCCAGTGTTTTTTTTTTTTTTTTTCCTGCTGTCTTAAAATATGTATATTTGTGTTGAAATCACTGTCTAATTTTATAGAGAGAGTTTCTCTCTCCGGAAATTTCTAAATTTTTTTTGTTTCAAAAATAGATATCATTTTCTTACCGGTCAATTTCACTTACATTCAAATTTTAGGGGGTGTTTGGTGAATGAGTTGAGTTTGAGTTGAGTTGAAATTTTTAAGTTTGAATAGTAATTTTTGTTGACTTTTTCAGAAAAGATAAAAAACTTTTTCAGAAAAGGACAAAAAAAATACAGTTTTTCTTGAGTTAAACTGTTGTGCCAAACGGGACCTTAGTAACGTTCATACTTTATTTTATAAAAATTTCAAAACTCTCATTTTATTTCTAAATTCGGCCCCTCAGTCTCGTTTTTTTTTTTTCAAATTTTAGAAATGTTCGTATGTTATTTTATAAAAATATCAAAACTCTCATTTTGTTTTTGAATTTTGAGGAATTTTAATAACATTGGTACTTTTTTTTTTAACTTGATAGTTAAGAATTCAAATTATATATCTTTAAATGAAGTCATATATGATATTACTGTTAGACTATACTGTTAGACTATACGTACAATCACATTCATCCTTTATTCTATAAAAATTTCAAAACTTTCATTTTGTTTTTGAATTCAATCCCTACTTAATTCTAATTAAAATTTATGTTTAAAAAACTGTTAAAAATGATGAATTAATCTCTCTTACTCATTTATGTTAGAATATATACTAAAAATGAAAAAAAAAAATCACATAATCGCACTAATTTTTTAATTATGATTTCAATGAAAATTTTAATGCATGAATTTTTTTTATTTTTTATTTTTGGCTGAATTAACAAAGATGATTAAGTTGGATTAATTTGAAACTCAGTAATGAAATTGAGAGTTTTTTGAAATTTTGATGACAAAATAAAAATGAATTAGAATTGAGATGCACAGTTTAACACTTCGTTAAATTGATATTCTCCTATCAAAAAATAAAATGAAGGACCCTATTATTTAAGGAAATATCACTTAGATATCCCATATCTTTTTTTTTTTTTTTCCTAACACAAAAGGTTGGTATTGCTCTTCTAGTCCATAAATATTTTTAAAATCATAAATCAATAAAAAAAACATAAAATCTAAAATAAAAAATCACCAAATCAATATTTTTTTTCTTTTTAATATTTCCCACCAAAAAATCGAAGAAATAATTTTAGGCCAAAATGGAATAAAAAACCTAGTATGTTTGAAAAAGTGAGTAGAATAATTATTTTTTCAAATAACAGAGTACTCAAATGAAAATTTCCAAATATAAGAATTTCAATGTGTGAAAGCATTAAACTACAAGGTATGGAAATGATGTGTGTGTGGCTATATATGTGTGTGTATATTCTTTCTTTTGTTTTTTTTTTATTTATTTATTTTTTTTTTTTTTTGACCTTTTGTTTTTTCTAAATGCAGTTGTTCGGCTCTCTAGGTTGACGGTTACACCTGGCGTTTAACCAAGGACAACGCCACGTCATATGCCACGTGGGTTACCATTTCAGGACTTGGACTTTAGAAGAAATGACGGTTGACTCCCCAATTGTGTTTTTCAGTTTTTTTTTTTTTTTTTTTTTGGTCAAAAGGCGGTTTTGTGGACCTGAGGTCAATGTGAACAAAACAGTGGTCTGGATAGAGGATTGTCTTTGTAGGGGTGATTCTGTCCTTTTTATTGTTTTTGTATTATCCGTTTGCTCTTCTCGGAGCCCCGACCCGCCGCCCCATTGTATAGGAAGTCAAATTTTTAGACTTGAAATTACTTGCTTGCCCTTATCGGTTACATTTTTCATATTTTGTGTGTTCTGTTTTGACCGGCTATATATTTGTACTGATGACTATAAAGATATGACCTTTCGCAATTTATTCTCTAAAATTTTAATTTTAATAACTTGTTTTCTAAATTTTGTTAAATCATTCTAATGTATCTCATATCACTTAATTTTTCATCATATTAATTATAAAAAACCCATGTACGTCTTATGTAACGACCGTAAATAATATTTCGATCAAAAATTTTTAAATATAATACAAATCTTAATATAAATCTTCCATATTCAAAATTTTAATTTAATAAAAAATTACTTACATAAGTATAAGTTGTCAAAATTAAAAATTTGAAGCTAAATTATCAAAAGATGATAAATTCCAAGGCATCGGTCTTAAGTACGTTTTTGTTGAATTATGATTTAGACCGAAAAATATGTTCACATGCAAAGAGGGGTCAAACTAGTAGAAAACAAGCCGGAGACATTAATGATTTGAGATTTGAAATTAAATGTTTCCATCAAAATTTCAATTCAACCATTGATTAACACTTCCTAGCTGTTAATTTAATGCTTTTCTTAATACTATGATAGTCTCTCGTCTCATTTAAATTGTAAATTCAACTTTTGAATGAATCGTTGTCAACAAAAATATAACAGTTAAAATCATAATCCAACCGAATTGGATTTTTTTTTTTTTTTCCCCATATCATATTACAGTATTCTCATGTTAGTTAAAGAATCACGCGGAGACTTGACTTTTTAAACCCTTTCATATTGGTTTTGTTTATTTTATTTTTTTTATATATTTAAGTTAAAATCCAACAGAATTGACCCACAAAAAATGGCTCTTGAGAAAAACGTATAGATAGTAAGTGGTAACTACTAACTAATAAACTCAGTCTTATCACTTTTTTAATATTTATAGATGTAACAAACTCAGCCAATTACAAAGCTGTCTTATAGAATTTGCATTCATCCAAATGAACCATTATGGTAACTTTATTAAGTATTTAATATTTTCTTCTCTCTTTAAAAGAAGAAGGCAAATAGAGAATGTCAACTTCCTTAACCTCTTTTGGATAACTAATTTCTAGTGTGTTTGAACGAAGATGTATAATGTTAAATTAATATTGTTTTTATAGTTCTCAATCTATATACTACAGAATAAGGACGATTGTTCTGAAATGATCAATAATCAGCAGAATTTGACAAATTTTCTTTCATTCATGCTTTGCTTCAACATGTAGATAAACTTCTATTACTACTAACAAAACTAAGAAAAAATTACCTAAATAATCACATTTTTTTCATCTGTTAACTAACATAATACAAATTCTTCACGCATGGCCAACATGATACAAATTTTAGTTAACTTTAGTTTAATTTCATATCTTATTGGTCTAATGTTAACTATTTATATTATATCGGTACAATGGTCTCTAAATTTATGTCATTTAGGTGTTTTCTCCTATTACTAACTATACTCTTTTTTTTTTCAATTAGAAAGAAATAAAAGAAAAGAAAAACTTTTTTTTCCTCACTCATAAAATGATAAATGGTTGTATGAAAACCATTTCAACTTGAGTTCTTGCTTGTAGTTTCAGTCAGTCTGTCTGTTTATGTAACTGTCTTCTTATATATCCATTATTGTACTAAAACAATTAAAATATTAAATTTTAATATTAATATATTGAAAAAAAAAATTTCTTCAAGCTTCGAATGGGGAACCCCACAAAAATAACAACGGAAGTTTCCATAACTTTAGTAGTAACGGTTTATCATTAATATTTTTGTTTCATATTGGATATTTTCCAATCTATTAAACTTTTCACTTTTGTATCTTTTTGACGGTTAAGAAATTGTCGATTTAAACGAAAACTTGTTTCTACAAACAATAACCTTTTCGCCAAAGGTTATGTATATATATTTAATGTATATTTTTGTCTGAAGCATATTGATTTTATTAATTAAAAAAAATTCTCATATTACGAATTTGAAACCTAAAACCTTGAATTCATTTCCCACTTGTTAAGCTATATATTTTAGTTTCAACTTGTCATCAAATATTTCCCTAAACATTCTCTAAATAAAAGTGTACTTCCATAAACAATAGAAATACAAACATACATATTTTAAGTCAAAACAAACTCATAAAGAGATGGGATTTTTTTTTGGAAGGAATTAGCTGGGATATTTAAAATAGAATTTATGTTCATTATTAGTAGTAACAAATATGAACAAGGAACTCGAATTTAGGTTGGACAATTAGCCCCTTTTATTTACTCCCCCAACAACATCTATATTGTAAATTTATTTGCATGATGCCATACAGTAGTCAAAGATACCAGGTCTCGTAATGCTAAAATAATAAAATTTTAAACCAATCACATACTATCATATGACAATATATAAATCATTATATACGACCATTATAATTTATTATATGTATGATATAATCCAAAAATCCTCATTAATTATTTAACCATTATTTTAGTAGCTAAATAATGATTTTTTTTCCCTAACATGCCTATACACTTTGAATTTTTTTTTTAAATTTAATGTCTATCATATTCTAAAGCACCACAACTAAAAAGCATTAGGTTCTAAAGAAAATATCCATAACGTTCGTAATTTTCTTCGATATTTCCACCGACATGGATATCTTTCCGGGAATTTCATTAAATATGGAGTACAGATGTGAAAGTTTTCATGGCATCGGTATTTTCATCTTTGCTCAGTGTCATTGTGCTAGTAAAAAAAATTTTATTTTGAGGAAGGGTATTTTAGTAATTATAAAAAAAAATGGGTCATGAATTGGCCGGATAACAACAAAGAGGGGGGTGGTTCTGACTTTGACAAAGCCCGAACCCAAAGGCAAATCAAATATCTCCATCTCTGCTCCTCACGGATCCTTGTCGGGAGGGGCATCTTTTTTCCACGCCACGTCAACCAATGCGCACCCCACGATTCACTTTTTGGACGGTCAGGATTCCATCTCCAAGCAACAGAAATTCTTTAATTATCCCCCCCCCCAAAAAAAAAAAAAAGAAAAAGAAAAGAACAACAACTGAAAATTTACCAAGACTAGTACAAGGGTCTAATTGGTTATTAAACTATTTTGCATTGTTTGTAATTGTGTTGCTTTGTCTTATCAAGTTAGACATTTCCTTTTCTCAAAAAAACTATTATTTCTATTTTAAAAAAAATGTTAACAATCTTACTTATAATGTCATCACTAATTACCATTAAAAAATTGCATGAGCGTTTTTTTTTTTATGGAATAATTATTTTTGGATTTTATTATGTGATAATTCTTTTTTATTAATTTTATATTGAGCTCAACCATATAGATGTTTTTTTTTTTCTGTTTAAATAGCTTCGGTTAAATAAATATAGATGTGGGAAATTTTGGGAAATCAAAGTGGGGGACCTTCTTTTTATTTTTTAAAATTAATTATTGAATAAATAATTGGAACTTTAATTAATTTTTTAATTAATCTTGAGGACTACAAAAACCAAACAGTTTGGTTTTTTACTGCAGAGTTAAATTTCTTTTTTTTTTTCACCATCTAATATGTGAATATTCATTTTAAAAATTTATAATGTATAACAAGAATAATTTCAATTATAAATCAGACTGTTAAAAGTTTTATCTCGTAGCTTCCACCAATTGTACAAGTACAACTAAGAAATCCTACAAACACTTTAATTAACTGGGAAGAAAAATTTGAAGATTGTCGTGTTTGTTACATACACATACACACATATATATATATATATATGTATATATAGAGAGAGAGAGAGAGAGAGGAGTGAAGAAGAGAGGGGAATTTTGCATGTGAAGGCGGGAAGTTGAGTTATTCTGGCTGTCTTTTTTTTTTTTTTTTTTTTTTTTTTTTTTTTTTTAATGCTGCAAAGTCAAAAAGGGTTGGTTTCGCGAGATCTTGGAGCTAAAAGACAACAAAGAGCATGTATTGTCACGCGACTCGTGCGTACACCCACATTCTCTATTCTCTACTCTTAAGTCTCTACCTCCCACCACAATTATTATTCAATTCTCACATATATTTTATTTTAAAATTCTTTAATCGTTATACCATTAATGTTTTAATTAATGATAATGTTACAAGCTTAACTAAAGCACTAATAAAGTACTTGTCCAATACTCATGATGTAACTTGTTGTATATTTGATGTGTTAGTTTAATTTTCTTTTTTAAAATTAGCATTGATGTAATCTTATATCTGTCCTTTTTTTCTTTTTTTTTTTTTTTTAACAGAGATTTCTAAAATCCATCAATGCAATAGTAAGGTGTCAATTATCAGAACCTGATTCAATTTTACTCAGAGTAGTCAAAATAGTTTATTAAATGAACAACGATCTTAAAATGGAATTATGAGATGTTAAACTTTAAATTCACTTCATTAGAGAAGAAAGAAAAACATATTAACCATTGCACTATCTATTGTGGTTGATGTGTAGTTGGTTGGTGAAAGGAAATATTTCACTCAAAGTTGCCTTTATTATTGTGAGACACACGCAAAATTATTATGGTTCTAATTGATATAATTCTTACATATCACAATTTTGCTAAATAAATATTATGATAATTCATAAATGCTTATTTCCATTTTCGGCTCTTTCGTTATAAGTCCTAAAATCTCATTTACAAAATGCATCATATTGATTGTCGGTTGATTATTCACTCATATAATTGAAAATAGAAAAATTAGGTCAATTTGAAGGCTAAAAGGTAATAATCCGATCAAGTTTCGACTATTGGTAAAGCAGTCATACTTCCTTCACCTAAACGAGAATAACTTGATTATTTATCAGCTCAGTGATTTTAATTGATAGCATGATTTCTATCTTGAGCCATACTTTAGCTCCCTTTTTGGTGTAGAATTGGTGCTCCGGTTTAAGGCAAAGCGCTAGCTTCCGTTTTTTGGCGGAGGACTAGCTCCGCTTTCAGGCGGAGCATGTGAACCGACGATGGTGGAGCATTTGCGATCAAAATCAACGCGGCATTAGTGATAACTTTTAATGTGAGTAAAAAAACAAACAAACAAAAGAAAAAAATTATTTTATAGTAAAAGTTTTTAGTTATTACTTTGAATAAGTATTCCTCCTCCTTTTCCTTTTCCTGTCTTTAAATTTTTTTTCAACCATCACTAAAAGTGAGCGTCAAAGGGTTATATAGACATTATATTCCAAATAAAACAAAAGTAGATATGAGATTATCATATCTTTCTTTCAACTGTTCTTATAATGGAAGTAAACAAGTTAAACAAGTCATAATCATCATGACATGATGATGTGCATCAGTAGTCATGGAATGTGTCCAAGTTTCATCTTTTGAGTGGATTGATATTAAAAGAAAATAAAACTAATTATTCTCAATTCACAATTTATGTTATCAAGTCGCATTCGTATCCACATCAATTAAATTATTATTATTATTATTAAGATTATTATTATTATTTTAAATTTGAGATCAGAGAATTCGAATACTTCATCTGATAATGAAGTCAAATATGAAATTATTACTAAATTATATCTACAATCACATTAATGAAATTACTGTATAAAATATGTTAATTGTACAGAAAAAGGAAAGAACTTAATGTAAAATGACATAATTTAATACTCTATATATAAGAGATAATGTAGCACAATCTATTTATTAAATTAGTAATTCGCCGAGTGATCTAATGACAAAACAATTTTATGTAAGTGTTAAACTTGACAGATATGACTTTAAATTATTAACTTTAAAATATTCTGACTAAAAATTGATATCGGAGTTTAGTGTATCTAGTATTATTTAAAAAGAAAGCTGCAAAATATCACCAAACTAATTAATATTCTAAAACAATCCCGTTCTCAATTGTTTGTCGTCTTACGTCTAACTAAACCTTACTTTTTTAAGGGAAAACTAAAGCTTATTTTTATATCATTTATATACTAACATTAGGAAAGTATTTAAGTTTTTTTTTTTACCCCCTCCCTAGGTATACTTCAAAGCTTTGGACTATTGCTAAATTAATACTGCATATTGCGATGCGTCATAAATAGTATATCTTTCGGAGTTTGTACTACTAATTTTAATAACAGCTTGCCACAATCTTCAATGTTTTTATTTTTATTTTTATTTTTTGTTTTCTATAATAAGATATAAAAAAATACTTTGCCGATAAAGTTATTTTTATGTCTCTGATATATAGATTTTAATAAATTTTTGAAAAAAATTTTAATGTGATTTTAATAAATTCTAATATAAAAACCATGTACTATGGATAAAAATGTCCTACCATAAGAAAGCTTTTTATTCTAATTCGAAATCAAGAGGTTTGTTAATCACCGTAAAGAAATAAGTTCAGTGTTCTTTTTGTTTTTGTTTTGCTTTTCTTTTTTAAACAATTTAATATCTTTAAAAAAAAAAACTCTTATTCAAACAAAATAAAAATAAAAAAGACACCGGCGAGACCCACTTCCTCCACGCGGGGTGGTGGATCATGAGATGCCCACCACCCGTGTGAGTAGTGGTTTGCAGTACCCACTCCGGTGGGTCTTGGTACCCACCACCCCATGAGACCCCACCCCCTTGGTCACAACACAACCCCTCACTGACCATGGAGATCTGCTTTTTTATTTATTTATTTTTTATTACTCTCAAATATATGTAGATTATGTTCACATTTTTAGATTTTCAAAATTTTGAATAAAAAAGTTTGGACTGCAAATTTAATCAAGACACATTAGAGAATAGGTTTTTAACACAAACGTCAATTGGGGAAATATAACGAAAACATACGTACATCTTTTTGTTTTTTGTTGTATGTACGTGGAATTTCTTAACGCATAGTTATAACTTATAACAACAACAACAACAACATCTAAGCTTTGAGGGGGGGAAATAATATGTATCATAATTTTATGGTGAGTTTTTGTTATTAATTTATTCTTTATTATTACAGAAAGACACAATTGTTCGACTCATGCATTTTCTCGTTCTTGCCTTTTTAATATCCTTTTATGCAATTAAAATGTTAAATCAATTAAAATTCATGTTACATTAATTAGAAGACACAATTACTTCAAAAAATTGAAAGACATAATTAATTCATTTACATGTCATGATAATACAAAAAAAAAAAAATGGAGTAAAAAATCCAATAAACAGTAGAGTAGACTCGGCTTTAAAATCACGCAAGAATCCAACTTCGTTGTCTCGATTTTCTTTGACTATCTTACTATAAAAATTTTGGCATAATAATTTCTTTGTTAATCACGTCTGGAAAATGATTTTAAAAAAAAAAAGTTGACGTAACACATTATGGTGAGTTGTCAATATTTTAATGGTGAGACAATCAAGATAACAGTCAAGCCAGGACAGTAGATTTGGACTCAGTTTCCATGACCCTCGTTAGTTTTTTTATTTTTTATTTGTTTGGCACTATTTTTTTTTTTTTTTGAAAAAGGGGAAAATTCGAAATTTATTAATTAAAAAAAAAAAGAAAAGAAAAGGGAAAGAGGAATGTGGTGTTTCAAAAAGAGAGAGAGAGAGAGAGGAATGTGGACCCTCCACATGAATCAGTTGGTCAACGACCGATGACGGATTCCTGATATGTGGGGTCCACAATTTGGGACTGGTGGACCTTTTGGGACGATGTCATCTTTGTCGGATTTCTATTATTTACTTATTATTTATGTTATTCATTTGTTAATATATATATATATATATATATTTTTTTTTCTTCCTTTTTATTGACGTTTGACATTTCTATATACTTGTTTTGGTTATGTTTGAAAAGGTCCCACCTGCGAACATTTTGGGAATCTTTGACAAAGGATAAGTTATAACCAATGTTTTTAATTTTTCTCATTCTAAGAGGAAAGGGTTAATTTCATCATTAGTCAACAGACTATAGACAATTTTATTTTAAGTCCTTGACGCTGAAAATTTCTTAGAATGAATATCAATCTATTAAGTTATCTCAAATTAGTCCTTAAGAGGAATTGTTAAAGAGAAAACTGTGCTCTTCTGTAAGGATCTTAGTATGAATAAAAAAAAAAACAAATATAGAATAGTTTGATTGGTTAGTCACTTGTTTTTGGATGTTTTAAAATTTAAAGATTAAAATGAGATTTAACTTAAAATTAAAAATAAAATTAATTCATTATTTTTATAATTTTTTCTTTAAATAAAACCATTATTATCATATAAGCAGTTTTGATGGATTCTTTGTGTTCTAATCATCGAATGGATTCAAAAAAAAAAGGCGAAATTGAGAAATTATCAACCAATAAAATAATTGAATGAGGATAAAAATGGAAGGAAATGAATTTTAAGATATTTCTTTTGGGTAATATTTATGTCTTAGCAATTACAAAAAATGTTCACTTATCAAAAAAAAAAAAATGTTCCCATAAGAGGATGAAGAATTGTTTATTTTTTTTAATTTTATTATTATTTTTTTAAGGCATGCCTAGAGCCACTAATAGAAAGAAAGAAAAAAGGGCCACTAATTTTAAAACAACAACAAAACAAATGGTAAGGTGGTCGTATTTATTTAAAAAGCTGAATCTAATATTAAAAGGGAGATTTGGTGAGATGTAGAAGTGGAAGTGATAAAAAAAGATAATGTAAAGGAAACAAATAAGTGATCTCGGTTCCCAAACTAGCAAATAAAACAAAGTAAGGTGAATATTCTTTCACTGATGACAGTGTTAGGGGGAAAAAAAAAAAATCAAAACACTAATTTTAAATTGTTAGATTTTTATTAAGTTTTTTTTTATTTTTTATTTTTTTGGTATTTTGTTAAATTCGTTTCTTGACAGTATGCTTTCTTTTCTTAAATATATATTTCTAACAAATAAAAATTTATTGTCACTGATCGCTACTAATCTTCTGACTTTTTTTAGAATATTTATTTATTTTGGATAGTTTTCGTATCTAACCTTAATTTATGATGAATTTTGAAACTTAAAGAAGCATTAATTATTTAACTCTAGAATTTGAAGTTTTATAGAAATAACCATATTAAATAAAAAAATTGTTGTGTTCATCGCCATTGCGAACAGTTGAAATTCATTTTTAAAAAATTCACCTTTTAATATAATTTATTATTTTAGATTTCATGATTGACATAAATTTTTAAAAATCCAATCCCAATTTTAAAATTAGGGACCAAAATTATCTAAGAAAGAGAGTAATTTGCTAAAAAAAGAAAATGAGGATCAAACATCCTAATTAACACGACTAATAGTTCATAAATTAACAGTGCTAAAAACCCAAGAAGCAACAATAAAATAATGTATGTGGATAGCTATAACTAACTAGTATATATATATTAAGTTTCCATAACAGATACTAGTAAACATAAAGTAATTATATACTGATTTTCCACAACATAAACTAGTAAACTTATAAATGATCTACAAATAAACAAGTTAATTAAGAATACTCAGCCCCCGTTTGGCACCAACCAATCTTGAAGTCAAAAATAAGAATCTAAAATGAAGGTGTTCAAGAGAAAGAAAAATAAGTGTGATACAGATTTAAAAAAAAAAAGTTAAAAGTTAATTTGAATTAAAAATGAGATGAATTTTTTTGAATTCAAAATGATGTGCCAAACACATGTATTAATTTTAGCTTTTTGCCCGAAATAAGATATATAACTAATCAATAATGGTTAAGGATGAAGAAAAGATTGAGCAATATTTGTGATTAAAATTACAGAAAATTACCTAAATAATCCTTTTTTTTAATAATTAACCAACATGACACAAATTTCTCATTCTTAACAAACATGAAAACTTTTATTATGAAATGTAATAGTTGATCCATTCAATCATGCCCATCCTTGAATGAAAAGAAGCTAATTGGTAATTAATGGGCGCTTCTGTAGGAGTTGAACCCACTACATAGGCTTTTCCTTGTTCTTCCGTAAAAAGCATGAGGGAGATTAGATTACTTATTCAACTATTAAACCACAAAGTTCTTCACATCATAAATTACATTAATAGCAAAATTATGAATATACGAAGCCGTCTTTTACACGGATGAGTTGAGATAACTCCACTGACCGAAGCTGGCGTAAGTCCGTCCCAAATAGGATTGGTTTTGTACCGGAACAACTACTCGAGATTGAGCACTATTCATGATTAAAATTAGAGAAAATTACCCTAATAATCTTCCTTTTTTTTTTTCATCTATTGATCAACATAACACAAATTCTCTATTCTTGATCAACATGACATAAATTTTAGTTAATTTTAATTTAATTTTATGCTATATTAATCTAGTGTTGATTTTTCGTATCATATTAGTACAGTTAATCTTTAAATTTATATTATTCAGGTGCTTTTTCCATTAAATTATGCGTTTCTTTTTTTTTTTACTCAAGTTATCAAAGAGGAATTAGTTTTTGGCTTAATTGTATTAATTCAACCATTCTAATATAAGGATTCTCCAGTAGAACATTTTGATATTCATGGTATTAAATATAATTGAACAACATTTAAGAAAGAAAAGTCTTAGGGTTTTTTTTTTTTTTTTTGATAAACAAGAAAAGTCTTAGGTCGTATATTTGAATTGCAATACTTAGGATTATAATAAATTATCTTTTTTTAGAAAAAAAAAAAAAGTTGAAGAATGAGTCAATAACTGAAGTCATACATTAAACAAATTCACATTTCACACAATTAAATCATTGGTACTTGAGAAGACCAAAAACTCCCTTCCATTAAACAAAGTCGTTGAGAGAATTTTGGGAGGAACACCATATCAAAGTAGCTACTTAATTAACAACCATACTAGAATATAATTTGATAACAAATTTTTACCTTAGTAAACAAAGCAAATTTCTTTAGTGCAAGTCATGTTAGGCTTTACTTTAACAGTCTCAATATATATTCACTCACCTATGTATATGAGATTAAAGTAACAATATCGAAGTGTCCTTATAAATGGCTACTTATATTTTATATTGTATATTTACCAGTTTTTAGATAGTTGGCTAAGCTTACAAAATTAACATTGTAATGCTTTTTTATAATTTTCTAATAATTTATTACTTGATTGAGATTTCGTCAATATGTGAAAATATAACACATATTATTTTATACAAGAATCTTTCCCTTTGAAGATTAACACTACTTTTCATTTTATCAGGTAGAGGACAAATCTTACATACATACGTATTTGCATAAGTCACAGGCCACAAACAATTTTATTAATTAATTAATTAAAAATTTTTTTTTTGCGGAGAAGATCACAAGCATCCATCGATCCATGATGACGGTTGACGTCTCAGAATAATTCTGTAAGTTTATTCTTTAAAAAGCAGTCGAATAAATGACACGTTAGAACAGATATATAATATACATACAAAATGATTCTTTATTTAGTATTTTTATGATATAAATTACATATAATTAAGTTACATAAAAGTCAACAAAAAGATTAATCATGAAATGTACGTGTGAACTCAATATATGCTAAACTAGTTATGGAGTTTTAAAATATTGTAGTGATAAACATTTAGCAAAGCTTAATTTAATATCCAACAAAAAAACGTCTTTACGTAAGATAGTACGTGATCGACCTTATTTATTAAAAATATTTTGAGGATTTAACGTTTGTAAAATTAATTGTCCTAATTTTTATATAAAAATAGAGGGCGACGCCATCATTAAGTATCATTATTAGAAAGATTAGAGAAATAAAAAACAACGCAGGGAGTTTTGAGTGTGCGTGATTTATTTTTGTAAACTTTTTAATCATCATAGTGAAGTACTGAAATGATTAAAACAAGACATAATATCATATTGAGGTGAACTTGTATAAATATTTATGTTTTTATGGTTGTTTATTTTTCTTCTGTGAATTTTATTGCTCTCCGTGATATAAAGTTAGGACGATATAATTCTTCCACTAAAAACGTCCAACTAATTAATTACATGATGTAGCTTAAAAATAATATTTCTTTTGAATTCAACTCATGCATGTCAGCTTCCTCATAAAAATTTCAGAAAACAGATAAAAAAATATTTTTGCCTCATGCATATAGCATGGGTATTTAAATATTGTATGCAAATATTATTTTGAATAATTAAGAAATATAATTTTTTCTTGGTGCTTTGAATTATAGGGCTTATCAATAGTTTGTAATCTATAGTGCTCTTCTGATTCTCGGATGACCAAGGAGGACTGCCAGCTTTTTTAGACTTTGGAGCACCTTTCTGGCTAAACAACAAATAATTAAATATATTAGAGAAATCAAATAATTAAATAACAACAATATATTAAACAAGCTCTCTTTTGGCTTAATTTCATCTCTAGTCTCCCTATTTATATATTAAATCTCATTTTAGTTGTAAAACATCTAAAAATGAGGCTTAATCCGTCAACTTATCACAATTTAGTCTTGATTATTATAATCTCAACCAAAGAAAGACAATTTAAGATAAATAAAATGAACAATTTAAATGCCAGATCATAAGAGCATTTGATTTATAATAGTCGAATAAATAAAAGGAACAATTTAGGATAAATGAATAGATAAAAACCTTGTTTTGAAACGTTTTAAAGGTCGGATCATAAGGGCATTTGATTTATAATTCAAGAACTAAAAATAGAATTCCCTTTTCTTTTCTAGGAATTTCAGTTCTCTATGCTAAGAAATATTGAGTGATATACAATGTACAATAACAAAACAAACAATTAAAGATTAAAAAAAAAACTATAGTTTATTTTTGAGGTGCACAAAGTTGTGTTGTATAGGTGAACATTGGATAGAGTGCATATTTTTTTTTCTTAATTATTAATTATTCAAATTTTTTGGTGTTTTGTTTTTCTATAAGGAAGAAAAAAGGCATTGATTCTAACAAAGTGGTTGACTCAATCTTATGTTTACGTGCCGTCAAGGTTTGGCAGTGCACCCACCACTCGTATCCCACTTAGAATTCAACCCCATGTTTTTTTGAAAGTTCTTTGTGATGTTATTTAAAATATATATGTATATAAATATATATTATAATATGAACGGTGAAGTTTGTAGTAGATTCTATTAGCTACTTATTTTAAATAGTGATGATACAAGTTTTAAGGAGTTTAACGTTCTAAAAATACGCACTAATTAATAAAAGCTCTCTGATATTTAAATAAGACAAGAAAGAAAACAAATAAACGGTAGAGCCATATTAGAATTTTCTATTCAAATATATATTATCTGATTTTATACTCAGTTAGCGCAGCAATGTCATTATATTGTACAAAAAGTTAATAAAAAAAAAAATTATAAGAGTGCTTTGTGTCATTTAATTGTTTAGATGGAGATGAAAACTATGGGTTCGCGCTCGTGGGATAAATTAGCATATTCGGATATTTTGAAGCAAAACTGACCAATAAAATGTAGAATAATAAGGGTTTTAAAATGAGAAAATCTTAATATATATATTTTTGTAATTTTTTAATTTCTGTCGATTTTCCTTTTTATTGTTTCCCTCCGTTTTTTTTTTTCATTTTTTGTAAAAAAAAAAAAAAAAAAAAAATCTTGTTAAAAACAAAAATTGTCATTCTTTTTTGAGAATGAATGCGCCAACGTGAGCTTTGAATTGGATTAAAAGCCTTTTTTTTGGGGCTGAAGTTTGACAAGTACATCACATAAAGGTTCATTGTAAGTAGAGACATTTTCAATAGAGATTCCTCACGCTACGACGTAGTATTGTTACATGCATTGCTATGTAATAATCTAGAAAAATGTTCAGGATATTTCTGATATTCAACACCACATATTTAAAAATTAAGATCAATAATATGTTTTCCTAAATAAAATTTACTTCATATTAGTTATGCATAATCCTCGACTATTCTTTTGTCTAATAATCTACCTTGGTGACGTCTAAAGAAATAAAAAAATTTTTGAGAGAAGAAATACGGTATGGAATCTCATCACAAAGGTTGAAACGAAGTTAAAAAGGGAAGACAATAACTAGATTTTAAAATATTTGAAAGAAAAAGAAAGGCAAAACTTGGTATGCATTGACATGACTATTCGAAATTTGATAAATAAGTCCCTATTAAATTACTTATTTGCCTAATTTCCCACACCAAAGTCAAATTCTCTAAATGTGGGCAAGTGAAAAAGTAGCCATATACTTCAATGTGTAGGTATTTGGATTAGACTTGGGATTCCTAAACATGAACATTGCTTTAGTCAAAAAAGGTGAAAAGATTTTGGATTTGGATTCACAATTCGGCCTTTTGAATTCTCACAACTTGATTGAGTCAATTGGATGAGGAGGGAAAGTTGAAGAAAGTGGTTTTAATTTATGCTTCCACCAATGTTGCAATAACAAGTAAGAGAAAATACCTGCGGTATATATATATATACATACATATATTTACACATATATTTGTTTTCTTGTGCTTTTTCTTCACCCTTTTCTTAGAGTGAACAAATGGGTTTTGACTGTTAATTTAAAAGAATTTGAATTTCCTTCAAAAATAAAAAAAAAACAAAAAAAGAATTTGAAATTTTTTCATTTTTTTGGGTGCCTCGTAGACAAAAAGGGGCAAAATGTTTTCTTCCCATTTTACTTTTCTTCTTTTTTGGGGGGTGGGGACCTAAACGTGATTAGATCTTCTCTTACAATTTTGTCAAATATGATTGCAAGGCCAGCCACCTAACCGACCTTCCACTGAAATTGAAACTCAGATAAGTACTAGAGAAAAACTTGCTGCCAAGAACAAGATTTTGATTTGTATAAGAATTATACAGGAATCTAGGGAACATAAATATATATAAACAAATATATAGTTGTTGGAGATGTAAATTAGGATAAGGTTGGATCCGTATTTTCTTCTATGTTTATTGTGTGAATTTGTGATAACAAATACAAAATGTCTATACTCTCTTGTCTAACAACCGAATATGTTCGAGAATTATAATTTTTTAATAAACAACTTATAAAATTTGTTGATTTTCTTATATCTCTTTGTATAATAATGTATAACATGATAGTCAATACCAAAAAAAAAAAAAAAAATCACTGAAAAATGTTATAATAAAATCAACTGATTGTTACACAAACATATAATAAATGTAACAAGCTTGATTGTCAAATAAGAAGGTATACATTGATGAAATATGTATGTATATGATATCGTATTAGTATGATAGAGCCGAACAATCATATAATATTAAAGCTAAATTAAGTTAAAATAGTAAAATAATTTAAAGCTATTATATCTGATCTATCAATAAAGTTTTTACTATAATCTTGGTACAGGATATTTTTCTTGGAAAGATGGAAGAAGATGAGTGGAGGTAGAAAATGTGACTGAGAGTGATATTCCTAAGTTGTTTTCATTGGATTGAGATTGCTTTTTTTTTTTTTTTTTTTTTTTTTAATCGTATCATACAGTGAGAACCATTTTGACCATCTTTCTTGGGAGCTAATGAAGAGATTGACTCATGGAAATGGACCTAAAAATCTTCCAACCAAGTCATTTTTTTGTGTGTTGATTGTCAAGTAAAAAACATGTTAATAAGGTTTACACCTTGTTTGACTTGTCTTCCTAATTAATGTTGTCCCATCTTCCACATGAGATTAGTTTTAATGGGCCCATCTCAACCAAATCTTGGGTCCTTTTCTCTCTTCTTCTTGGGCCAACTTATCTTTTACTTGTTCCAAAGTCTAAAATAGCAAGTTGGATAACTTTCAAGCTTTCCAACTTGTGTGTCTTTTTGTGGTGTCGCCTTTAATTCCTCAAAAAAGAGCCAAGAAATAGATAAAAAAAAAAAGGGAAATTTTTTTTTATAAAAACAATCTCTCAAATAAACATATTTATAATTTTTAATCCTCTTATCTAGATTTTTGATCATCTATACTTATCTAATCTAATGGGAGCCAAAAAAAAAAAAAAAAAGAAAGAAATTATTACTGCAGTAATAATAATCCAGAGATTTTTTTTTAAATTAACTATTGGGAACTCCTATAAATCATCCAGAGAGAAGGGTAGGAAATTGAACAAGAGTCAAAGATGAGGGATATAGGGAGTGAAGTAACCTTGGATTTTTAGAGTTAAAACTCTAGTTTGATATCTCATTTTAAACTTATTTTTTTAAACTTTTTTCTGCAATGTTTTCTCTCATAAAAATTTGAATTTACTATTTGAATCATGCGTTTGAATTTATAATTTAAGTAAGATCTAAATCTATTGGAAACTAGTTAATTGAAATAGAGCCAAAGGAAAAAAAAAAAAATTAACTAGTTATAATCCACTCCTTCCAAATCGTTTTCCTAAGGAAAAGCAAAAAAAAAAAAGAAAATTAAAAAAAAAAAATCCCATATTAGTCAAAGACAAGATAGGCATAGTACTAAGCCTAAGCGGTAGAGACTTTAATATAGCAACACCAAGTTAATCATTAAAAAAGTTTCCTTTCCCTACATAAAAAGTCAATTCACGTGCAAGGCACAAAGACAATCATTGTACTTGTTGAGAAAATTTGTTGGAACAGTTTAAAATCAATTCGAGAATTTTATTTTTCAACCTTTCCACAAATAATTGGGCAAAAAAGTTAATTGGTAAAACTAGTTGATGTGTTTTTTTTTTTTTTTTTTTTTTTCCTCAAAAGTACCGTGAGAGAGGCACTTGACATTGTTTTCATTAGTTGGGTAAAAACGTCTTCTTTTCAAATTTCATTGTGTGTAATTTAATATAGTGTAATTTTAAAATATGTAATAAATAGCGTTTTTACATTTAAAAAAAATAAATAGCGATTTTATGAAATTAAAAGAAGTAAATAGCAAGACTTTATAATGTTTAAAGTAAATAGTATGTTTTTGGTAGACAAATCTAAAGGAAGAAAAGAAATTGAGGGATTGAGATAGCTAAAAGAACAATAACTTCCTACATTTACCTCTAACATATTTAAATTTTTTTCAATTATCACGGAGGCGAGGGATACAAACACTACAACACAATGCGAATTTGTCCTTAAAAAAAAAAAAAAAAAAAAAACTCTCTTTCATTTATTGTTTAAAATTATGTAATTTGAGGTGTGCCTTAGTGAATTGTGGAAAAAATAAGTAATGAGATCTTAGTCTCAATTGTCCTCTAAATTGTGTACGCCTCTATGAATTGAAGCATACTCAGAAACGCATGCAATTGTACAATATTCAGACTGCAGCCGCAATTTTTCTCAAGTTTTTTCCGGTTCAAAGAAATCACTTGACTACTATTAAGATGAACACATTGGTTTACATAATGTTCAACAAGAGCTTGACAGATAGACATTTAAAGAAAAAAAATTTAATGTTATGTTATGATTTCTATTTATTATAAATTTTTCATATTTTTTTCGTCTTGTTTAATTCTTTCATTTTGAGGCTTACATCTTAAACCGTATTAAAACTTATGCTTTAACTCACAACAGAAAAGCCTTAACACCCAATTGCACAATTTTAAACCTTGATTTCATTTACTCTATTTATTTGAATGCAATCTTCCTTTAAAAAAAAAAAAAAAAAAACCATTTTTTTAACGAATTGAGTTATAATTTTCTATTTGGTATGGCCAACACTTTTGTTTTTTGTTTTTTCTTTCAGAGCTATTGGTGGGAGGGTTCAAATTTCACACTTTGATAAAATCATTTATAGAATTACTGTTTATTAGGCCTCATAAAAGGTAGATAACGCAGAGCTCCTTACACATAATGGTCATTGGCTCTAAAACTCAATTTCGCTTTTTTTTTTTCCCCTCTAAAGAAGGATTGTTTTCATTCACTCTGCTCATTAAAAAAAAATCTCCATGTGTACCTATCAATCAGACTGTACAAGTAACTACTAGTCCTCTACCAATGTCCTTTAGGCAGGTTAGTAAGATGCTCGTCGTCCTCCTCATAAATGCTTACGTTTAAGTCACCCCTCACGTTGGTCAGGATATATGAATAGTCCACTTCGTGAGGAATCCATATAATATGCGAGGAAATATCCACCCCGGGATTATCTGAGTATTGCCAATCTCTACCCCTATAACCCTCTGTTACTATTAAAAAAAAAAAAAAAAAAAAACCTACTAGTCCTCTGTAGTCTGTACTCTGCTTTCAGTTCATGAGGCAGATAACAATCCAGAAAACTAAACACTAAAAAAAAATAAATACAAAATACAAAATACAAAATACGCAGCAACCAAATCAACTCCATAAGAGAAGTGCTTGTGTACAAGCAGTGCAACATTCTCAAAACTGACCTGCCCTTATGTCCCTATCCAGATGATCCGCATTAAGCGTTCCGGGAAGCTCTTGAAAATCTTCGTTGAAGATGGAATAGGCACTGAAGCATTGGGCAACGGTAAACAAAAGTAAGATCCAAACGAGTGCTTAGTGAATACCAAAAAAAAAAAAAAAAAAAAAAACCGTAACTTAAAATAGTTCCCTAAGAGGATAAACGGAAAACAAAAGTAGCTACAAATGCATACAAACATAAGAATAGTATCTTTTTCTTCCCAAAAAAGTAATTTCTTTGCATTAGCATTGTTAACTAACGATGAAATCTACGAATTAATTATATCATTTTAGATATAGCCAAGTAGGAGTGGAATTCACAAGATTCTGATGGGATGGAATCTATCACAAATGTAGATACCTGATATCACCAGGTTGCCGCTTTCCGAGATTCCAGAGAATGATAACGAAGCCTGTCCCAAGTATCTGAACACATCACAAATTATATAAGGAATCCTTCTTAGAAAGTTGACAAGTAAGTAAGATCATCTTTTTCATAATCTTGTGGAATTACCTTTCATCTCAAGACGACACTATGATCTTAACAGCGTTAAAGCCAAACAATCACACACACCCACACACACAAAAGGAACTATCATGCACTTGTTTCTATGAGTTTCAATTGACGGAATACTGTGACATAAGGTGAAACCGGATTTAACGAGGTATCATGTGGAAAACACACAGAATATTTCTCTAGGTGGGAAAACATTTTTCTCTACATGCAATGTCTTCTCTCCACAATAACCAGGCCTCTGTGGGATTTTTGTTTTTCTCCACTTGGTTCTAGAGATCTCATCGGTACAAAGCTGACATGATCTGATGTTAGATTTATACAATGAAAACCATGTGTAACAGAGAGTTACGCACTTACTAGAATGGAAACTAAGAAAAATGCTAAATATCCTCAATTGTAATGGAGTATGATCATCTAAATTTTTTGCGAGTTACAAAACATAGTCTTCCTCGCCAATATTCATAAGAATGGATTTCAGTCCTAGGTCTTTGTCAAAATGGCGAATGACTTCCACAAACTAAAACATAAAGTCAATACATATAAAACCAGAAAAAAGAAGAGAGGAGACCCTGCTCGGAAGCAATTCGTTTCTCATCATTCGTACATATTACTATAAAAGACGAAAGTGGCTAAATAATCTTGAAGAGTGTAAGAACAAAAGTAACTTTCATAAATTGATTCTATGCATTCATTAAAACAGACTAACAAGGAGGAGCAAACTTACGTATAGAGGGCCAAGATCCCATCTATGGGCAACTGGAGCCAAAATAAACCATAACAGGATAATAATCCACATCTTTAGACTGAGAGAGAAAATCGCCATCAAAAGGATATCTACCAATGAAACATTAAAATATATAAAAAGTGAAGCGTCATTCAATAGGATATGATATACACGACTAAGCACAGCTCGTTTTAATGGTTACCGGGAAGCTTCAACTTGTCATGTAGAAAATAATAAAGCTTCCTTTTCCACCTGCTTGACGAATGTGGAAGCTGAAACTTCTGCAATCCATAAAAACACATGAGAAGGAAAAATAAAAATTAACAAATGTACGAATTTAGTGACGGAAATGCATTTCCATATGAAGGTTAAGTGCTTTGTACCAGATCTTCATCGTCATCATCATCGTCGAGTGCATCCCGGAGATTTTTACTTGGTGGCTTTGGTTTCA
The DNA here is from genome assembly GCA_025413025.1 of Ficus hispida. Lineage (NCBI taxonomy): Eukaryota > Viridiplantae > Streptophyta > Magnoliopsida > Rosales > Moraceae > Ficus > Ficus hispida. Next base: position 28,763,768 of record CM046372.1, read on the forward strand.
CAGCAACTATCAGAGAATCTGAAAATGAAAATTAACCACCTACCAATAAACATAGACCCAAAAAAAAAATTGGGATTTAAGATAGCCACTTATTGTAGAGTTAAGACCCATACCACCGTTATTGAGTTGTAGGAATGCATCCTCGCCATGTTTGTTGTCATGCAAAACATTTCCTCGCAAAATAAGCCTTAAATTCTCGATAGGTAAATGGTTATTCCCGGCAATCAATTTTCTCAAATCATGCACCTAGTTGCAAGCAAAATAAAGGGGCATGTTATCAATAACATGAAATCAAGAACATCTTGGAGCTTATTGAATAAGTACTAACAAAATTATGCCACTTTCTCAGCGTTCGAAAGCTCACAAACTTGAATAAATGACTTCGTAAAAAGCATCTATTCACATAGAAGAGTCCACACTTGCATTAACCTCTAATCCCTCCCAATAAAAACACACTTGATATTGTGGAACACAAAATGCTAAAGTGACACAAAAAAATTCAAAAATATTGCAGAGACTATGGTTGCAGGCACAGTTTAGCAGTAATTCCACACGTAACTCCACCAAAAGGTATAGAGTTTGAATCCCCCACCCCTAATCCGAAACAAAATAAAAATGCGGAGACTAATTATCGCCCTGAAGCACAAGGATAAGAGAAAAACATAGTGAAATTCTGCGGGGCTAAAAATGGATGTAGCTCCCCCGTTCATGGTGAACCACTATAAACCTCGGTGTGCCAGTAAAGGATTGGGACGAGTACCACAGAAATAACATTGCAATAGAGTTATTATGAATAGAAAAAAACTTTTCTCAGTTAAACCTGACTTATCAACAATATCAACAAAAATACAGCAGAAAATCACTACTTCATGTAAGATTCACAACTAATTATCAATTATTATCTCTCCCCAGCTGTCTATTCGAAATTAGAGACACAATTAGCATAATTTAACATTGTTTATATGATTTTCCCATTTTGCGACATCAAAATAATTCTCAGCTGATCCGGATCTTTTACTGCAAAATCGTCCAATTCACCAAAAGGGTACACGAATTTTGACTATATTCACCAAAAGAATTGAAACCTTGATTTAAAAAAAAAAAAAAAAAAAAAGGACTGAAATAACAGAAATAAAGGAACAATAGAAGAAAAAAGAGAGAGAGAGAGAGAGAGTTGGGTTAGGCGTACTTGATGGAAGAAGGGACGTTGAGGCGAGAGGGGCGAGCTGGGCCGACGGTTCTGACGACGATCTCCACCGTGTTGTTGTTCTTCTTCTTCGTCGTCGTTTTGGGGTCGTCGTCTCCATCAATGTCGTTGTCGTTTATGGGTTTTAACTGCTCCTTCTGAACGATCTCACCCATACCATTTATACACCAAACGACCACCAGAATTCGCCGGAGTCCCTTCGACGTCGGAGTTGTTTCGGAGTTTGGGCTTTCCCTGAGATATTTCGGTCCGTCGTGTCAACTTCTTGGTATGGAACCTATTTGTGGAAAAATATACACTTTTATAGTTTCAACTTATATAAATAGATTAATACCCAACAACAGATATTATATGAATTAATTTATTAATTTTGATTAATTTTTATGATTAAATATATAAATGGAAGTGACACTTCAAATTTTAACTTAAATATTTATACATCAAACCGTTAAAAAAAAAAAATGTATAAAAGATGGGATTACATGTGTGCATGTTGTCTTCTTCTATATGCTTTCGTAAATCTATTGAAATTATATTTAGAAAAAGGAATTAAGAGCTGTTAAGCAGTCTTTTTTAACTAAAAATAAATAAAATAAGGTTAAATCAAAATTTGGATAACAAAAATTTAGAAGACAAATTAAGGATAAGTTCTTCTTTTTTCTTCTCTAAAAAAAATAAATAAACTTTTTACTTTGAGTATGACACAATTTGAATTTGTCGTTTCTTCACCAACGACATTTGCTCATATGTCGTTTCTAACAAAATTAACCTATGTCCACGATATCATTTTCATGTCGTTTCTATTAAGGCAAGAATTGTTCTTTATCGTTTCATGCCTTGGTCATTTGCTGTTGGAGGATTACTTTGGCACTTTTATTTAATCATAACCATAATAATACATAACCAATGATGATATATTTCATCTCGATCTCTAAAGAACTACGTCTGGTCGTGTTCTTTAAAGGAACAAACACATGATCGATCTAGTCACTTGAAAATCATGTCGTTTGATCGAACAATATGAAAAGCTTGTGTCGTTGAGTACTTTCCTTTTGCTGTCTTTAGAATTGTCTTTGGCCTTCCTGTGCCCGAACGACATATTCATCTTGTTTGATGAAAACTAATATGAAATAAGATCACGTTGTTCATGCCAAATGACTGGAAAACGACACGACGTGACAAGAATTGAGAAGAAACCAGCATGATCTTCTTTCATGTCGTTTTTAAGGTACTTGTCACATTTTGGTCGTATGAGAAAATAAAGTTATTTTTCGTGTCGTGAAATTAATTACACACCTTTCTTGTTAAATAACATTTTCTTAGAAGTATGCTTTTTGTTGTCGTTTTTCCAGAAAATTAATGGCATGTTTACTTATATGAGAGTAGAGAATGAGAGTGGAGAATGGAAGTCAATCTCTTGTTTACTTGCTCATTTTTTTTTGAATGGGAGTGAGAATGGTGAGTCCCGTAACAATTTGGGATTGAGAATGGATTGGCAATCCCATGCCCCTTCGGATTGTGACTCCTATTCCACTATTAATACTAAATTATCATTTTTCCTTAATTTATTTGAAAAAATTATATTAAAAAATAATAGCAACTATATTAATTATTTTTATTATGATAATAAATAAAAAAAATTAATCATTTTTTAATTTTTAAAACATAATAAATAAAAAGGGTATACAAGTAAATTTACAACAACTGACTCTAATTCATGTTCTAAATAAACGCATTAATAGGATTGATAAAGATTCCGACTCTGATTCCTAGAACCCAAGTAAATAGTATATTCTGACTCCGAATCTTGTCTACTCCAAATTCTATCATTTTCTCAGAAGTATGCTTTATTGAGCTGAGAGAATGACATGATTTTCATATCATTTTTGGGTTTACTTATTTATCCTTCTGTTTAATGGGAAATTAACATTCGCTTTTAAGTCGTAAGAAGTCGCATATATTTCTTGCCAAATGACCTTATTTTTTTATTACCTTATTTTTTTGGCAGTTAGTAGTTTGATTTATGACTATAAGTAGTTTTCGTATCATAAATTTTAAAATATTGATACTCATATATTATACTCTTAAAAAATTAATCCAACGACTAAAATAACAATACTCATTAATAATATTAAAATACAACTTTTACCATAGTTTTTGCCATCTTTTATTACGTTTTCTAAAGAAATATGTGTTTTTAATAGGAGAGAATGGGGAATTATCCCTTTAAATTCTTTAAACAGTTGATTTACGACTCTATTTTCGCCTTTCAAAAACAAATCAAGAGGGGTACAAAACTAAAGATGGAGATTGATTGGGGTTTATTTTCTAAATTTTTCTTTTGGTCTGTTTTTGCAGACGACAAAAACGACACCAAATGTCATGCTTAAAAATAAAACGACATACCTTTCCAAGTTGTTTAGATATGTTTAATTACGAGAAAATGACATTTTTTTATAATTACGAGACAGGTTTAGGTGCCAATTTAAAAATTAAAAAAAAAAAACTGTATATATATAGATATGTTTTATTTCTATATTAAGTATTAATAATTTTAGGATTGTTTAGAAGGAAGGGGGGATGGGGTATATAAAGAAAATAAAATTTAATTTCCAAAGTGTTAATAAATGAAAAACAGGGTCAGTGCCGTCCGAGGTCTTGGGATGAGGCTTTTGTTTCTCACCGTTCATCCTAGATAGAACAATCAAGTACATATACATATATAAACATATACAAATATAAACAACCAGAAAACCAAGATAACATAGAAGAGAAGAAAACTATGGCACTGAGAATGTGGGCTTCTTCTACAGCCAATGCTCTAAAAATCTCTTCTGCCGCCTCCAAAGCTCATCTCTCCCCTGCATTTTCTCTCTCTAGATGCTTCTCAACTGGTACTCTTTCCTTACACTCTATTGGGTTTTCTCCACATTTGTATATATATATATATACATACATATATATATATATGTAGATATATATGTATCTATGGTACTAATTTTCTTTACCAAAATCAAACAAATTGCCCCATTAAAGCTTTTTTTTTTGGAAGTTTTGGATGGTTTGAAGTATGCAACTTCACATGAGTGGGTGAAGCATGAGGGCTCAGTAGCTACAGTTGGCATTACTGATCATGCCCAGGTCAGTATTTTACCTCAAATACCTATGTATAAATATATATATATATATATATATATCTGTCTCTCCCATCCGGTAGCCGTTCCGTCCTGTGGAACAACCTACACAGAAGATTGGCACAACTCGAGGAGAGAACGGTACAATCGGCTGAAGAAAGAGAGAGAGAACTTTCCCGTCTAATAATCTACCGGTGCCAGACACGAAAGTTCTTGCTTGTGTATATATAAAAATATTTTTTTCTAGATCTTTCTTTTGTTCTTGCAAGTGTATGCCATTTACAAATTTATGAGCCCAAAAAGTTCTTGCAAGATTTGCTAAGAAATCAGACCTAAGTTGCTTTTACTAATCAAAAGAAAAATGTTACATAAACTACTACTTATTTTATAAAATATCTTAAACTCAAATTTTTCATCTCCGTTTTTTTTTTTTTTTTTTAAATCAATAAAAATTATAATTAATTTTTAAAAAATCAACCAAACGAATATACCGTTCTAACTCAAACTGTTTTACTAACCGAGTTTACTTTTTTGGGGTTATAGTTGGTGAGAATAGGCTACAGTTTGTTAGAGACAAAAAAAACCTTTTACCCACATAAAAATTCTCACTAGATGACAAATGCTTTACATCCAAATTGCTATCTGTTCATATAACACAGCCTTTTTTTTTTTTTTTTGGCTCGAAATGTAACAGAGCATAATTGGATTTTCATTGGGATTTGTTTCGTTGGTACCTTTTGCTTTCCTAGTCTATTGGGCTTTCAGCATTTTTGATCTTTTGTGTTTGAATAGGAAAGTGGTAACAACAATTCTATTTAGAGCTAGTAAAAAGGATGGTGAAATTTGTGAAAGGTTCTGAAGAGGGTGATTTTTTTGCAGGACCATCTTGGGGAAGTAGTGTTCGTGGAGCTGCCAGAAAAAGGCGTCTCAGTCTCCAAAGGCGGCAGCTTTGGAGCCGTGGAAAGTGTCAAGGCAACCAGTGATGTAAACTCTCCAATCTCCGGCGAGATTGTTGAGGTTAACTCCAAGCTTACTGAAACACCTGGCTTGGTATAATTCTTCCTTCCTATAGCTCAATCACTTTAGTTGCCTAGTGTGGTGCTATCAAGCATTGCAATAATAAAAAACTATTATTGGGCGATCTCCTAATAACGATTAACGAATGTGATATGTTATCAGAGCATCGGGTCTTCAGTTGAAACACCTATAATGGCTCCTTTGGAATTTGTCATAACGTTTTGAGCCTTTATTATGTTTTAGGCTTGGACTAAAATATTCACGTTTTGAGCATTCAAATTGAATAAAAGTTGTTCGAATTTTAGAAAATATGCCCTTCTTAATTCCATTCCTTGTCAAGCCTTGCACACGAGGGCAGTGACGAACCCATAATTTTTTGGGACTAATGACTATGTAATGGATAATCAGAGGACAATATGAGGACAATATTATGAAATTTTATTCAAAATTATAGGATATGTTTTGAAAAAACGTTGAGGGGGACTTAAGACCCCTTTGGTCCTTCCTTCCCTCCTTGAGTGCACGAGGGGTAGGGCCAAAATAAAAAACTATTATCGACCTCTAATAACTTAAGCTTTTTGGACGATTGGAATATTAATGTATCTAAGAGCTAAAAGCGTAGAAACCTGGTTCGAAACTGTTGAGTTCTACTGCACTTAATTTTTCTTTTGCTTTCACTAGATTTTTAAACATTGTTGTGTCACTTTTTTGTTCACATGAAGATCAACTCAAGCCCGTTTGAAGACGGGTGGATGATCAAGTTGAAGCCGAGCAATCCGTCGGAGCTAGAGTCATTGTTGGGCCCCAAGGAATATACAAAGTTCTGTGAAGAAGAAGATGCTGCACATTAGAGCTCAAAATCTGCAGGTGCAATCATCTTGGATATATACTTTTGCAGCATAAAAAAAAAAAAAAAAAAAAAAAATCTTGGATGCTAACTGGTTTCTAGCCGTTTAAGATTGTTGTAATTTGCCAAGTTCTTGTCAAAGACTAAACAAAACTGCCGGCTCTGAAATCAAATTGTGCCTGCTATTTCCCTTAATTTTTTATTTATAATTCTCTTGTTGCAATGTTTTCTGTGTCTTGCTGATGTAAAGTAGTGTTCATATTTCCTTCATTCTTGCATGTCTCTTTTATTCTTCTCAATTTTCCTAGCTATTAATTATTTACAATTAACGTTAACTGTAATTAATTAATCACAATTTGCCTACCTAACCACTAACTAATAAGTTACAATTAAAGTTAATTGAGTTCAAATAATATCGAGTTCTCACTCTCAAGTTGGTTAAAAAATGTTGATCATTCGCACCTTGCAACTCAGAAGAAATTGTCATGTGGTAGACCTTTCTCAGAGACATCAACTATCTGATCTTTCATTGAGACAGATAGTAACCAAGCTAGACTGCTCTCTTGTTTTCTTTGATAAAATGACGTTCTATCTCAATATGTTTTACTCGATCATGTTTGGCTTATTTTTGAGCACTGTCAACGGTGATTTGTTGTCACAATATAGTCTTATGGTTGCTTTCATTGTCAAAATGTATGTGATGACCTTAAATGCGATGTTCCTCTAGTCTGTCAAGAGCTCGACCTCCTGGTCTGAACTTGACCAATCCTCCAAATAATTATCTTCATCATTTTCTATGCACTTCATGTACTAAAATTTTTCTTATTAAATCATTTAGAAAACTGTCCAAGCTTCGTTAATTAAACATTTATTTCAAATCACAAGATGCATATATGTCAGCAGTACATGTATACCAGCAGTAGAAATAACACATGAAAGATACTCGATGATAAGATGTAACTGCTTGTAACTAAACTAGAAACTCTTAGTCAGATTTGTGCTAAAAAATAAATCATAAAATTGATCAAATGGAAACTAGAGAGTCAGTAGTCGTAGTGGCCCAGCTAAAAGCAATTGTGCTCCTGACACGATGAGTTTCGTCGAACCACTCAATCCAACCAAATCTTGGTGAGTGATCCGAGCCACCGTTCGAAGAGAATGTAATCTCATACATCTGCTTCGGATTATCACTGTTGAACACAAGGCTCTTTGGCACAACGTCGATTATAGTACCTTCAGGTTCGTGCCAATTTGCTGCATAAGTGGCGTTGACATTACTCCCCACATTCTTAACAGTTCTCTTGCACCTGACTGTCTTTACTTGATTATTGAAAACTACTGAAAACGATGGTAGATTCAGATCTCCTGGTGTAACAAATGTCCCCGCACATATGTTTGGACTAACAGGTTCCCTCAATAGCATTCTTATTTTTTGGTAATCATACCCAATGGAGCAAAGGAACCAGATGTAGTCAAACACACCCATGTCATATACCAAACCCGGATCGAGAGCTCTATTGGGATCTACATGACCAACTCCATGTGAAAAAGGCGTCGAATCTGTCCTCGTCGCAAGATCTTTGATGCTTTGCCCAGGTATATCAGGACTATAAGCTGTGGTCATGAGGGCAGATTTTATAGCTGCGGAAGACCAATTAGGGTAAGCCTTCTTAAGCAAAGCAGCGACCCCACTAACATGCGGGCATGCCATTGAAGTTCCTGAGATTGTATTGAACTCGACATGTCTTGGATCACGATCGCCCCATGGACCAGCAGCTTGAGTCCAACCGGCTATGATATTGAGACCTGGAGCTGTAACATCAGGTTTGAGAATTTGGGTTGTGAGAGGGTTCGGACCACGACCTGAAAAGGCAGCAACTTTTGGAGCAACCGTCCCGATGATTGTTCCTTGGAATAGAATAGTTGCGGTGGGGTTTTGGCTCGATCTGATATACTGTTTTATTTGGTTTCCATCACTGTAACTGTCTCGAACTCCTGGCTTAGGATATGGCTCAGCTCGAAGTTCTTGTCCCGTCTCTTCCATATTTGTTATAACGAGTCCAATTCCATGAACATCATGGAACGTGGCTGCCTTTTCGAAGGTTGAAACACTCCCCTTATCCTCACACACAATGATTTTTCCAGCGAGTTGGCTTGGATTGTTGAAGTCACCTTCTTTACAAAAGAAATTCCAAAAATCCCCGGCGTAGACAAGTTGATACCGATCATAAGGCAAGGTAAGGTCAGCGTAGAGTGAGGCTCCCATAAAAGTCCTTGAGTCGCCAAGAACCAAGTCGGCACGAAACTCTCTGTTGGTGCTAGAAGCGCCAACTGCTTGGTGCAGGTCCGGAGTTCCCTGCAGCGACGGAGACAAGAACGCCAAACTGCATAGCTCCGAAGCTTGCAACGGCTACATCATCATAATAGTACTCCTTTGTCCCCGCCGCCTATGGACATGGATATTATGTCCACCCCGTCATTGACTGCTTGGTCCATGCCAGCCAAGATGTCGGCTAAGTGACAGTTCCCTTCACCATTACCGACTCTGTATGCAGCAATGTGGGCTTTTGGGCTACGCCGATGGCCGTCCCTTAGGCATATTCGAGAAAGCTCAATGAGTTTTCGGTTACAAGATGAAGCGTTAAAGTCGGCCCACCTCTCACATAGGCCTCTCCAGGGGGATGGGACCGGGGATAATCCTGTGTCCGAGAAAGTTCGGTGCCCCGGCCAAATTCCACCGTCAAGAACTCCGATAATGACATCTTCACCGTAGTTGGAGGAAGGCCAAAAATTGATATGTAAATGTAGTCTGGATTTTGTGGACTTGGTCAAGAGTGACGGAAAGGACACCGGTAATGAGACGTGAAAGGAGATGGCTTTTGAGATTTAGCCATGTGAACGATGAATGTCATTGAATGGCCTAAATCCTCTAACAATGATTTTGAAAAGCCTATGGGAAAAATATTACACATGGAAGAGGAAAACAATGAAAATCAAGAATATTGAGGGACACTTGGAAGTAGCGGCCATGGTACAAATTTCGTTGTGTTTTGCTAGGAACCTGAGGAGCACTAAAGGGTTGAGTTTGTTGGATTCATTTAGGAGTTTGAGCATGCCTTTAGATTATAGGGTCACACCTATGCTTTTCATTTTAATTTATATCTTTTTATAAAAAATTAATAAAAATTATAATTAATTTTTTAAAAAATAATAAATTCCAACCTAAAAATTTTATTTTAAACTCATGTTTCAGTGACGAGACTTGCCCTCGTCGATTAGCATTTCCTCCCAAGTCCTACTCTCTTTGAATGTAGCAACATTGTAGGGCCCACAAGTACTCATATAAGTCGTTACCACATGTGAATGCATTGAATTTTGCTTATATTGTTCACACTTTGTTTTTCTTGGATTTGATCAACGTCGTCAGTGCCCTTTCTTAAATTTAAAACATAAATGCTTTTTCAGCTCTGGAAAATTACAACTCTGCACACGTCACACACAGCTCTACTTCATAGCAGTTGCATCATCTTTTGTTAGAGTGGTCTTACATTTATTTAAGGATACATTACTCATTAATTTCTAAATTTTTAAGTTTATATAATTTTAATTCTTAATTTTTTTTAATTGAAATAGTACTAAATTATTAAAATATTATTATAATAGTCTTTTTATAAATTTTTGAACAGAATTCGTCGGCACTTTGATCAAAAATGATACTAACTAATTGATTTCGTATAAAATTAATGAAAAATGACTATTTTAGTAACATTTTAATAGTTTAGGAGCTCAACTATATATAAAAAAAAGATTAAGAACCAAAATTGCACTTACAATTTTAGGGACCAACCTTGCAATTTACTCTTTGTTTAATTAAGATGGCATACTCCAATTGCAGTGTTGAAAATATTTTGAGTGAAAAAAAAGTTCATGTTTGGAGTTATACGTTAAGTTAAAAATGATCTGTTTGGAATTAAAAAAAATGTAAAAATGGTAATATGGATATATTTTTTCCGTATATTTCATCATTTTATGCAATTTAAAAAAAATATCTTATTTCAATTTAAAATAAGAAAGTTATGAACTTTTAAATTTTAAATTTTTAAGAGAGATTTAAAGCTGTAGATATTGAAATTGGTTTACTTTTAAATAAAAATACAAAAAACTTTTAGAATACTGAAGTGTATGCTCCAAATATAGCCTAAAAAATTAATTCTCAACCCCACCCTCAATACTAAAAAAGCCCCTATTTCTGTTTAATTCAATGAGTACTACAACGACCTAATTAAAAAAAATTTCATATTATTAATTCTTGTAGAGCATAGACTAATTTTAACAGTTAATCTAAGTTCACCAGGGCCGAAAATCGAGCTGTAGGAAGGGTTAGTTTGGAGTTATTGTGCTTTTGTCATAATTTCTACTTTACTTATAGGAAAAAAAGAAGTAGAAGCTAAAAGCAAAAGTTCGAAATTATCATTTTTTCAAATAACTATTAAAATGCATTAGTGTTGTGTAAATGATTTTTAAGTATTTTTAACAAACACAATATTTACATCGTACTTTGTGAAAAGGACTTTAAAGACTCCATGGCATTCCAAACTAACCTAAGTCTACCTTCTTGCAGTTGCAAGTCTAAAACAAAAGTTAGTTTTATCTCTTTCACAAATTATTACGTGAAAGTACAAGAATCTGCCAAATTTTGGTAAAAGATTTCAAAGCAATTTTAGCCGAATTAATAGTGTTAATATTCTTTACTTCGTTAGAATTTCAAAGCCACTTTTGACATTCGTAATCCCCTGGGCAAGTTCATCATCTTTGAGAGATTTTCTTTTAATATACGACATTGAGTATCTATAGACATTATACCCAAAAAAAAATAAAAAATGAAAATTTTTTGACGAAGCAAATATACTTCTCACTCACACACGCAGACACGCGCACACATGTATATATATAACAGTCAACAAATAATTTATGATAAATTACACTTTTTTTCCCTTTGAGTTTTAGATCTTGTTACAAATTATCCCTTGAATATTAATTTGTAATATCCATGCCCCTCAAACTTTTAAATGTTGGCAAATTTTCCCCTTCTGTTAGGTTTTTTTTTAATGGAATCAAGAGATGTCAAACAAAGACCAAAATTAAAAGGGTATTTTTGTAAAAACATCATTAAATTTATAATATAAAGATCAAGGTCTTTAAGTTTCTGATATGGAAGATGATGAAGATTCAAATACTCCAAAAGATCAAAGTCTGGAAGCAAGCAATGGCATAATGGTCAACAATCACATACTTGCTCAGAAAGAGATGGAAATTGTAGCTTCTTGTTCTTGGAATAAATTGGCAGAACTTGACATTTTAAGGAGAAAAAAGTGGACAAAAAACCGAAGGAGTCGAAGAAAAACACATCATGTTATCAACTTAATGCTCGGAGAGGAAAATGTTTTAAAATGAGAAAATAGTCATGTTTTAGGTAGCATTGTAACTAAATTAACGTACTTACCTTCGGTAATATATGTATAGCTTAATTAATATATATATATATATATATAAAAGATTTATTTCAAAGCACAAGATGCATCTCAACAGAACATGTATACTATGTACGGAAACAGTTCGTATATAAGGTTGTTCAAATGGAAGCCGCCGGTCGAAGAGAACGTAAACTCATAATTGATGTGCTTTCGGATTTTCTTGGCTGAACACAGGCGTATTAGGCTTCAACATTGATTCTAGTACCAGGAGGTGAATACCAAATCGAAAGAAGACTTATTTCTTGGTAGTCATACCCGATGTAGTCTGCCAATCCCAAGTCATATACCAAACCTCAATCATTCCACGAAACAGAAATGTGGCGGCGGGATTTTCCCAAAAAAAAAAAAAAAAAAAAAAAAGGAAAATGAAGAAGATTGATGGATGTTTGGAAGTAGCTAGTGTCCATGGTATACGAATTTCGTAGTTTTTTTTTTTTTTGGTGAGAACTTGATGATTGGGTGGCTTTGTGGATTGGTTAGGTGAGATTAGATCATTAAAATCTTATTTGTTCGTGTCTTTTTATTCATTTGATTTTGTTTTATACTTTAGTTTATTTTATTTATTTTAATTAGCATTTTTCTTATATTTATTTTTCAATCAGCCGTTTAAATAATTTTAGAACTGATCAAGTTCGGTACTTAAATCAAAATTAAACGCAACCCTCATAGGATCGATAATCTTATTCATCACTATATTACTCGTATGACTCTCGTATGACTTGTATACTTGCGAGTGACTTCCGTAACAAATTACTTAAGGGAAACAAGAAAAATCATATTGAAAATGGGTTTAAGGCAGTTTGTTCCTCATTCTCCATTATTTTACTAAGGATATAACTAAAAAATTTATACCAATTTGTAAATAACAAAAAATTACTTCTCTCTCCTCTCTCGCCCTCTCTTTTCTACAGTTCTATATATATATATATATATATCACTATTGGTAGTATTATCTATTTTAAAGATCCAATCAAAATCAATTAAAATAATATGAAAAGTATACAAAAATAATAGAATCACCAACAATTAAAAAAAAAAATTAATAACAGTTTTTTTTTTTAATTTCCTCGCAATGCCCATCTTAGAGTTCTCATTCATAAGTATAAATTTAATTAAGAGTAAAATGAAAATCCTAACCAACAAATGTAACAACCCTCACAACAAACCTCAATCACTTGAGATATTTGATAATCCGAAGGATACATTTGGCATATTGAGCGGAGAAGCTTCGAGAGTGTGCGTTTTTTTTTTTGGATGAAAAGAGCTTAAATAGTTTAAACATTACTTTCAATGTAGTAGTGTCTTATATAGTATACTAGTTTTGAAGTATTAAAAACAAATGAAAAAATATAAGAAAAAAAACAAATTTTAACCACAACAAGTAGGTGAATACTGCAATTTTGGCACTTTTAAATAGATATTTGCCCACATCAGTTACTTTATTATAAGGTCATAATTTATCTAAACCAACCCATTTTAAGCCAATAGAAACTATGAGTAAGAACGGAGATTGTTCAAATTTTTCATTAAATTTGTATGCGATTATCTGTCCACTAGTAGAAAAAAGAGTTTTACCTCAATTTTTAACTGTCGTACAATCCGATTTAATGCGGTTTTCGCAAGAGCAGTCACTAAAGGGATTACAAAAACTATTGTGGTCAAATGTTTAATGTTAACAAACACTGACCAAGTATAAAAGCCTAATAAATAGCTACAATTAGTTCAGTAGCAAAAATTAAAGAAATAAAATAAAATAAAAAAGAAGATAGAATTAATCAAATTTTGTACACAACGGATGGTTAGAATCTCGGTGCCGCAATATATATATATATATATATTATAGTAGTTTTGAGTTGGAAAAAAAAAAAAAAAAACATTTGGAGATGTGTCTGGTGAAGTCGCCCCTTAAGTCGCAGTCTCCAAGAACCACATTGGCAGTAAACGCTCCGTCGATGCTAGAAGTGCCAACTGTTAGTACCTAGGGACGGAGATGGTTGATAGTAAACGGAGAAGGTCCATCGTTCCCTACAGAACCGTGTAGAGACAAGAACGTTATATATGTTGCATATATAGCTCCAAAGGATGCAATGACCATGTTATCTTGATAGTTCTCATCAGTTCTGCCACTGATGGACATGGATATTATGTGAACCCCGTCCCTGACTGCTTGGTCCATGCCAGCCAACCAGTCAGATTGTCAACAAAAACATTAATTAATACTGACTTCGTATACGGCAGTGCGGGCTTGAAAAGCGATGACGACTGCCGTCCCTTCGACGTACTCATAATAGAAAATATTATGCCCTACAAATTTTTATAAATCACCCTTGTAACCAGCTCATTTTTACCCCTATTTTGATAATATGTCGTTCTTTATCTCGATCTCTCATTTTGAAGTTTAAGAGAGTAACTGATTTTCAAATTTGGAGCTTGAAAAGGAAATCTGGGGAGAATATTCAATTTGTCTTTTAGTCTAATAAGCATTACGACTTTCCTTAGAATTAATGTGTACATATATAGAGAGAGAGAGAGAGCTCTACAATCTGAATAATTTAAAATAACCTCAAAGCTTCTTTAATGAAATCTTTATTTCAAAGCACAAGATGCATACATCTCAATAGTACATATATCTACTGGAGTAATACGTAGTGTACTCCAACTTATTTTGAAATAACTGATAAATATATGTATACACACACATATATATCATACATGAGACATATCTAGAAGGTACTCCACAATTAGATACCTCTTTATAACCAAACTGGGAAGTCATATTCAGTCTTGTGCTCAAAGGCAATCATAAAGTTCATCAAACGGAAGCAACAGAGGCAGTTGTAGTAGTGGACCAGCTTAAAGAAATCGTGCTCCTGACTCGATGAGTTCCGTCGTTCCACTCAATCCAACCAAATCTTGGTACGACACCGGCACCGGTGACTGACGAGAACGAAACCTCATACTTCTGCTTCGGATTACGACTGCTGAACACAAGATTATTTGGTGTAATGCTGATTGTAGTACCTGGAGGTGCATACCAACTCACAGCGTAACTTGCATTGACATCACTCCCCACATTCGTAACAATTCTCCTGTACTTGACTGTCTCCACTTGATGGTCGAAAACCACGGAAAAGGATGGTAGATTCAGATCTCCTGGCTTAACTTGACTCCCAAGTGCAGCGTATGCCTGATCACATATGTCTGGATCCACCTGATCTCTCGAGAGAATACTTATATTTCGGTAGTCATACCCAATGGAGCAAAGGAACCCGATGTAGTCGATCTCACCCATGTCATATACCAAACCTGGATTGAGAGCTCTGTTGGGGTTGACATGACCAGCTCCATGAGCAAAAGGTGTCGACGCCGTCCCCGTCGAAAGATCTTTGATGCTTTGCCCGGAATTATCAAGATTGTAAGTTGTAGTCATGATGGCAGATTTTATAGCGGCGGGTGACCAATTGGGGTACATGTTGATAAGCAAAGCAGCGATCCCGCTAACATGTGGGCATGCCATTGAAGTTCCTGAGATTATGTTGAACTCAACACGTCTGGGATCAAAATCACCCCATGGACCAGCGGCTTGAGTCCATGCAGCCAAGATATTGAGACCTGGAGCTATAACATCGGGTTTGAGAATTTGAGGCGTTAGAGGGTTTGGACCACGACTTGAGAATGGAGCAACTTTTGGAGCAACTGTTCCAATGATTGTTCCTCCGAACAGAATGGTTGCCGTGGGATTTTGGCTTGACCTTATATACTGTTTTATTTGGTTTCCGTCATTGTAAGTGACCCGAACCCCTGGTCTTGAAAATTGATCAGTTTGAAGTTCATCCCAACTAGCTTTTGTATTTATCATTATGATTCCAACCCCCTTAACAACAAGGAATGCTGCTACCGTTTCAAAGGTTGAAATACTCTCATTTCCCTCACACACTATGATTTTTCCGGCAAGTTGGTTCGGATTGGAGAAGTTGCCAAATTTACAAAAGGGATTCATATAATCACCTGCGTAGGCTACTTGATATTGATTCAAAGGCAAAGGATCGCCAGCGTAGAGTGAGGTACCCGTAAATTTCCTCGAGTTGCCAAGAACCACGTCGGCAGGAAACTCTCTGTCGATGCTAGAAGCACCAACCGTTAGAATCCAAGGAGCGAGATGGTTGACAGTTGACGGAGCGGGTCCAGAGTTCGCTGCAATGACGGAGACAAGAACGCCGAACTGCATAGCACCATAGCTTGCGATTGCCGTGTTATCTAGATAGTACTCTTTAGTCCCGCCGGTTATGGACATGGATATTATGTGAACCCCGTCATCGACTGCTTGGTCTATGCCAGCCAACATGTCAGATTGTTGACACCCAGCAGCAGTACACACTTTGTATGCGGCAATGCGGGCTTTTGGGGCTATGCCAATGGCTGTCCCCTTGGCATACCCAAAGAAGCTTGCATTTGGTACAGCAACTCCTGCGGCTGTTGAAGCAACATGAGTCCCATGGCCGATTGTGTCTCGTGGGGAGGCTGTTTCCACTGACACATTCATTTGGGATTTGTCTAAACCAGAGTTCATGTAATATCCACTAAGGAACGCCATCCCACGACTCGCATATGCCTTTCCAGGTGGACGGGACAGGGGAGAATCCTGTGTCTACGAAACTCGGGTGTTCTGGCCAAATTCCGGTGTCGACAACTCCGATGATGATATCTTCACCCCAGTTGGAGTAAGGCCAGATTCCAGAGTTACTGCAGAGGCCTAAAAATTGGTATGAATGTGTAGTCTGAATTTTGTGGGTTTGGTCAAGTGTGACAGAAAGGACACCTGGAATGTCTTTTAGCTTTAGTGCTTGGGAAGGGGTGAGGCTTGCAGAGAAGCCATTAACGACCTTCTGGTAGGTGTAGAGGATTTTGGAAGGGTGGTTTGAAGAAGGAAGAGATTTGATAATGGAGTTGTACCAGTGATGATGAGAGGTGAAGAGCGATGGCTTTTGAGATTTGGCCATGTGAACGATGAATGTCGTTGGATGGTCTAAATTATTATCATCTGATGCTGGTTTTGGCAAGGTTATGGGAATAATATTACCGAAGAAAAAAAGAAAAAAGAAAACAATGAAGATTGATGGATGTTTGGAAGTAGAGTCCATGGTACGAATTTGTTGTGTTTCTTTTCTTAGAACTTGATGAGCAATTTAATGGCTTGAATTTGTTGCCTATATATAGGACTCTCTCCGTGTGGGTCCTAGTTTTCCTTCTATAAAATGTTTAGAAAAAAGTGTTGTTGTATCATTAACAAAAAAAAAAAAAAAAAAAAGTGTTTTAACTTATTTCTTTTAACACATTTGCATGGATAAAAACCCCTGTATAAATTGATTGTAAGCCTAGTGTAATGATGATCACTTTCCTAATTTCATTAATTATTAAGTGCCTAGAGACCATTATTGTTTATCAAAAGGTGGAGCTATAGCAAATTTATTTAAAAAAAAAAAAAAAAAAACTTTCGTACGAAGAAGTTTCTCTCATTAGTACTCAAAGAAACGTTAGTTTTTGAATAGTATTTTTAAAGAACTTTACACTTCTGATATAGTTATAGATATATACTGGAAGGCACGTTTCGTGTTTCTTTTATAAAAAAAAAAAAGATCATTTAAATTATATTTAACAGTGTTTAAATATAAAGATATAAATATGCCTAATGTATTATTATTTTCTCTATACAAAACTATAATATATATCTTAGATTTTTAAAATAATAGTATAAATTTATCTGAAAGTTATGAAATTTAAATATCAAGTTTAGATTGTAAATAATTAATGATGTTATATATAGACGAAAACAAAGATTTACAAGTTAAAGTATTTATAATAGTAAAAAGAAGGTGTGAGTCATAATTTAGTCACCCATCTAAACTTTAAATTTTTGATAAACATATAAAGAAGGTGTGAGTCAAAATTTTTGTCACAATTTATGACAAATATATTCTAAGTCACAGAATATTGCATTGGTAGATATTGCTACACAATACGATATATATGTATATATATTACATGTCAAACAATGTATATGTATATATATCTATATGTTTCGTGTGAGAAACTTTTTTTTTTATTGTTGATTTTTTTTTAATTTTTGACAGAGTGAGAAACATCTTCTATGTAAAGCAGAAAAGATGTTGGATCTTCTCTTTATGTGGGCGCCAATGTTTTTCTAATTGATTTATTTTAAAAAAAAAAAGATATCTAATTGAGAAATTCATGTTGTACCAGATCAAGAAAGTAACGTCGTTCTAGATCGCTTATTTAAAAAAAAAAAAAAAAAATTTGTTGTACTAGATCTTTCCTTTTTAGCGAACATAAGTTTATCTCTTAAACGAAATTGCATGAAAATTACGAGAATCTAATAGAGAAATTAATATTGTACTAGATTGTTTATATATATAAATACATATATGTAGTACCATAGGTATCAATCTTTTGAGGAACAAAAGTTTATCCGGACAAATGCTTTGGTCTATTTTAGATACTTACGTAGAATCTATCATTTATTTCAGATATTGATAAGTTGATAATATTATATTATTTTATGTTTTATTCAATGTTAAGTATTTTTATTAAAGCCTGAAATTATCATTAGTTTATTGCAAAGCAACAAGTCTTTTAGAATTAAATGGACTTCACAGAGTAGAGAACAAAAGATTTAAGAGAAATGATAAAGTAACTAGCAAGTACTTTGACAGTTTCGTTCTACAAAAATATCAAAGAATTACCTAAAAAAAAAAACATGTCAAAGAATAATTCTACCTACCCAAACACATCAAATGCACAAGTGTCCTTTCGTGGACATATTCGATAAAATTGAGGAAAAGTAAAGAAAATAACAGACATTGTTTCTCTACAAAATATTTTACCTTTTTTTTTTAAATGTCAATATACTATCAGAACATTTACTTGTTTTTCTTATTCATGTAATTGCTATATATTCATTTTTTTAAAAAAAGTACAAGTACATACCAACTGCCTTAAACATAAATCCAATATTCATGATTTCTAATTCATTGAAATAATTTTTTTTTTTGCTAAATAATTCATTGAAAATTATTTTATCATTATTATATATATATATAAGCCAACAACCCACCGGTAAAATATATGATAGAAAGCAAAATGTGCAAGTAGACGCTACCTACCTCAAACATATTTGATTAATTGCATAGTTATTCCTCGCTATTTAAGTTATTTTTCAATTTATCTCTTTATTTTCAGAAACTACAAATTAAGATGCATCCTTTTAATATGAAAAACTTGTTTCACAATCACTGGCACGCTCTCCCAAACAGCAAGAACCCAAAAATCACCCTTTGTTTGCATTGTTTCTACAATAATTTCCATCAAGAAGATATGCACGTTTTACCCTATATAAATTTGTCTCAACGCGTTATTTATAAAGACATCGATATAAATCCTCTTTCTCTAAATTGAATATGCTATATTATCAAACAGATTGTAATTCTAATTTTATATTCTCACCTTGCCATATTTAGATTAGTGGACTAATCTTTACAATGTTATAAGATAAGATCACGTTTGCTGACATTGGAAAGGTAGTTCTTTTTACTTCTATCTCTTCTCTCTGTTTTCCACAGTACTATATCACTATGGTAGTGTCTATTTCAAAGATCCAATCAAAATCAACATTTTTTTTTTAATCAAGAGATATGTTTTGGATTTTCCCTTCCAAAGGAGTTCATCATCTGATATTCGAAAGATATCTAATTGACAAATTAATGTTGTACTAGATTGCTTGTAAATATAAAAAACGTTCCATGTATTTATCTTTTGGGGAACAAAAGTTTATCCAGACAAATACTTTGGTGCGTTTTAGGCGCTATTATAGAATCTATCATTTATTTGAGATGTTGACAAGCTGATAATATATAATTTATTGGATAAACTTTATTTTTGCTTCCTGAACTTTGAAAATTGGTAAAAATACTCCCTTAACTATAAAATGGTTTCATCTTTGCTCTCGCCGTCGGTTAAATGAATGGAATTGCTAACATTACAATAATTAGAGTATAATTTAAACTTTATTTTTCCCTCTTGAGCTTTAATATTCTTGTAACTATGCCCCAACTTTGAAAAGTAGTGTTTATACCCTTCAAATTTTAAATAATTAGCTAGAATACTTCTGAAACTTTAAACTATTAGCAATAATATCCAGTGTTTCATAATTTAGCCATATAAGACTTGGGAAAATTTTGTTTTTGTCCCCTAAAGTTAAGTGCATTACTTTAACCCTGAACAATAAAGACTAGTGTTTATAACACTTGCCTTTAAACTGATATAAAACTAACTTATATTTTGTTCACTTATTAACTGATGTGACACTAATAGAATAAAAGATTAACTTAAATTAAGATAATTATAATTATAAAAATAACCTTAAAAATCAATCAAAATTCAAGAGATCTAAATATATAAGTAATTTATTATTATTATTATTATTATTATTATTATTATTTTGTGATGACTTCCATTTTAAAAATTAATATTGTGAAAGATAAAAACACCAGAAAGGATAAAAGATATAAACATGACTAATGTGGTCATAAGATTTGTTTTTAAATTTGAAATTATAAAAAAAACAAAACAAAACAAAAATTAAAGGAACTTGTATATTTAGATCCCTTGAATTTTTATAGACTTTAAGGTTAATTTTGTAATTATAAAGATTTTAATTTAAAGTAACTTTTTATTACATATTAGTGCTATATCAGTTTTAATTAGACGAAATGTAAGTGATTTTACTAGCAGTTTAAGTTTGAAATATTTAAGTATTTGTTTTTAAATATTCGGAAGTAAAGTTAGAAATGTACTAAAATTTAAGGGGCTTATATGGTCAAAATATAAAACAAATTATATTTTTACTAATAGTCTAAAATTCGAAGAGAATTTTTGCTAATAGTTTCATCCATTTAACTGACGAAATAAGTAAAGATGAAATCATTTCATAGTTCAAAGAGTATTTCAAGCAGTTTTCAAAATTCAGAGAGCAAAATTACAAGAGCACCAAAATTTAGTCAGCAAAAAGGAAATTTATCCTACTTAATTTTATGTTTTATTCAATGCGAAGTACTTTTTATTAATACATGAAATTGTTGCTAGTTTATTTCTGCAATCATCAACGCGAGCTAGTCTAATTTGCACTATTATAACTAATTTAAAAAAATTTGTTAACTGATTGTTGTATTGTGTTAGAGACTTATTTAGAGTTTGTTAGATAAATTGATTTGAATCCAAGAGTTTTGGTTCAGACATTTTATTATAGTATTGTTATTTCCACTTATAAAATTGTGTGTGTGTGTGTGTGTGTGTTTTTTTTTTTTTTTTTTTGGGAATTGAATTTAAACTAAATGTTTTAGTACAAACCCATTTCCAAACAAGCTATTAATTAACAGTTAATTTAAGTTCATCAAGGTCAAAACTAGATACTAAGATAGCTCTTCTCTAGAATACAAGGATTATCAAATTCATCTAACCTCTTGCAGTGTAAGATAAAACTGAGTTTTATATCTCACACAAAATAAAATGAAAAGTACAAGAATCTGCAAGTTTTTGGTAAAAGTTAAAAGAATTAATAAAAAGATTTAAGAGAAATGGCGAAGTAACTAGCAAGTACTTGTGTCCTATCCTGGACATATTTGATGAAATTGAGGCAATGTAAAGAAAATAATTGACATTGTTTCTCAGCAATGTTTATTTTTAATGTCAACATAGTTGGAACATTACTTCTTTTTCTTATTCACGTAATTGCTATGTATTCGTTAGAAAAAAAGTACCAACGTACTACCTGCCTTAAACATAAATCAAAGGTCCGTGATTTCTAATTATTCATTCAAAATTATTTGATATTCAATTATATAAGCCAACAACCCACAGATATAGTATATATATATGATAGAAAGAAAAATGTGCAAGTAGACGCTACCTACCTCAGATAGAGGGGGTTAATTAATATATAATTATTCCTCGTTATAATTTGACTTATGTTTCAATTTAGCTCTTTATTTTGGAAAATTACAAAGACATATCCTTTTAATTTGAAAAACTTGTTTAATAATCCCTAGCACACTTTGTCATACCCCAAACAGTAAGAAAGAAAATCCCCTAAATCACCCTGAATTTTTTTGCAATGTTTTCCACTATAAATTCCACCAAGAAGATATATATATTTTACCCTATAAATTTTTAATTGAACATGTTATTTATGAACACTTGGATATAAATCATTTTTCTCTAAATTGAATATGGTATATTATCAAACATATTCTTATTCTGATTCTATTTTGTCACCTTGTCATACTTAGATTGGTGAACCAATCTCCACAACGTTGTAAGTCAAGACCCGACGGCTGATATTATAAAGGAAGTATTCTTTTTACTTCCCTCCCCCTTTCTTTTCTATAGTTCTATATATATCACTATTTGTAGTATCTATTTTAAAGATCCAATCAAAATCAATTAAAATAATTAAAAAAAATTATATCCAAAAATGATAGAATCACGTACAATCTAACAATTCGGTATAGAATCTTAACAACAGGTTTTTTTTTTTTTTTTTGTGTCATTATTATTATTTCCTCTCAAAGCCCATCTTAGAGTTATCAATCACAAGTATAAATTTTAATTAAGAATAAAATGAGAAATCCAACCAACAAATTTGATAACCCTCACAAGAAACCTCAATCGCTCGAGATATTTGATAATCCGAAGGATACATTTGTTATACGGAGAAGCTTAGAGAAAGTTGTTTTTTTTTGTTTTTTTTTTTTGAATGGATGAAAAGCTTAGATAATTTAAACATTATTTTCAATGTAGTAGTGCCTTATATAGTATACTAGTTTTGAAGCTTGTGCATTGCACTTGCGTGTTTAATTTATTACATTTTTAAATATGTGAATGTAAAGTTTAAATGGGGACGTATTTGAAAATATATATATATATATATTAATAAGATAAATGAGGATGAAAAATATTTTGATGAAGCATTTTTCAAAAGATGCAAAGTTTTAAGGGAAAACTTAAGAAGAGAACAAAAATATTAAAAAAAAAAAAAAAAGACAATTCTATTAGCTAAAATGTGGAGAAAATGAAATAAAAAATGCTTGGGGAGGAATAATTGAAAAAAAAAAAGGTAAAAAAGTATAATTTTAAAGAAAAGAAAACAAATTAAAAAGAATTAAAAAAAAAATAGCTTTCTACGTACCAAACCATAATTTACATATGTTGATTTATAAGGCCATAATTTATCTAAACAAACCCATTTTAAAGCAATCGAAACTATGAGTAAGAACGGAGATTGTCCAAAATTTTCAGTAAATTTGTATGTGAGTATCTGTCCACTAGTATAAAAAAAGAGTTTTACATCGATTTTTTAACCGTTGTAGAATCCGTTTTAATGCGGTTTTTGCAAGAGCAGTCGTTAAATGGATTACAAAAGCTAATTTATTCAAATGTTTAATGTTAACAAACACTAATCAAGTATAAAAGCCTAATAAATAGATAGAATTAGTTAAATTTTGTACACAACGGATGGTTAGACTTAGAATCTCGGTGCAGCAAGAAATTTTTTATGGTGCTGGAAGAACAATTTCCGGTGTCATATTCAGATCATATATTTTGTTCTGAAATTTGTAAATTTTGAGCATTTAAATTGTACTTAGTATGATAGACATATAAAATATTTAAGAAAATACAACAATTTAAATATTTGAATAATTGCGAACTTTAAATGCTCAAGTAGTGAAAATTACGATGAACTTGTATCACGGCATCATAAACGGATTTTGTAGATAAATAACACAATATATATTATAGTATAGTAATCATATGGATAGTGACTTCTTCACTTTTGCAAGGCAGTTGTCTTTGGGTCTTGTATGAGGTAGGTATCCCACAGCACATCCAGGATTAAGTCGTTCAAGCCTGCATTCAAGAAGTCAGCATTACATATATCTATAGATATATATATTTATTTATACATATATATATATATATATGTATATGTCCACACCTTAAATGTTGCTTCATCAATAGCGCAAAAGTGTATTCTATCTAATGCAACCCACTTGGTTGACTTTCGAAAGCAATTCTAATTAGTTTTAAGTCAGAGAGATATGAAATGTTAACATTTTGTATGCAGCTTCATAGCCTAAAACCAGGACAATTGATGGACAAATTTTTCATATTTCCCCAGAATTTTTGTCATTTAAAAAAAAAAAAAAACCCACCCCCCTCCTCCCTCTGTGCAGAGCTTAAAACGTAACGCACATTCTCCCAATACCATGGAAGTGTTTGCAAATTTAGAACTTGTCTGCTAAGCTGCCTATATCTTAGACTATTTCAAGAACAGCACACAAACTAGAAAAGGCAACCAAAAGGAGATTAACTTAAGGAACTCACTCATATTGAAGGAGAAAATAGTGAAGAAAAGTTGAGAGCTCAAGCTTTGTCAAATCACTTCCAGGACACAGCCTACTTCCTGTTCCAAAGGGAATGAAAGCTCCTTTCTTCGGTTTACCTTCCTACATTACAATTTTTGTCTCCAATTCAAATCTTTTGTTTTTATTATTATTATTATATAAAAGCTTTAATGCACATGACAAAATCTGCACAAAAATATTATAAATACAAAAATATATGTATATATACATTATACTCTCATTTCCAGCACCTTTATAAAACAATACTTGTAACTTATTTTATACGTTATTATAACAATTAGTTGATTCTAATGTAATATTTTTCAGTAATATTTGTTATTGACATTAATAGTTCTAAAAAATACCATGTTTTAACATTCTAAATAAAAAGTTATAACTGTCGGACTTGAGACATTTCCTATATATGTGTGTATAAATATATGTATTACTTACATTCCATCTTAAAGGACTAAACTCCTTCGGATTCTGATAAGATTCTGGGTCTAAATGAACCTCACGAAACCAGATCAACACTTTCCAGCCTTTTAGTATTGTAAAGCCTTGAAAAGGGGAATTTCGTACTGAGTTTGAATATGAGAAAACAAACAAACAAACAAACAGAAAGAACAGACAAGTGAGAAAACAGAAGAATGACTTACCATAGATGTTGACATCGGTTTTCGCCTCTCTGTAAGTAAACAATGAGGCGTTAACCACCCTTAGCGTTTCGTCAATTACCTTCAAAGCAAAGTAGAGATAAATTGTTGTTTAGTCTAACAGTAATTAAGCTAATTTCATATTATTCTTTAGTCCATATCAAATTTAACAATATGTAAATATACCTTGGAAAGATATTCCATTTGTTTAATTTCGCTTAGGCTCAATCCTTCCTCCATGGAAGATCTTCTTCGAAGAATTTCCTCTTGCTCTGCCTGAAACTCGAGTCAAACTAAGATGATGAGCTCGAGAACAACACAGTCTACAGAACGATTAAAGTTGCATAAATTTTCTTTTCAAAATGAAGATGAAAAAACGCCATTAGATCCACATTATCTTCTTACACCTCCTAACAATTAAGTTTCTGCGAGAAACAGTAATTAAATATTGTATTAGAGCACAAAGTCTTGAGTTCAAACCCCTTTAATCGCACTCTCCAAAAAATGATAAACTAATAAAAAGCAATTCAGCATTTTGCATCAATGAGCAAACATTAAGCTAGAAGGTACATTCGAATAGACCCGATGTCTATGTTTACCTTGGCTTTCTGTAGATATTCTGGATTTTCATAGAAGAAAAGGATTGCCCACAAAGTGGCATGAGCCGTAGATTCATGGCCAGCATTTAAGTACATGAGGATTACATCCGTGATCTCCTCGTCGTCCATTTTTCTACCGTTGTCGTCCTCAACATCCAAAAGTAAATCTACCATGTCCATCTTTTCGTGTGATAGAACTTTCTCCTTCTTTGCCCTTCTTCTGTCTATAACATCTCGAAGAATCTTAACCAAGTTTTTCGGAGCCTGCGTGATGCCAGAGTATCAGTACTAATGCCGGTTTTTTCCACAGAAAATCATCTTGTTTTCTTTTCGTCAAACTAAACTCCTATGAATATTATGATATGAAAACAAAGAAATAAAAACTTGTACACATCATAAGGAAAGTGTCCCCAGTACAATAATGAAGTGATGAAGAACTAAATCACCAAAATTAATAATAAAAATAATAATGATGATGAAATAAAGAATAAAAATCTGACCTTAAGTGCTTTATGATAAGCAAATCCAGGAAGATTGATGGCCATGGCTCTCAGTCCACAATTAAGCCTAGCATACTCTTCTTCCATTGAAATTAGGGGAATACGTAATTTTGAACACTTTTGGAAGAGATCTGAAACTTGCATATAGGTTAGGATAGATTTCTCCAGTTCTCAGAAATCCAATTAAGCTTTGTATCTTGTTGCTTGTTGTTTGATCCGATTTCGACACAAACAAAGAGATAAACACAATGTTAAAAAGGAAAAAAAATAATGAGCACAAAAATGAGTTTGTAAATTGGAATTTGAACCAAGCCTGTAGGTTATGGAATACCAAGTGATGCATCAACATACGATTGATTTACAACACTCCGGCTTAGATGTCCCCATACAAAAAAAAAAAAAAAAAAAGAAAGGAAAAAAGAGAGTGATTTTTTTTTTTTTTAAAATAGCATTGTAATTAAATTACATACTTACCTTAGGTAATATATTTATAGTTTAATTAATACAGAAAGATTTATTTCAAAGCACAAGATGCATCTCAACAGAACATGTATACTATGCACGCAAACAGTTCGTATATAAGATTGTTCAAATGGAAGCCACAGAGTCAGCAGAAGTAGTAGTAGTGTCGATCCAGAGAAAAACAACGGTGCTCTCGACACGATGAGTTCCATGAACCCACACAATCCAACCAAATCTTGGTGAGTAATCCGAGCCACCGGTCGAAGAGAACGTAACCTCATAATTAATGTGCTTTCGGATTTTCTTGGCTGAGCACAGGCGTATTAGGCTCAACACTAGGTTTGAGAATTAGAGGCGTTAGAGGGTTCGGACCACGACTTGAGAAGGCAGCTGCAACTTTTGGAGCAACTGTGCCAATAATCATTCCACGAAACAGAAATGTGGCGGTGAGATTTTCGCTGGATGCTATATATACTGTTTAATTTGGTTTCCATCATTGTAAATTCACCTGAACCATTTGGTATAAGAAGCAGATGAGCTTGAATTGAAGTTCTTCCCCAGTAACTTGTAAATTTGTTATTTATGCGTCCAACACCACCGACATCATTGACTGCTTTTGCCTTTTCGAGAGCCTCCTCACACACAATGATTTTTCACAACTAGAAAGGACACCCGGAATGTCTTTTAGCTTCGTCGCTTGGGAAGGAGTGAGGCTTGCAGAGAACCCATTCACCACTTTCTCGTATGTGTAGAGGATTTTGGAAGGGTGGTTTGAAGGAGGAAGCGATTTGATGATAGAGTTGTATCAGTGATGATGAGAGGTGAAGAGCGATGGCTTTTGCGATTTGGCCACGTGAACTATGAATGTCTTTGGATGGTTTAAATTATGATCATCTGAGTTTTGGACACTAACGTTTGTTTGCAATGTTTTCCACAATAAATTCCACCAAGAAGATATATACGCTTTGCCGTATAAATTCCCAACTCAACATGTTATTTATAGAAACTTGGATATAAATCCTTTTCTCTAAATCGAATACGCTATATTACAAAAATATTCTGATTCTAATTCTATTTTGTCACCCTACCATATTTAAATTATTGAATTAATCTGCACAATGTTATAAGTCAAGATCACGAAAACTGATATTAAAAAGAAGTTCTTTTTACTTCTCTCTCCCTCTCTTTTCTACAGTACTATATATATATCACTATTGGTAGTATTATCTATTTTAAAGATCCAATCAAAATCAATTAAAAGAATATGAAAAGTATACAAAAATAATAGAATCACTATACAGATCTAATAGTTCAGAAAAGAATATGAACAACAGTTTTTTTTTTTTTTTTTTTTTTTTTTTTTTTTTTTTTTTTTCAATTTCCTCGCAAAGCCCATCTTAGAGTTCCCATTCATAAGCATAAATTTTAATTAAGAGAGAAGTGAAAAATCTAACCAACAAATGTAACAACCCTCACAATAAATCTCAATCGCTCGAGATATTTGATAATCCGAAGGATACATTTGGCATATTGAGCGGAGAAGCTTACAGAGTGTGGTTTTTTTTTTTTTTTAGGTTAAACATTACTTTCAATGTCGTAGTGTCTTATATAGTATACCAGTTTTGAAGTATTAAAAACAAACGAAAAAGTACAAGAAAAAAACAATTTTTAACCATAACAATTAGGTGAATAGTGCAACTTTTGGCACTTTGAGATAGATATTTATCCGCATCAGTTACTTTATTATAAGGCCATAATTTATCTAAACCAATCCATTTTAAGGCAATAGAAACTATCAGTAAGAACGGATATATATTGTCCAAATTTTTTAGTAAATGTGTATGTGATTATCTGTCCACTAGTAGAAAAAAGAGTATTACCTCGATTTTTAACTTAAATGGATTACAAAAACTATCGTAGTCAAATGTTTAATGTTAACAAACACTGAGCAAGTATAAAAGCCTAATAAATAGCTAGAATTAGTTCAGCAGCCAAAAAAAAAAGCTAGAATGAGTCAAATTTTGTACACAACGGATGGTTAGAATCTCGGTGCCGCAATATATATATATATATATATATATATTTTATGCTACTGGGAGAAGAATATTTAATATCATCGAAAATACAATAAGTTGTGTATTTTGGATTGAAATTTGTAAATTTTGAGTATTTGATAGACGTATGAATATTAAAGAAAATACAATAATTTCAACATTTGAATGATAAAATTGCGAACTTTGAATGCTCAAGTTGTTAAATTACGATGAACTTGCATAAGGGCTCCATAAAAGAATTTTGTAGATAAGTAACACAACATATAATATAGTAATGATAGTGACTTCTTCACTTTTGCAAGGCAGTTGTCTTTGGGTCTTGTATGAGGTAGGTATACCACATCATATCCAGGATTAAGTCGTTCAAGCCTGCACCCCACCTGCGGGCCGCAGAAAAGCTCTATATAGATAGAGGTTTTCTATTTTCTTTCAAGTGGGATGGTCCTTTAAATATAACTTCGTGTTAAATAATTTGTAATAATTAGTTTGACTTGTTTGTAACTTTATGTAAAACTATATCTAACATGATACTATTTGTCATCAACTTATTATGCATATATAATTTTATATAAAATTACAAGTAAGTCAACTGTTTGTTATAAGTTGTTTAAAAGAAAGTATAATGAGGAACCATTCCATTCGAGATATGACTATATATATATATATATATATATATATATAGAGGAGCTGTTGTTTCATCAATACGGACAAAGTGTATTCTAATTATGCAACCCACTTGGTTGACTTTCTAAAGCATTTCTTATTAGTTGTAAGTTAGAGAGACATGAATTTTTAACATTTTATGTGCAGCTTCATAGCCTAAAACCATGACTATTGATGGACAAATTTTTCATATTTCCCCAGAGTTTTGGGAATTGTAAAAAGAAAAAAAATGCCCCCCAACCCACCCACCCACCCCCCCCCCCCCCCCCCCCCAACAAAAAAAAAAAAACAAACTTTAAAATGTAACGCCCGTTCTCCCGATTCCATGGAAGTATTGCAAATTTAAACTTGTTCCTAGACGTTCTGTTATTAGGGAAGAAACGAACCTGGCCTTGGGTTTGTGGTTCGATCTACCCGCAAAAAGTCAAGCAAATAACATTTTTGTAAATATTGCATCTGTATCGTATATACAAACTTCGCATGTACGTATATTGCATCCAAGTTCAAATTAAAGAAAAGAAATAAATAAAAACGAGAATTAAAAAAAAAAAAAAACAGAAACGGACAATATTCATCCAAACATTCAAATCCGTATTCAAGTCCCTGACTGCTTCAACAACTTAATCATAGCCAGGTCTTATGAAAATAAATGTAACGATCGACCTCAAATAATTATCTGCAATATTTTCTATACATGCACTTCACATACTAAATTGGCTTCCATTAGAGTTTATATATATATATATATATGTATATATAGCTCTAGATTGCGACTGATCACTTTGGTTGAAACATGATCACATTATTCTCATACACAATGAGTTCTCCAATGAGTTGGTTTGTATTGGTAAAGCCGCCAATTGTACAAAAGGGATTCATAAAATCGCCAGCGTAGACTAGTTGATACGAGCCATAAGGTAAAGGAGGGTCGTCGTAAAGTGAGGATCCCACAAAAGGCGTTGAGGGCCCATTTGGGGGAGGTATTGAAGATGAAGTTTTGGAAATATTTGAATTGGAGTTGAGATAAGTTTTAAAAATGTGTGTTTGATTGAAAAAAACTATTTGGAGTGAATAAGTGTAAAAATTTGAAATATGCTTGAAAAAAAAATCAATATAGATATTATTTTGTTATTGTGGATTTGACATAACAAAGTTATAAATAGTAAATAGTAGTTTTGAGTTGAAACAAAATAAAAAAAAAATGAAAATAACATTTGGAGATGTGTTTGGAGAAGTCACCCCTTAAGTCGCAGTCTCCAAGAACCTCATTCGCAGTAAACGCTCCGTCAATGCTAGAAATGCCAAATGTTAGTACCGAAGGAGGGAGATGGTTGATAGTAAACGGAGAAGGTCCAACGTTCCCTACACCGTGTAGAGACAAAAAAGTTATGTCGCATAGCTCCATAGGATGCAATGGCCATGTTATCTTGATAGTACTCATCAGTTCTGCCACTGATGGACATGGACATGGACATGGATATCTTAATGGGACCTTTATTTCAAAGCACAAGATGCATACATCTCAACAGTACATATATCTACTAGAGTAATACGTAGTGTACTCCAACTTATTTTCAAATAACTGATATATATATACACACACATATATATCATATATGAGACATATATAAAAGGTACTCCACGATTAGATACCTCTTTATTACCAAACTGGAAAAATCATGTTCAGTTTTATGCTCAAAGCAAATCATAAAGTTCATCAAACAGAAGCAACAGAGGCAGTTGTAGTAGTGGACCAGCTAAAAGAAATCGTGCTGCTGACACGATGAGTTCCGTCGTTCCACTCAATCCAACCAAATCTTGGTACGACACCGGCGCCGGTGACTGACGAGAACGTAACCTCATACTTCTGCTTCGGATTACGACTGCTGAACACAAGCCTATTTGGTGTAATGCTGATTGTAGTACCTGGAGGTGCATACCAACTCACAGCGTAAACTGCATTGACATCACTCCCCACATTCGTAACAATTCTCCTGTACTTGACTGTCTCCACTTGATGGTCGAAAACCACGGAAAAGGATGGTAGATTCAGATCTCCTGGCTTAACTTGACCCCGAAGTGCAGCGTATGCCTGATCACATATGTCTGGATCCACCGGATGTATCGAAAGAATACTTATTTTTTGGTAGTCACACCCAATGGAGCAAAGGAACCCGATGTAGTGGATCTCACCCATGTCATATACCAAACCTGGATTGAGAACTCTGTTGGGGTTGACATGACCAGCTCCATGAGCAAAAGGTGTCGACGCCATCCCCGTCAAAAGATATTTGATGCTTTGCCCGGAATTATCAAGATTGTAAGTTGTAGTCATGATGGCAGATTTTATAGCGGCGGGTGACCAATTGGGGTAAATGTTGATAAGCAAAGCAGCGATTCCGCTAACATGTGGGCATGCCATTGAAGTTCCTGAGATTATGTTGAACTCAACACGTCTGGGATCAACATCACCCCATGGACCAGCGGCTTGAGTCCATGCAGCCAAGATATTGAGACCTGGAGCTATAACATCGGGTTTGAGAATTTGAGGCGTTAGAGGGTTTGGACCACGACTTGAGAATGAAGCAACTTTTGGAGCAACTGCTCCAATGATTGTTCCTCCGAACAGAATGGCTGCCGTGGGATTTGGCTTGACCTTATATACTGTTTTATTTGGTTTCCGTCATTGTAAGTGACCCGAACCCCTGGTCTTGGAAATGGCTCAGATTGAAGTTCATCCCATCTAGCTACTTTATTTATAATTATGATTCCAACACCATTAACATGAAAGACTGCGCATACCGTTTCATAGGTTGAAATACTCTCATCTCCCTCACACAATTTGATTTTTCCGGCAAGTTGGTTCGGATTGAAGAAGTTGCCCAATTTACAAAAGGGATTCATATAATCACCTGAGTAGGCTACATGAAATTGATTCGAAGGCAAAGGATCGCCAGCGTAGAGTGAGGCTCCCATAAAAGTCCTTGAGTCTCCAAGAACCACGTCGGCACGAAACTCTCTGTAGATGCTAGAAGCGCCAACTGTTAGTACCCAGGGAGGGAGATGGTTGACAGTAAATGGAGCAGGTCCAGAGTTCCCTGCAGCGACGGAGACAAGAACGCCAAACTGCATAGCTCCGAAGCTTGCAACGGCTACATCATCATAATAGTACTCCTTTGTCCCGCCGCCTATGGACATGGATATTATGTCCACCCCGTCATTGACTGCTTTGTCCATGCCAGCCAAGATGTCGGCTAAGTGACAGTTCCCTTTACCATTACAGACTTTGTATGCGGCAACGCGGGCTTTTGGGGCAACGCCGACGGCCGTCCCTTTGGCATATTCGAGAAAGCTTACATCTTGGACAGCAACTCCTGTTGCAGTTGAAGCTAAATGCGTCCCATGGCCATTTGTGTCTCTTGGAGATTTTGTTTCCACCGATACATTTATCGGCGTTCTATCAGACATGTAATATCCTGTAAGGATCGATCTCGCACCAATGAGTTTTCGGTTACAAGATGAAGCGTTAAAGTCGGGCCACCTCTCACATCGGCCTCTCCAGGTGGATGAGACAGGGGATAATCCCGTGTCCGAGAAACTTCGGTGTTCCGGCCAAATTCCACCGTCAAGAACTCCGATAATGACATCTTCACCATAGTTGGAGGAAGGCCAAAGTCCATAGCTTTCGGAGAGCCCTAAAAATTGATTTGTAAGTGTAGTCTGGATTTTGTGGACTTGGTCAAGAGTGACGGAAAGGACACCTGTAATGTCTTTCAGGTTTGCTGCTTGGGAAGTAGTGAGGCTTGCAGAGAAGCCATTTGCCACCTTCTCATAGGTATAGAGGATTTTGGAAGGGTGGTTGTTGATGCCGAAAATGGTTCCGGCAACAACACCCAATGTGGTCGGGTTAGGACTGGCCAATCGCTCCGCCGTCGGTCACCTGCAAAAGGGAAAGCACCTCGGAATGATGGGGACACCGGTGTGGTGTCTGCCGCGGGCACTCCGATGCTTAAGTCAGTTGAAGAACTGGTGAGCGAAAGGAGAGGCAGAGCTTTGGTCAAGTAAGAGTGATCGTACCTGAAATCAGGGGTTTCTTCCCTATTTATAGGTGTTTTGCTGGATCAGGTGCCCGGTTCGACCCGGCTAGGGCGGCCGTCGTGGACCTCTAGGGCCTAGACACCTCGTAGGTTAGCATGAATTGGGATGTTGATCAACTGAAGCTACCTACTCCTGACACGGTACTGCGTGGTGGATAAATGTCCCATCGCTGCAGATGTCAGAATAGGCAGTGGCAGGTGATGCGACTGGTGTCAGTGGTAGGTAGGGCGGCGCAGGCAGTTGTGAAATGATAACGTCCCGTGCTAGGGAGGGTCTCCCTTGGCACGCGACTGGGAGTCGTAGGACGGCTGATATCCTGGTCGGACTTCCCGGCTACTCGGGAAGAGGCCGAATACGTGCCGCAGTGGAGAAAGAATTCCGAGAACCATTGGGGTGATCGGCTGGTCGGGAGCTTCCTGTTGGCGGAATTCCTTGTTCCGCCTTC
The DNA here is from genome assembly GCA_025413025.1 of Ficus hispida. NCBI lineage: Eukaryota > Viridiplantae > Streptophyta > Magnoliopsida > Rosales > Moraceae > Ficus > Ficus hispida. Next base: position 28,797,460 of record CM046372.1, read on the forward strand.
TCGGCAGGCGTAGCTGTCCTTCCCGGCGTGGCCGTACGGTCGGACTGATTTGGTCATCAATATAAGCCCCCCAGCACCTCTGGCCGGACGCCGGTCAGGGGTGCTGCGAGTACTGCCCTTACAACAGTGGTCCGAAGCGTACTCGGGCTACTCGGCTACTCGGCTACTACGGATGGTCGGGCAGGTTTGCCAGTTGTCATGCTGACGTGGCATGATCTACTACGTGGATATCATTGGACAAGTGGCGTGCGTGGCGGGAAGGTGAGGCGGCAAAGTCTAAATTTTGAAGTTTGAAATTCAAACCAAGGGCGGGATTGGCGGGAGATCGACACGTTGCCCTGAGAGTCGCGCCCGTTCGAATTCTCGAGCCTCCAGCTATAAATAGGAGGGAGGGGTGTGAGACATTCACAAATTTCGCGAGAGATTCAGTGCCGAGAGCTGCCGAGAACAACCGACACGTTTTGCTGCGGAGACAAGACGAGAACGTCCGAGAAGGTATAATTTTTTGCTTTATTTTTATTATGAGTAGCCTGTCAGATTCCGAGAACCCCTCCTTGTCGGGGGGCGCGGACATTACGGGGAGCTCAGGCTCAGACTCGTCCGAGGCGACACCCGATAACCTATCCGGGTTTACGGATCCTTCACCAAGTGAGCCGACCACGCCGACCAACCGGCAGCAGGAGGGGGCGGCTCGGCTGCAGGAGATTCTGCAGGTGGGTCCGGGCACCCGCCCGGACAGCCAATTCATCGAAGAGCTCGGCCAGGCTGCCACCACTCGCTCTGCTTCAGCAAGCGCTCCGCCGGCCGAGAAAGCGGGACCTTCGGAAAGATCGGGCGGCCAGGCCAGTACGTCAGGCCGAGACGGGTCTGAAAGCTCGGCGAGCTCGGGACCGGCTGGAGAGCCGCTCCTCGGCCGGAACCGGCCGGCTAGTCGGCCAATGCGCGTCAACGACTGTCGGGTCTATCGCCGATCCGACCAAGAGATGTCACGCCTGGCAGGGGGTCTTCCTGTTTACTCGGCAGATTACTACACTTCCGCCGTGACCCAGAAGTACCTCGCCGCCCTCCGTCGAGATTTCCAGATCCCAGAAGACGTTGAGTTGAGGGCCCCGGGCGAGAATGATCTGCCATCCCGAGCCCCACCCGGGTACGTCACCCTGCTGGCCGAGTACTTCCGGGCCGGGTTGCGATTGCCCCTCAACCAGTTCACGCGGCGGGTACTGACGCGACTGAATGTGGCTCTGGCGCAACTGAACGCTAACGCCTATCGTGTGTTGGTCAGTTGCTACATCCTTTGGGCCAAGAATTACGCGGCGGTGATGCCCTTCCGGGCCTTCCAGAATCTCTATAGGATAAAGTCGGCGCCTTCCTCCACGGGGTTCTACTACTTTCAGGGATTCAAAGGGACGTTCATCGGCATGTGCCCGGACTCGGATAAACAGTTTAAACATTTGTGGTTCTATGCCGGTGGCCGGTGGCTGCACGAACAGCTTGCTCGGAACCAGCTGCCCCGCGCCGAGAGGGTACCCATGGTTTTCAGAAGGGGCTACGTGTGGACTCGGGCCCCGCACATCCCCGAGGCGCAGCGAGTGATGGTGGAATCGCTGTACGACCTGGCCGAGTCCGAGCGAACCCAGAATTGGCTGCTACGTCCGAGCAGCCTAAGCGAGTTCGGCTGGGTTGGCTCGTCATCAGATGCCGGCCAGCCGAGCAAGTCCCGCGAAGTAGCAGAGCGGGTTACTATCGCTCGCATGCCCAAGCCTGCCGTCCACTACCGCGCTCGGACGGATGGGGCTCCCGAGGCGACGTCTGAAATCCCCACCCAACCCCCATCCGACGATCCGTCCTCCGAGACTTGGGGTCCGAGAATTGCCGACGAAGATCTCGCCTTAGTCATTCGCGGGCTATACCCCACTAGGGGTTTGCGGATAGAAGGTCGGCGACAGTGCCCAGCCGAGCATTAATGAACTTCTTACTCAGGTAACTAATTGATTCTCTTCTCTTGCAGAGCCAATGGCAGATAGGCGGGGCACGAAGCGGCCGACAGATGAGGAGAGGATCGCTCGTCTTCAGAAGATGGCGAAGAAGGGCGACCGAGGCAAGGGTAGGGCCGAGACCTCCGCTGGCCCTGTGCCGAGCAGGCCGCCTCCTGCCGTAGTAGTTCAGGCTCTGCCGAGAAGCACACAGACTGCTCCGGCTAGCCGGCCAGCCGAGAGGATGGAATCTCGCGCTGTCCGGCCCGAAGAGCGACCATCTTCAAGGTCCGATCCGCGCCCTGACGCTCGCTCCGACCCGCGGCCAGACTCTCGCTCCGACCCGCGGCATGATTCTCGCTCCACACGCCCCCGTGAGGACCGACTACCTCCGCCTGCATCCCGCGTGCGCCGAGAAGATTCTCCGGCTCACAGGGCCCTTGTCTCAAAATTTTTTACCGGGCTGTCCGTTGATGTGGCGGAGTCGTCTAAGCGTTCTGACGCCGCGGAGGCAACCGGAGATTGTGTTGCAAAGCTGATTGAGGTGAGTTGCGTCGCCAAAATTTTAGTTTTTATTTATTTACTAACACTTCAACTTGGCAGGCGTTATGTCTGGCCTTCGCCGGAAATTCCGCCGCTAGGGCATTTTCCATCCGGGCGCAAGACGAGATCAAGCTTGCGGAGCTGGTTGCCGAGAACGCGCGGAACGCCGAGAAGGAGGCAAAAGCGGCCAGGGATGCTGCGATAGCGGCCGCGAAGGCAGCGGAGGAGAAGGCCCGAGCTGCTGAGGAGAAGGCCCGGTCTTCAGAAAATAGCGCCATTGTGTCGGAGTCTGCTCGGCAAGGTTTGGAGTCGGCTTTGCAGCGATTGCAGGGCGATCTTGATGCCGCGCGGGCCGACCACGCCCGCTACCTGGAGGTTGCATTGCCCGCTGCCCTCGAGGAGGCAAGGGCTCAGGCCGTCGAGGACTTCCTGGCCTCGGAGGACTTCCATTCCCGCCTGGTATCCGAGTACCAAGAGGGTATGAGGGATATGAAGGTCGGTTTTCGGGCGGCCAACCCTGCACTGGTCGACGTGAACTGGTCGTTCGTTCCCGAGGAGTCGGGGGAGACGACCGTCGAGGATGCACCCGAAGAAGGCGAAGTGTCTGGTGCTGCAACGGTTCCCGAGCAGCCCGAACCACATGTCGTGATCCTTGACGACCCCGACCAGTCCGACCAAGCCCCTCCTGAGCAGACAAGCGCGGTGCTTCCAGAGGATGCTCAGCCAGCCGAGCCTAGTGGCAATTTCACCTTACCCGGGCAACTCAATTGACCGGGCGACTTCTTGTTTTTTTTGTTTTTTTTTTTTTTTGGGTTCGGGGGTGCCCAATTTGTACCCCCCTCCTTTTGACTATATATATAATGACACGATTACTTTTGCATGCCTTTGACTATATATATATATATAGCTTTTGTTTTCTTGTATGCCTTTGTTTTCTTGTATGCCTTTGTTTTTTTGTATGCCTTTGTTTTCTTGTATGCCTTCCCCCCCTTGGTTGGTTTGGGCGTGATTCGCCCAATTCCAATCTTGGTTCTGGTCGGCTTTAGCCGAGCACTCCTTTGACCCGTGGTCGATCTTGTCTTGAGTCCTGGTCGGGCACGCCTGTTGGTGAGTGCCCGGTCATGGGACCTGACTCCGTGGTCCGAGAACCACGGGAGCTGTAATATGTTGGGTCCTGGTCGGGCACGCCTGTTGGTGAGTGCCCGGTCATGGGACCTGACTCCGTGGTCCGAGAACCACGGGAGTTGTAATTTGTTGGGTCCTGGTCGGGCACGCCTGTTGGTGAGTGCCCGGTCATGGGACCTGACTCCGTCGTGCGAAACATTAGTATTCATCAAAAGAATCGGATAACAATAAAGAATCGGGCCTTTACAGGAACTCAATCGAGTCTTAAAAAGAGAGAACAACAATTTAAAAGCTATTGATAGAAGCGCTTCAGGTGGTCGGCATTCCATGGGTGACCGAGTGGCTTGTCCTCGTGGTCGGCTAGTCGGTACGTTCCTGGCCGAACGACCTCCGTGATCCGGTAGGGTCCGTCCCACTTAGGACCAAAAGACCCGAGACCGGGCTCCTGAACGAGCACTTTCTTCATCACCAGATCCCCTACTCGGAAGATTCTCGGCCGGTATTTCTTGTTGTAATACCTGGCTACGACCTGATTGCGAGCCGCAGTTCGAATCAAAGCTTGCTCGCGCTTCTCCTCCACCAGGTCTAGCTCAGGCAGCATTTGATCGGTGTTGGTCTCTTCATCGTAGTTCTCGGTCCTGAAGCTCAGCAGCCCGATCTCGATAGGAATCACAGCCTCCACCCCGAAGGCCATCGCGAAGGGAGTTTCCCCGGTGGCCGTGCGCCTAGTGGTGCGGTACTCCCAAAATACTCGGGGCAATTCATCAATCTAGGCCCCCTTGTGCCGCTCGAGGTTCTTCTTTAGGTTCTCCTTGATGGTTTTGTTGGCCGCTTCCACCTGCCCGTTGGACTGAGGGTGCCCGGGAGAAGAGAACACTTTCTTGATCCCGTATTCCTCGCAGAGCGCGTCGAATTTGTTCCCAAATTGCTTCCCGTTGTCCGTGACCACGGTGTGGGGGAGTCCAAACCGGCAGATTATATTTTTCCATAAGAAGCTTGTGCATTTCGCCTCAGTTTGTTGGGCCAAGGGTTCCACTTCGATCCACTTCGTGAGGTAATCTATTGCCACGATGCAGTATCGAAGTTGCGATCGGGCCATGGGGAGTGGCCCGATTAGGTCGATGGCCCACTTGGCGAATGGCCACGCACACACCACCGAGGTGAGCCTCTCAGGGTGAGACTTGATGGAGTGGGTGAACTGCTGGCATTTCAAGCATTTTCGGGAGAATTCCCTCGCGTCTTTACCCATAGTCGGCCAGTAGTACCCTTGCCGAAGGCACTTGAACGCCAAGGCTCGCCCCCCCGAGTGATTTCCGCACACCCCGCTGTGTATCTCCTTCATGACGTACTCGGCCTCGGATGGCCCCACACAGCGTTGGTATGGTGCGGAGTGTTCTCGGCGGTAGAGTTTCCCATTTATCAGCGTGTATCGGGCAGACGTGTTCCTCACCCTTCGGGCTTCTTCTCGGCTGTCGGGAAGTTTGGAATCGGCTAGGAACCTGATAATCGAATCCATCCAGGTCGTTGTGTTCTCGGCACAGAGGATCTGCTCCTCCCGTTCCGTGCTCGGCCGATCCAACCTTAAGATTGGGAAGGAGACGGTGCCCTCAAGATCGCTTCCGGAGGCTAGTCGGGTGAGGGCGTCCGCCTCGACGTTCTCGGCGCGTGGGATTCTCGTCAGGCGATGGCTAGTTAATTGAGCAAGAAGGGCCTTCACCTTCCTCAAGTAATCTGCCATTCGCTCCTCCTTTGCCTGGAACTCCCCCACGATCTGGCTGACTACCAGCAGGGAGTCGCTGAATATTTCGACATCCTGCACCCCGAGCTCTCGGGCTAGCCTGAGCCCGGCTATGACCGCCTCGTACTCTGCTTCGTTGTTGGACGCTTTGAAATTGAAGCGCAATGCTTGACTAGTCTTGTATTTGTCTGGGCTTAACAGCACGAGGCCTGCTCCGGAGCCCCCCGAGCAGGAGGAGCCGTCTACGAACAGCTTCCAACTCTCTCATGGTTTGGGAGCTGCCGAGCACTGCTCGGCTGGAATAGCCTCTATGCCTTCCGAGAACGAACGGGCAGCTTCGGGGGGTGCCGTGAACTCGGCCACGAAGTCGGCCAACGCCTGGGCCTTGATTGCGGTTCGGGGGACGTACTCTATGTCGAATTCCCCGAGCTCTATCTCCCATTTCGCAATCCGTCCCGACAACTCGGGGTTTTGCAAAACTTGGCGAAGCGGGTAGCTGGTCGGGACGCGGATCGGATGTCCTTGGAAGTAGGGGCGCAGCTTGCGGGCCGAAGAAACCAATGCTAACGCGAGCTTCTCCAGGGGGAGATATCTCTCCTCGGCCCCCTGGAACGCCTTACTACTGTAGTAAACTGGGTGCTGGGTCTTGTCTTCTTCTCGGACCAGGACGGCGCTCACGGCCTTATCCGAGACAACCAGGCAAACATACAGCGTTTCGCCAGGGAGTGGCTTCGACAGCAGTGGCGGAGTTGCTAAGTACTCTTTCAGACCCATGAAGGCAGCTTGGCACCTGTCGTCCCAGGCAGGCTTATCCTTGGCCTTCAGCGTCTGGAAGAAAGGGTTGCACTTGTCCGTGGACTTGGATACAAACCGGGAGAGGGCCGCAATCATCCCCGCGAGTCTTTGAATTTCCTTGGTCGTCCGAGGGGGTTGCAGGTCCAGCACGGCTTGGGCCTTAGCGGGGTTTATCTCAATTCCCCGATGGTTCACCATGAACCCAAGGAATTTTCCAGACCCTACGCCGAATGCGCACTTTGCGGGGTTGAGCTTCATCCTATACTGGCGAAGGATGGCGAAGCAATCTTGCAGGTCCTTGACATGGTCGCCGACCAGCCGACTCTTTACCAGCATGTCGTCCACGTACACTTCCATGGATCGCCCTATCAGCGGGGCAAACATTTTGTTCATCAGCCGTTAGTAGGTCGCCCCTGCGTTCTTCAGTCCGAACGGCATGACCCGGTAGCAGTACAGCCCCCGGTCGGTGGTGAACACCATCTTCGCCTGATCGGCCCTGCTCATGGGTATCTGGTTGTAGCCTGAGTAGGCATCCATGAAGCTTAGTAGCTCGTGTCCCGCGGTCGCGTCAACGAGTTGGTCTATTCTGGGGAGGGGGAAGCAATCCTTTGGGCACGCTTTATTCAAATCGGTATAGTCTATGCACACGCGCCACTTCCCAGAAGCCTTCTTGACCAGGACTACATTGGCTAACCACTCCGGGTAGGTTACCTCTCGGATGAACCCGGCCGCCAGCAGTTTTTGCACCTCGGCGTTTATGGCCTCGTACCGCTCCGGGTTGAAGGCCCTCCTCCTTTGAATCACGGGCTTGTGCTGAGGATTGACGTTTAGGTGGTGGCACATCACAGTTGGGTCAATCCCGGGCATATCCTCGTGCGACCAAGCAAACACGTCCTTGTGCTCCCGGAGTGTGCTCTCCAGCGCTTCCCAGGTGCTCGGCTCTAACCTCGAACCGAGCATAACGGTCTTCTCGGGAAATTCGGGATCCAGCGCGAATTGGACTAGCGCCTCACCGGGGTAAGCCCGGATTTCCTCCTCCGGAAGCCGGGGATCGAGGTCGGCTAGGCGCCCGACCGCTTTGTTAGAGACATCGGCCTCATCGACTGCAATGACGGTGGCCACCATGGCTGGAGCGGCGGTCCGGCACACCTTATTTACAGCCTCCATGTAGCACTTCCGTGCCCCCTCCTGGTTCCCACGGAAAATGCCAATTCCCTCGCCGACGGGGAACTTCATGGCCAGGTGGTAGGTCGAGACTACCGCCTTCAGCGCATTGAGAGTCGGGCGACCCAGGATGACGTTGTAGACCGACGGTCGATCCACCACAATAAACTCCACCATCCTAGTCACCCTCTCTGGACCATCTCCGATCGTGACAGGGAGGCGTACGGTGCCAGCGGCGTGAACACAGTCACCGGCGAATCCGTAAAGCGGCGTCTGAGCGGGCGTCAGGACCGCCCCGTCAATCTTTAATCTTACGAACGCGTCCATAAACATCACATCGGCGGAACTCCCGTTGTCGACGAGGACGCGTCGTATCACGTTGTCGGCTACTCGGATCTCGCCGACTAGTGCATCATTATGGGGGTGGAGCAGCCGATCCGCTTCGTTATCCGTGAAAGTGATCGGAGTGTTGCTCTGGTGACATATTTTTGAGATATGTTCCGCCATGTTTATGTGCTCCCCGCGAGCCAGCCGCCTGGCCTCTCGGGCATACGTTCTTCGGCTGCAGGCAGTATCTCCAGTAGCTGTCCCGCCGAAGATCGTGTGAATGATATGCTCCTCGCCGCGCTCGTCCGACCGGTTGCTCGGACCCGGGTTTTGCCGAGTGCTCGGACCGGCCGGGGTGATTATCCTTTCCACAAACTCCCGCAGATGGCCCTCGCGTATCAGCGACTCGATCTGATCTTGGAGCTGAATGCAATTCCTCGTGTCATGGCCGACATCCTTGTGGAAGTGGCAGTACCGGTGTTGGTTTCTGCGAGCGCGCTCGGTCCTGATCGGCGGCGGGTCCCGGAGCAATCCCTTGCCGGATACCTGGCTTAGGACGTGCTCAATGGTCGTAACCAGTGGGGTGTATTGGTGGAACTTCCGCGCTGGTGGCTTCGGGCCGAGAGGGACTTCAGCGCGGTTTTCCCTGCTAGGTGTTTTCCCCCTATCTGGTCGGCTGCGGTCGGCAGCGTTCCTCTCCGCCCTCCTCCCGGTGGATCTGGGTCGCTCTCGGTCACCTGATCCTCGTCCTCGGTCATCCAACCCTCGCCCTCGGACATCCAATCCCCGCCCTCGGACATACTCATCGGCCTCCGCATGTCTCCAGGCGATATTTCTCAGGTGGGCGAAGGTAGGCGGCCTATCGTAAGCCAACGTCCAGACCAGGCGGGAGTCTTTGACACCTTCCCTGAATGCCTGGATCAACGTGTCATCGGTGCAGTCTTCGACCTGCACAACGGCCTTATCGAAACGTTCCAAGAATTTCTTCAATCTTTCACCCTCTCCCTGTTTGATGCTGAACAGGTGAGAGGCGCCTAGCTTCCTGGCTCTAGAGCCTAAAAACGCTCCTGAGAACAGATTAGACAGCTGCCGGAAGCTGCTGATCGAGCCGGGAGGAAGTCTCCGATACCACTGACGGGCTGATCCGGTGAGGGTGAGGCAAAAGGACTTGCAGAGGGCAGCCTCGTTGGCGCTCTGGATCAGCATATGCGCCTGATAATTCTCGAGGTGCTCGTCTGCGTCGGTAGACCCATCATAGGAAGGCACAGCTGGCATCTTAAATCTGGCCGGGTAAGGGGTCTCCATGATGTCGGTGGTAAACGGCGGGTCGGCTACCCCTGTCGGCTCAAATCCGTGTTGTTGGCCGACCAGCCTGTCAAGCTGCCGCTGGATGCGATCCGGACGGCTCTGACCTCGTTCATCTTCTCGGGGGGGCTCCGCAGAGGGGTCTCGTCCTAGGCGACGGTAAATCTCCAGTCGTCCCAAGCGGTCGAAGACGGACGTGTTTCCCCGGGCAGCGATGGTGTCTTCGAAGTCTTGGTCAATATGTTCTCCTGCCCTAACCGGCTACTCGGCTGCTCCGGTGCGGGTTTCCCGCGTGTGGCGGCTCCTAGAGCGTACCCTGCTCGGCTCGCCACCTTCTCCCCACCTCCTATCACCGCTCTCCTGCCGCGGCTGGTCACTCTCCCAGTCACCAGATTGCGCCGGGTTGCGCTGCCTGCGCGGCGGTCTGGGAGGCCTGCTCGGCGTGGACTCCGCCTCCTCTGCCTGCGCCTGGGGCAGCTTGACATTATGAGATTCTCGGATGGCTTCCATTAGTACTTGTACGGTCTGGGTCAGCGCCTGGACGTTCCCGGTCAGGACTTCCGTTGGGGTTGGTCGCCGCTGTGCTCGGGATCCACCGCGACGCTGGGTCTGTCAGGTGCCCCGCGAGTTTGACGGGATCGTGTTGTCAAGTTCCTGGATCTCTTGGTTCCCATGTTCGTCCATGGCGCACGAGGTGAATGTAAGTGCTGGGGTGTTAAATGCTGGAAAGGCAGCGAGGGCCCTCCTTCTAGCGCCAAAATGTTGATGCCGAAAATGGTTCCGGCAACAACACCCAATGTGGTCGGGTTAGGACTGGCCAATCGCTCCGCCGTCGGTCACCTGCAAAAGGAAAAGCACCTCGGAATGATGGGGACACCGGTGTGGTGTCTGCCGCGGGCACTCCGATGCTTAAGTCAGTTGAAGAACTGGTGAGCGAAAGGAGAGGCATAGCTTTGGTCAAGTAAGAGTGATCGTACCTGAAATCAGGGGTTTCTTCCCTATTTATAGGTGTTTTGCTGGATTAGGTGCCCGGTTCGACCCGGCTAGGGTGGCTGTCGTGGACCTCTAGGGCCTAGGCACCTCGTAGGTTAGCATGAATTGGGATGTTGATCAACTGAAGCTACCTACTCCTGACACGGTACTGCGTGGTGGATAAATGTCTCATCGCTGCAGATGTCAGAATAGGCAGTTGCAGGTGATGCGACTGGTGTCAGTGGTAGGTAGGGCGGGCGCAGGCAGTTGTGAAATGATGACGTCCCGTGCTAGGGAGGGTCTCCCTTGGCACGCGACTGGGAGTCGTAGGATGGCTGATATCCTGGTCGGACTTCCCGGCTACTCGGGACGAGGCCGAATACGTGCCGCAGTGGAGAAAGAATTCCGAGAACCATTGGGGTGATCGGCTGGTCGGGAGCTTCCTGTTGGCGGAATTCCTTGTTCCGCCTTCTTGGCAGGCGTAGCTGTCCTTCCCGGCGTGGCCGTACGGTCGGACTGATTTGGTCATCAACAGTGGTTTGAAGGAGGAAGAGATTTGACGATGGAGTTGTACCAAGGAGAATGAGACGTGAAAGGAGATGGCTTTTGAGATTTAGCCATGTGAACGATGAATGTCATTGGATGGTCTAAATCCTCTAACAATGATTTTGAAAAGCTTCTGGGAAAAATATTACACACGAAGAGGAATACAATGAAAATCAAGAATATTGAGGGACGCTTGGAAGTAGTGGCCATGGTACAAATTTCGTTGTGTTTTGCTAGGAACATGAGGAGCACTAAAGGGTTGAGTTTGTTGGATTCATATAGGAGTTTGAGCATGCGTTTAGATGGCTGATTCACACCTATGTTTTTCACCTTATTTTTTATCTATTTTTAAAAAATCAATAAAAAAAAATATAATTAATTTTTAAAAAATTATCTAATTTCAATCTAAAAATTTTATTTTCAAACTAACGTTCCACGCAGAATATTCCTTGATTAGCATTTCCTCCCAAGTCCTACTCTCTTTGAATGTAGCAACATTGTAGGGCCCACAAGTACTCATATAAGTCGTTGCCACATGTGAATTCATTGAATTTTGATTGGGACTCAACATATATTGTTCACACTTGTTTTTCTTGGATTTGATCAACATCGTCAGTGCCCTGTCTTAATTTAAAACATAAATGCTTTTTCAGCTCTAGAAAATAACAATTCTGCACACGTCACACATCTCTACTTCATAGTAGTTGCATCATCTTTTGTTAAACTAGGTCTTACATTTATTAAAAGATAAATTACTTAATTAATCGCTAAATTTTTAAGTTTATCCAATTTTGATCCTTTTTTTTAAAGTTGGAATAATTCTAAACTATTAAAATCTTACTATAATAATTTTCATAAATTTTTTGATAGAATCCGTTAATAATTTGATAAAAAAAATGATGCTAACTAACAGATTTCGTATAAAATTAACTGAAAGTGACTATTTTAATAACATTTTAATAGTTATGGATATTTCAGCTATAAAAAAAGATTAGGGACCAACGTTACACTTAAAAATTTATGAATCAACCTTGCAATTTACTCTTTGTTTAAGTAAGGTGGCATATACTCCAATTGTAGTGTTGGAAATATTTTGATTGAAAAAAAGATGTTTGGTTGAAAATGATCTATTTGGAATTAAAAAAAATATATAAAAATAGTAATATGGATATATTTTTTCATACATTTCATCATTTTATGTAATTTAAAAACCTTATCTTATTTCGATTTGAAATAAGAAAGTTATGAATTTTTAAATTTTAAGTTTTAAAGATATAGATATTGAAATTGGTTTACTTTTAAAGAAAAATGAAAAAAAAAAAAAAACTTTTAGAATATTGAAGTGTATGCTCCAAAGATAGCCTAAAAAACTAATTCTCTTCCCCACCCTCAATACTAAAAAAGCCCCTATTTCTGTTTTATTCAATGAGTACTACAATTACTTAATTAAAAAAAAATCATATTATTTATTCTTGTAGAGCATAGACTAATTTTAACAGTTAATCTAAGTTCACCAAGGCTAAAAATCTAGCTGCAGGAAGGATTAGTTTGGAGTTGTTGTGCTTTGTCATAATTTCTAATTTTACTTATAGGGAAAAGAGAAGTAGAAGCTAAAAACAAAAATTAGAAATTCTAACCTCTTCAAATAACTATTAAAATGCATTAATGTTGTGCAAATGATTTTTGAGTATTTTTAATAAACATAATATTTGCATCGTACTTTATGAAAAAGGACCTTTAAAGCCTCCAAAGGCATTTACCGAACTAACCCTAAGTCTACCTCCTTGCAGTTGCAAGTCTAAAACAAAAGTTATTGGTGTCTCTTTCACAAATTTTTAACGAAGTAAATCTACTTCTCACTCACACATGCAGACATGCGCACACATATATGATTAGCTTAATTAATTAAAAAAAAAAAAAGATTTATTTCAAAGCACAAGATGCATCTCAACAGAACATGGATGCTATGTACGTAAACAGTACGTACATATATATAAGGTTATTCAAATGGAAGTCACAGAGTCAGCAGTCGTAGTAGTAGTGTCGATCCAGAGAAAAACAACGGTGCTCTCGACACGATGAGTTCCATGAACCCACACAATCCAACCAAATCTTGGTGAGTAATCCGAGCCACCGGTCGAAGAGGACGTAAACTCATTAATGTGCTTTCGGATATTCTTGGCTGAACACAGGCGTATTAGGATCAACATTGATTCTAGTACCTGGAGGTGAATACCAAATCACCGCGACACTGCGTCGGCATTTCTACCAACATTCGGAGCAGCTCTCTTGAACATAGACTGTCTCCACTTCATTGTTGAAAACTAGAGAAAATGATGGTAGATTCAGATCCCCGCGGTGCGAGTCTACCCCGAAATGTAGCACAATTCAAAATTAAACGCAATTTTCTTGGGATTAATTATCTTATTCACCACTATATTACTCATGTGACTTGTATACTTGCAAGTGATTTCCGCAACAAATTACTTGAGGGAAACAAGAAAAATCATATTGAAAATGTGTTTAAGGCAGTTTGTTCCTCATTCTCCATTATTTTACTAATGATATATATAACTAAAAAATTTATACCAATTTGTAAATAACAAAAAATTACTTCTCTCTCCTCTCTCTCCCTCTCTTTTCTACAGTTCTATATATATATATCACTATTGGTGGTGTTATCTATTTTAAAGATCCAATCAAAATCAATTAAAATAATATGAAAGTTATACAAAAATAATAGAATCACTAACACTTCAAAAAAAAACAAAAAATTAACAACAGTTTTTTTTTTTTTTTTTTTAAATTTCCTCGCAATGCCCGTCTTAGAGTTCTCATTCATAAGTATAAATTTTAATTAAGAGTAAAATGAAAATCGTAACCAACAAATGTAACAACCCTCACGATACATTTGGCATATTGAACGGAGAAGCTTAGAGAGTGTGGGTTTTTTTTTTTTTTTTTTTTTTTGGATGAAAAGAGCTTAAATAGTTTGAACATTACTTTCATTAATGTAGTAGTGTCTTATATAGTATACTAGTTTTGAAGTATTAAAAATAAATGAAAAAGTATAAGAAAAAAACAAATTTTAACCATAACAAGTAGGTGAATACTGCAACTTTTGGCACTTTCAGATAGATATTTGTCCACATCAGTTACTTTATTATAAGGCCATAATTTATCTAAACCAATCCATTTTAAGGCAATAGAAACTATGAGTAAGAACGAAGATTGTTCAAATTTTTCATTAAATTTGTATGCGATTATCTGTCCACTAGTAGAAAATAGAGTTTTACCTCGATTTTTAACCGTTGTAGAATCTGATTTAATGCGGTTTTTGCAAGAGCAGTCAGTAAATGGATAACAAAAACTATTGTAGTCAAATGTTTAATGTTAACAAACACTGACCAAGTATAAAAGCCTAATAAATAGCTACAATTAGTTCAGTAGCAAAAATTAAAGAAATTAAATAAAATAAAAAAGAAGATAGAATTAATCAAATTTTGTACACAACGGATGGTTAGAATCTCGATGCCGCAATATATATATATATATATATATATATATATTATAGTAGTTTTGAGTTGGAAAAAAAAAAAAAAAAACATTTGGAGATGTGTCTGATGAAGTCGCCCCTTAAGTCGCAGTCTCCAAGAACCACATTGGCAGTAAACGCTCCGTCGATGCTAGAAGTGCCAACTGTTAGTACCTAGGGACGGAGATGGTTGATAGTAAACGGAGAAGGTCCATCGTTCCCTACAGAACCGTGTAGAGACAAGAACGTCATGCTGCATATATATATATATAGCTCCAAAGGATGCAATGACCATGTTATCTTGATAGTACTCATCAGTTCTGCTACTGATGGACATGGATATTATGTGAACCCCGTCCCTGACTGCTTGGTCCATGCCAGCCAACCAGTCAGATTGTCAACAAAAACATTAATTAATACTGACTTCGTATACGGCAGTGCGGGCTTGAAAAGTGATGACGACTGCCGTCCCTTCGACGTACTCATAATAGAAAATATTATGCCCTACATATTTTTATAAATCACCCTTGTAACCAGCTTATTTTTACCCCTACTTTGATAATATGTCTTTCTTTATCTCGATCTTTCATTTTGAAGTTTAAGAGAGTAACTGGTTTTCAAATTTGGAGCTTGAAAAGGAAATTTGGGGAGAATTTATTCAATTTGTCTTTTAGTCTAATAAGCATTACGACTTTCCTTAGAATTAATGTCTACATGTATAGAGAGAGAGAGAGCTCTACAAACTGAATAATTTAAAATAACCTCAAAGCTTCCTTAATGAAATCTTTATTTCAAAGCACAAGATGCATACATCTCAACAGTACATATATCTACTGGAGTAATACGTAGTGTACTCCAACTTATTTTGAAATAACTGATAAAAATATGTATACATACACATATATATCATACACGAGACATATCTAGAAGGTACTCCACGATTAGATACCTCTTTATAGCCAAACTGGGAAGTCATATTCAGTCTTGTGCTCAAAGGCAATCATAAAGTTCATCAAACGGAAGCAACAGAGGCAGTTGTAGTAGTGGACCAGCTAAAAGAAATCGTGCTCCTGACACGATGAGTTCCATCGTTCCACTCAATCCAACCAAATATTGGTACGACACCGGCGCCGGTGACTGACGAGAACGTAACCTCATACTTCTTCTTCGGATTACGACTGCTGAACACAAGCCTATTTGGTGTAATGCTGATTGTAGTACCTGGAGGTGCATACCAACTCACAGCGTAAACTGCATTGACATCACTCCCCACATTCGTAACAATTCTCCTGTACTTGACTGTCTCCACTTGATGGTCGAAAACCACGGAAAAGGATGGTAGATTCAGATCTCCTGGCTTAACTTGACCCCCAAGTGCAGCGTATGCCTGATCACATATGTCTGGATCCACCTGATCTCTCGAGAGAATACTTATTTTTTGGTAGTCATACCCAATGGAGCAAAGGAACCCGATGTAGTCGATCTCACCCATGTCATATACCAAACCTGGATTGAGAGCTCTGTTGGGGTTGACATGACCAGCTCCATGAGCAAAAGGTGTCGACGCCGTCCCCGTCGAAAGATCTTTGATGCTTTGCCAGGAATTATCAAGATTGTAAGTTGTAGTCATGATGGCAGATTTTATAGCGGCGGGTGACCAATTGGGGTACATGTTGATAAGCAAAGCAGCGATCCCGCTAACATGTGGGCATGCCATTGAAGTTCCTGAGATTATGTTGAACTCAACACGTCTGGGATCCAAATCACCCCATGGACCAGCGGCTTGAGTCCATGCAGCCAAGATATTGAGACCTGGAGCTATAACATCGGGTTTGAGAATTTGAGGCGTTAGAGGGTTTGGACCACGACTTGAGAATGAAGCAACTTTTGGAGCAACTGTTCGTATGATTGTTCCTCTGAACAGAATGGTTGCCGTGGGATTTTGGCTTGACCTTATATGCTGTTTTATTTGGTTTCCGTCATTGTAAGTGACCCGAACCCCTGGTAGTGGAAATGGATCAGATTGACGTTCATCCCAACTAGCTTCTGTATTTATCATTATGATTCCAACCCCATTAACATCAGAGACTGCTATTACCGTTTCGAAGGTTGAAGTATTCTTATCTCCCTCACACACTATGATTTTTCCGACAAGTTGGTTCGGATTGAGGAAGTTGCGAAATTTACAAAAGGGATTCATATAATCACCTGCGTAGGCTACTTGATATGGATTCACAGGCAAAGGATCGCCAGCATAGAGTGAGGTACCCGTAAATTTCCTCGAGTTGCCAAGAACCACGTCGGCAGGAAACTCTTTGTCGATGCTAGAAGCACCAACCGTTAGAATCCAAGGAGCGAGATGGTTGACAGTTGACGGATCAGGTCCAAAGTTCGCTGCAGCGACGGAGACAAGAACGCCGAACTGCATAGCACCATAGCTTGCGATTGCCGTGTTATCTAGATAGTACTCATCAGTCCCGCCGGTTATGGACATGGATATAATGTGAACCCCGTCATCGACTGCTTGGTCTATGCCAGCCAACATGTCAGATTGTTGACACCAATCAGCAGCACACACTTTGTATGCGGCAATGCGGGCTTTTGGGGCTATGCCAATGGCTGTCCCCTTGGCATACCCAAAGAAGCTTGCATTTGGTACAGCAACTCCTGCGGCTGTTGAAGCAACATGAGTCCCATGGCCGTCTGTGTCTCGTGGGGAGGCTGTTTCCACTGACACATTCATTTGGGATTTTTCTAAACCAGAGTTCATGTAATATCCACTAAGGAACGCTCTTGCACCGATAAGTTTTCGGTTACAAGATGAAGCCGGAAAGTCATCCCACGACTCGCATATGCCTTTCCAGGTGGACGGGACAGGGGAGAATCCTGTGTCTACGAAACTCGGGTGTTCTGGCCAAATTCCGGTGTCGACAACTCCGATGATGATATCTTCACCCCAGTTGGAGTCAGGCCAGATTCCAGAGTTACTGGAGAGGCCTAAAAATTGGTATGAATGTGTAGTCTCAATTTTGCGGGTTTGGTCAATTGTGACAGAAAGGACACCTGGAATGTCTTTTAGCTTTAGTGCTTGGGAAGGGGTGAGGCTTGCAGAGAAGCCATTAACGACCTTCTGGTAGGTGTAGAGGATTTTGGAAGGGTGGTTTGAAGAAGGAAGAGATTTGATAATGGAGTTGTACCAGTGATGATGAGAGGTGAAGAGCGATGGCTTTTGAGATTTGGCCATGTGAACGATGAATATCGTTGGATGTTCTAAATTATTATCATCTGATGCTGGTTTTGGCAAGGTTATGGGAATAATATTACCGAAGAAAAAAAGAAAAAAGAAAACTATGAAGATTGATGGATGTTTGGAAGTAGAGTCCATGGTACGAATTTCGTTGTGTTTCTTTTCTTAGAACTTGATGAGCAATTTAATGGCTTGAATTTGTTGCCTATATATAGGACTCTCTCCGTGTGGGTCCTAGTTTTCCTTTTATAAAATGTTTAGAAAAAAATATTGTTGTATCATTAACAAAAAAAAAAAAAAAAGTGTTTTAACTTATTTCTTTCAACACATTTGCATGGATAAAAACCCCTGTATAAATTGATTGTAAGCCTAGTGTAATGATGATCACTTTCCTAATTTCATTAATTATTAAGTGCCTAGAGACCATTATTGTTTATCAAAAGGTGGAGCTATAGCAAATTCATTTAAAAAAAAAAAAAAAAAAAGCTTTCGTATGAAGAAGTTTCTCTCATTAATTAGTACTCAAAGAAACGTTAGTTTTTGAATAGTATTTTTAAAGAACTTTACACTTTTAATATAGTTATAGATATATACTGGAAGGCACGTTTCGTGTTTCTTTTATAAAAAATATCATTTAAATTATATTTAACAGTGTTCAAATATAAAGATATAAATATGCCAAATGTATTATTATTTTCTCTATACAAAACTATAATATATATCTTAGATTTTTAAAATAATAGTATAAATTTATCTGAAAGTTATGAAATTTAAATATCAAGTTTAGATTGTAAATAATTAATGATGTTATATATAGACGAAAACAAAGATTTACAAGTTAAAGTATTTATAATAGTAAAAACAAGGTGTGGGTCATAATTTAATCACCCATCTAAACTTTAAATTTTTGATAAACATATAAAGAAGGTGTGAGTCAAAATTTTTGTCACAATTTATGACAAATATATTCTAAGTCACAGAAAATTGCATTGGTAGATATTGCTACACAATACGATATATATGTATATATATTACATGTCAAACAATGTATATGCATATATATCTATATGTTTCGTGTGAGAAACTTTTTTTTTATTGTTGATTTTTTTTTTAATTTTTGACAGAGTGAGAAACATCTTCTATGTAAAGCAGAAAAGATGTTGGATCTTCTCTTTATGTGGGCGCCAATGTTTTTCTAATTGATTTATTTAAAAAAAAAAAAAAGATATCTAATTGAGAAATTCATGTTGTACCAGATCAAGAAAGTAACGTCGTTCTAGATCGCTTATTTTATTAAAAAAAAAAAAATTGTTGTACTAGATTTTTCCTTTTTGGCGAACATAAGTTTATCTCTTAAACGAAATTACATGAAAATTACAAGAATCTAATAGAGAAATTAATATTGTACTAGATTACTTATGTATATAAATACATATATGTAGTACCATAGGTATCGATCTTTTGAGGAACAAAAGTTTATCCGGACAAATGCTTTGATCTATTTTAGATAATTACGTAGAATCTATCATTTATTTCAGATATTGATAAGTTGATAATATTATTTTAATTTATGTTTTATTCAATGTTAAGTATTTTTATTAAAGCCTGAAATTATCATTAGTTTATTGCAAAGCAACAAGTCTTTTAGAATTAAATGGACTTCACAGAGTACAGAACAAAAGATTTCAGAGAAATGATAAAGTAACTAGCAAGTACTTTGACAGTTTCGTTCTACAAAGAATTACCTTAAAAAAAAACATGTCAACGAATAATTCTACCTACCCAAACACATCAAATGCACAAGTGTCCTTTCGAGGACATATTCGATAAAATTGAGGAAAAGTAAAGAAACTAACAGACATTGTTTCTCTACAAAATATTTTACCTTTTTTTTTTAAATGTCAATATACTGTCAGAACATTTACTTGTTTTTCTTATTCATGTAATTGCTATATATTCATTTAAAAAAAAAAGTACAAGTACATACCAACTGCCTTAAACATAAATCCAATATTCATGATTTCTAATTCATTGAAATAAAATTTTTTTTTGCTACATAATTCATTGAAAATTATTTTATCTTTATTATATATATATATATATATATATATATATAAGCCAACAAAAGATTAGAAAACAAAAGATTTAAGAGAAGTGGCGAAGTAGCTAGCAAGTACTTTGACAGTTTCGCTATACCAAAATATCAAAGAATTACCTCAAATAATAATAATAATAATAATAATAATAATATCAAAGAATAACACTGCCTATCCTAACACATTAAATGTACTCGTGTCCTGCCCTGGACATATTTGATGAAATTGAGGCAATGTAAAGGAAATAATTGACATTGTTTCTCAGCAATTTTTCTTTTGAATGTCAACATAGTTGGAACATTTACTTCTTTTTCTTATTCACTTAATTGCTATATATTCATTAAAAAAAAAAAAGTACAACTACCTACCTTTAACATAAATTATATATATATATATATATATATATATAAAGTACCAAGTACGTACCACCTGCCTTAAACATAAATCAAAGGTTCGTGATTTCTAATTATTCATTCAAAATTATTTGGTATTCAATTATATAAGCCAACAACCCACAGATATAGTATATATATGATAGAAAGAAAAATGTGCAAGTAGATGCTAGCTACCTCAGATAGAGGGGGTTAATTAATATATAATTATTTCTCGTTATAATTTGACTTATGTTTCAATTTATCTCTTTATTTTGGAAAATTACAAAGGTATATCCTTTTAATTTGAAAAACTTGTTTAATAATCCCTAGCACACTTTGTCATACCCCAAACAGTAAGAAAGAAAATCCCCAAGATCACCCTTAATGTGTTTGCAATGTTTTCCTCAATAAATTCCACCAAGAAGATACATACAGTTTACCCTATAAATTTTTAATTGAACAAGTTATTTATGAACACTTGGATATAAATCATTTTTCTCTAAATTGAATATGGTATATTATTAAACATATTCTGATTCTGATTCTATTTTGTCACCTTGTCATACTTAGATTAGTGAACCAATCTCCACAACGTTGTAAGTTAAGACCATGCTGATATTATAAAGGAAGTATTCTTTTTACTTCCCTCCCCCTTTCTTTTCTATAGTTCTATATATATCACTATTTGTAGTATCTATTTTAAAGATCCAATCAAAATCAAAATCAATTAAAATAATAATAATAAAAAGTATATCCAAAAATGATAGAATCACGTACAATCTAACAATTCGGTATAGAATCTTAACAACAGGTTTTTTTGTCATTATTATTATTTCCTCTCAAAGCCCATCTTAGAGTAATCAATCACAAGTATAAATTTTAATTAAGAATAAAATGAGAAATCCAACCAACAAATTTGATAACCCTCGCAAGAAACCTCAATCGCTCGAGATATTTGATAATCCGAAGGATACATTTGGCATACGGAGAAGCTTAGAGAGTTGTTTGTTTGTTTTTTTTTTTTTTTTTTTGAATGAATGAAAAGCTTAGATAATTTAAACATTATTTTCAATGTAGTAGTGTCTTATATAGTATACTAGTTTTGAAGCATATGCATTGCACTTGCGTGTTTAATTTATTACATTTTTAAATATGTGAATGTAAAGTTTAAATGCGGACGTATTTGAAAAAATATATATTTTTTTAATAAGATAAATGAGGATGAAAAATATTTTGATGAAGCATTTTTCAAAAGATGCAAAGTTTTAAGGGGAAAACTTAAGAAGAGAACAAAAATGTTAAAAAAAAAAAAAAGGACAATTCAATTAGCTAAAATGTGGAGAAAATGAAATAAAAAATACTTAGGGAGGAATAGTTGAAAAAAAAGGGGGTAAAAAAGTAAAATTTTAAAGAAAAGAAAAGAAATTAAAAAGCATTAAAAAAAAAAAAGCTTTCTACGTACCAAACCATAATTTACATATGTTGATTTATTAGGCCATAATTTATCTAAACCAACCCATTTTAAAGCAATGAAAACTATGAGTAAGAACGGAGATTGTCCAAAATTTTCAGTAAATTTGTATGCGATTATCTGTCCACTTGTATAAAAAAAGAGTTTTATCTCGATTTTTAACCGTTGTAGAATCCGTTTTAATGCGATTTTTGCAAGAGCAGTCATTAAATGGATTACAAAAACTAATTTATTCAAATGTTTAATGTTAACAAACGCTGACCAAGTATAATAGCCTAATAAATAGATAGAATTAGTTAAATTTTGTACACAACCGATGGTTAGACTTAGAATCTCGGTGCAGCAAGAAATTTTTTATGGTGCTGGAAGAAGAATTTCCGGTGTCATATTCAGAATACAATAAGTCGTATGTTTTGTACTGAAATTTGTAAATTTTGAGCATTCAAATTGTATTTAGTATGATAGACATATAAAATATTAAAGAAAATACAACAATTTAAATATTTGAATAATTGCGAACTTTAAATGCTCAAGTAGTGCAAATTACGATGAACTTGTATCACAGCATCATAAACGGATTGTAGATAAACAACACAATATATATTATAGTATAGTAATCATATGGATAGTGACTTCTTCACTTTTGCAAGGCAGTTGTCTTTGGGTCTTGTATGAGGTAGGTATCCCACAGCACATCCAGGATTAAGTCGTTCAAGCCTGCATTCAAGAAGTCAGCACTATATATATATATATATATATATATATATATATATATATGTATACGTCCACACCTTAAATGTTGCTTCATCAATAGCGAAAAAGTGTACTCTATCTAATGCAGCCCACTTGGTTGACTTTCCAAAGCAATTCTAATTAGGGGGAGTTTGACATAACCATCCAAACTCCCCAACTCAAACTTTTTTTCGTTTTTTTCTCAAAAAGTTTTTGTCTTTTTCTAAAAGTTTTTTTTTTCTAAAAAGTTTTTGTCTTTTCTGAAAATTCAAAAAAATTCAAAAAAATTTACTATTTAAACTTAAAAATCCCAACTCAAACTACTCCACCAAACACCCAGTTTTAAGTCAGAGAGACATGAAATGTTAACATTTTGTATGCAGCCTCATAGCCTAAAACCAGGACAATTGATGGACAAATTTTTCATATTTCCCCAGAATTTTTGTCATTTAAAAAAAAAAAAAAAAAAAAAAACCCGCCCCCCTCCTCCCGCCGTGCAGAGCTTAAAACGTAACGCACATTCTCCCAGTACCATGGAAGTGTTTGCAAATTTAGAACTTGTCTGCTAAGCTGCCTATATCTTAGACTATTTCAAGAACAGCACACAAACTAGAAAAGGCAACCAAAAGGAGATTAACTTAAGGAACTCACTCATATTGAAGGAGAAAATAGTGAAGAAAAGTTGAGAGCTCAAGCTTTGTCAAATCACTTCCAGGACACAGCCTACTTCCTGTTCCAAAGGGAATGAAAGCTCTTTTCTTCGGTTTACCTTCCTACATTACATTTTTAGTCTCCAATTCAAATCTTTTTTTTTTTAATTTAATTATTATATAAAAACTTGACTGCACATCTGCCCAAAAATATTATAGATGAACAGGCAAAAATATATGTATATATACATTATACTCTCATTTCCGACACCTTTATAAAACAGTACTTGTAACTTATTTTGTACGTTATTGTAACAATCAGTTGATTCTAAAATAAGATTTTTAGTAATATTCGTTATTTACACTAATAGTTCTAAAAAGTACCATATTTTAACATTATAAATAGAAAGTTATAACGGCCGGACTTGAGACATTTCCTCTACTTACATTCCATCTTGAAGGATTAAACTCCTTTGGATTCTGAAAAGATTCTGGGTCTAAATGAACCCCACGAAACCAGATCAACACTTTCCAGCCTTTTGGTATTGTAAAGCCTTGAAAAGGGAAATTTCTTACTGAGTATGAATATGAGAAAACTAACAAACAAACAGAAAGAACAGACTAGTGAGAAAACAGAAGAATGACTTACCATAGATGTTGACGTCCGTTCTCGCCTCTCTGTAAGTAAACAATGAGATGTTAACCACCCTTTCGTCAATTACCTTCATAGCAGATTCGAGATAAATTGTTGTTTAGTCTAACAGTAATTACGTTAATTTCATATAATTCTTTTTAGTCCATATCAAATTAACAATATGTAAATATACCTTGGAAAGATATTCCATTTGTTTAATTTCGCTTAGGCTCAATCCTTCCTCCATGGAAGATCTTCTTCGAAGAATTTCCTCTTGCTCTGCCTGAAACTCGAGTCAAACTAAGATGATGAGCTCGAGAACAACACAGTCTACAGAACGATTAAAGTTGCATAAATTTTCTTTCCACGCTATCTTCTTACACCTCCAAACAATTTAAGTTTCTGCGAGAAACAGTAATTAAATATGGTATGAGCACAAAGTCTAGAGTTCAAACCCCTTTATCGCACTCTCCGAAAAATGATAAACTAATAAAAAGCAATTCAGCATTTTGCATCAATGAGCAAACATTAAGCTAGACGGTACATTTGAATAGACCCGATGTCTATGTTTACCTTGGCTTTCTGTAGATATTCTGGATTTTCATATAAGAAAAGGATTGCCCACAAAGTGGCGTGAGCCGTAGATTCATGGCCAGCATTTAAGTACATGAGGATTACATCTGTGATCTCCTCGTCGTCCAATTTTCTACCGTTCTCGTCCACAACATCCAAAAGTAAATCCACCATGTCCATCTTTTCGTGTAATAGAACTTTCTCCTTCTTTGCCCTTCTTCTGTCTATAACATCTCGAAGAATCTTAACCAAGTTTTTCCGAGCCTGCGTGATGCCGAGTATCAGAACTAATGCCGGTTTTTTCCACAGAAAATCATCTTGTTTTCTTTTCGTCAAACTAAACTCCTATGAATATTATGACATGAAAAGAAAGAAATAAAAACTTGTACACATCATTAGGAAAATGTCCCTAG
This sequence comes from Ficus hispida, assembly GCA_025413025.1. Classification (NCBI taxonomy): domain Eukaryota; kingdom Viridiplantae; phylum Streptophyta; class Magnoliopsida; order Rosales; family Moraceae; genus Ficus; species Ficus hispida. The sequence goes on from CM046372.1 coordinate 28,821,673, forward strand.
TACAATAATGAAGTGATGAAGAACTAAATCACCAAAATTAATAATAATAGTAATAATGAAATAAAGAATAAAAATCTGACCTTAAGTGCTTTATGATAAGCAAATCCAGGAAGATTGATGGCCATGGCTCTCAGTCCACAATTGAGCCTAGCATACTCTTCTTCCATTGACTCGATCGTCGGACCACTCTCGCCCCCCAAAAAAATATGCATTATTACTTTGAAGGTGATCTTCCTTATCTCAGTCAAGAACTCAACCGGTTTCTCTGCCTTAGCCAACTCATCCAAGGAGCTTACTATAACATCTTTCATGAATTCATGGTAAGCGGAAAGTGCCCTCTGGCCGCTGATAGGAGCTGTGGTTAGACGGCGGAGACGCTTGTGTTCCTCTGCAGAAAGGCCTAAGAAGGATTTCCTCCCCATCAATGTAGAAGTTGATTTAGGCCAGCCCAGCTTAAACTGCGCGTCATTCATCAACACGGGTCTGCACGTTTCGGGTGCTGTGACAATGATGGTCGGGCTTCCAAACAAGTAGGCCTTGTAAGCCCCTGTCCTGCCATATCTAGTTTTCCCAGAAGCAACAATACAATGTAGTGAATAACTCGAATTTTATAAACCATTATCTGTTTCTTGTAGAACAAGTTTCATTTTCCAACCGGTCTTTTAGATGATCAAAAAAATAGCACACACACACACAGAAACCTGGTAACAAAGTTAGCGATGAAGGAATCGGGCCGACCAAGTTTGAAAGCGACGAGGAAAGACAGCATATTTCCGATTAGCGGCCAACCCAAGTCACCTGGGGGAAGAGAGTGGTTCTGCTTTCCAACCAGCAAGCTTACATGATACCACTCATTTGCTCTCTTTAGTACAAAACACACAGCAACAAGTCCACCAACCGAAGCTGTGAAGAACCAAAATCCCAATTCCAACTCCATTTTTGTGTTCTGTTGTGTTCAGCAGCTTCAGACAAGAAGCTCAAAAACCACTTTCAATGGGAATGGAGTGCAACAAGTACTACTTGCTTGCCAGGTTTTTAGGACTAATTCTTTTTTTTTTTTTCTTTTTTCCTTTTTCTTTCATTAACCTAATCATGTTATATCGAATCCACAATCTGTCGCCAAAGTTGACAACAGTACCACTAAAAGAAAAAATAAAAATGTTTGCTGAAAACTTTAATTGTCGACCTATTTTTCAAACGAAAAACGTGTCACCTTAATCTTATAAATTCTCAAATGAGAAACATGTCACCTTAATCCCATATACGTGTCAACAGGATGAAGTACTTCAACAATAAGCTTTTATATTTAAGACAAATATAAACTACCGCTATATATGGTTGACTAGAAGATTACTCGTCATTTTGAAAGAGATCTTGGACTATTTCAGAAGACAAATGCTCTAGGCAATGAAAGACAGAGAGGGCATCATATCCTGTCCCGTTGTCAAATTTGAGGAAGATGCCTCTAATTTAAATTTTAAAAAATATATATATTAAAAAAAGCCTCTAGGTCGTGGTAAGTGTCAGGTGACATATGCGGGGCCAATAAAGGACAACAAGGCTTCATCCTTTATTCAGACAAATTGATGATTGAGGGAAAGCCACTTTAATTATGATTTTTTTGTCGAGCAATCAATCTGTTCCTAATTGCCAATTAGAGCACTAAACCTTGAAGAAGTGTCGGTTGTTTAGATTATAGGTTCATATTCATAATTCAAACAATAAATTAAAAAAAAAAACACTGTAAAAAAAAGTTTAAAAAATGTATTTAAAACGAAGTGCCAAACAGAAACTAAGAAACTGGAAGTGCTGTGTTGGACTGTGTAGGGCTGAAAATTTGAGAGGTTTTTGCTGTTTCTCTTTGGTTGATTATTGAACCGCACTATCTGTTTTGCTAAAATTGTGAACTGAAACCACCCACACAACCACTGGAACCGCAGTGAACCACTCGTCACCCAGTCAGTCGGCTTCCAGTGCAACTCAGTTCTTGGCAATTCAAACCTACCTAGATGTTGGTGTCGAGGCATCGACATGGGGGTGGCAGGGCAAATCAGAGATAGGTGGTGGCACTGACCCGGGTTCAACGACAGTGGGCACTGGCTCGAATGTTGTCGCGAGGCTTTGCCTTGGAGGTTGCTGAATGCAGGCAGTTGAGTGGACCTTCAGAAGTTAGATGGCTGGTGTGGTTGTCACAAGCGGGATAAAGGATGGTGGGGGGCTAGGGATTTTGGTCTTTGGAACCCTAGGTCTAAGACTCTGGAGAGGCCGTGAGTGACTGATTCGTCAACTGAAGGAAGCGGGGGCTCATGTTTTTTGGGAAAATTTCCCCCCTTTTTCTAAACCTTTGGTCAATTCGGTTACCGCCCGAACCCAGAATCCCAAAACCGCAAACCGCCCGCTCCTTCATTTCTTGGTTCAATTACCCGCCAACGCCTGTCGATGCTGACATATCACCGACTACTTAAGCAGTTTAGGGCGGTCACCTGTTCGGTTTGAGGTTTCCATGTTCAACCCTGCTACTTTGATCAGTTTTCTTCATCCACATGCACACCTTTCTTTTCTTTTCTTTCCTTTGTAACACACAAGGCTCATTATGCACTAGGCAAACCAGAATTACAAAACAAAAATGGACTGTTCTTCCATACTTGCACTGACATTACAAAGGACATCAACAAAGTCATTTATGTACCTAGTAACAATCCACATAGCATAAGTTAAAATGCACAACAAAGTAGCAGTCAGTTACAAGGCTTAAATAACTAATCGATGCCAAATACAGTATTGATGGACCTCATGGTTCCGTTTGTTACTCAGATGTTAACATCGGAAGATTGCACAGACGAAATGGAAATCAGTTCAGACCGGTAATGGTCAGTTACGTCGCCGTTCGACACCGAAACACCATCCACGTTGCTGAATGTTTCAGAGGACAAGTTCAGATCAAAAGCCTTCTCTGGTACGGAGTAAGAGATTGCAATGAGCAACTCTCTTGTCAGCTCATCAGAAACCTCCTCGCACTGTACTCTGCTATCCATAAAATGCCGTCGACTTCCTGCAAAATTCTGGATGAACTGTATAAAGTGTACCAAACTACCAAGCATAAGGTTTTTCTTTCCTTGTTTCAATTTAGATGTGTGGACTACGGATATTTAGACTCATACAAATGCACTTGCAGAAAACGTTATGGGCCAGTTTGGTATTGCTAGTGAAGGCACCAAGTAGCATGTTCGACAAAAGTGTCTAAAAGAACTTTGTACACACAGCAATGCACTTTTACGCATACTCGTTAATGTAGAACTTCTTCCAAAATCACAACAATCCCAATTGAAGCATTCGTTACCTAGCCCATACATATTCATCCTCAGCAAGTATGTTAAAATTATGCGTACTTTGTTAACTCTAAAACATCCGTAGTTCTGATTTTCAAATTGTCAACTCGAATATTTTAGTGTTAATCACGTTGTTACCTTGACTCAATTTAGTTCAGTCCGTTCCATACTAGGATGCACAAAATATAAACCAACATTAGTCGACAATTTAAAAGGTTAAAATTCAAAGCAAAATAAACAAGTCATGTCAAACAAATAAACAAATAAAACATACCCCGTTTACTTATTCCTACTCAAAATCCGATTTGTTTGTTTATAGTTTTGAGAGGAAGGAGATTTGTTATCACTAAAATCAAAGCATCCTGTACAAGAGCAAACTCAACGAGCGGAAGAGAATCCTCTAACCAAATAAACTCGTTCTCTTAAAGAGAGTATCAAAAGCCGGTTCACGGCCAACTTTATCTAATTTCCGGAAAAGAAAGACAATAAACTAGATACACCATAAACTATCAATCCAAACTCATTATGACAATGAACATGATTCTTCAATGTCTAGACAACCAAGCGTTGTAAAAAATGTGTGTGTGTGTGCATATATACATGTATATAAACAGTTTAATGTTCCACCAAAAATGCAATATATTGCCCAAAAGGTCAGATCTGCTGTCTCATTTTTCCTCATTTCAAATACCTAGGTCAACGATAATCAGATCAAAACCAAAATTTCGTCGATTCATTTATTGGTTCAAGCATCTGAATCGAATTAGTTTAATTTCTAGTCAAGTTTCTGAGGGAAAAAAAATCCAAAAAAGGAAACAGGAGGGAAAATCTGCTCCTCCACAATATAAATAATCAGCTAAAACAAAACGATATTTTCTTTGCTAGTTCAAAAACCCAAAAGCTTAAAAATTTACAAACGATTTGACGAAAATAGGCTCCATAGATTTAGCTACAGTTCATTTTCCTAAATTTTCTGGGCAACCAAACAGAAGGTGACTTTCTTATAATCTTAGAACAAGAAATTGAAGAAACAAAATAAACAAAAATAAATCCAAAGATTGAAAATTGAAACAGAAGAAAACAGAAATGGTCAAAACAAAGAAATTTTTTTTTTTTTTTTTTTAATTTACCTCTGGTGGGCTGGCAATAGATTTCGCAGCTCTGTGTAACCTACTCTCTTTTCATTATGTCTTTATTATTCGTGTCTATTTATCTAAAGCATATCTTACTTTTTTTCAAATTACGATTTTGCCCCTAATTTACTTCGAAATGTTCCGGAACTGCTCAGAACATTCTAGGAATTTACAACTTTGCACACGCACGTTTTACGTTTCTTCTGCTTTTTCGTCGTTTTATATTCATGTTCCTTTTTTTTTTTTGGTATGGTTGTGGTAGAGACCCTCTGAAGGGTCACTACCGGTAGAGCCCTTTTTTAGACCGTTAAGATTTAATCGAACGGTTTAAATGTTGATAGTATACTATATTTATCATACACCTAACCTCACACAATCATTCCCACTAAACTCTTCTTCGTCGCCGGCCATCTTCCCGCCGCCGGCGACTCATCTCCGACGCCGGTGACCCAACTCCGGCCACCTCCGGCCTCCAGCCCCAGACGCCGGCCGTCGTCGCCGGCGACCCCATTTTCTCTCTCTTCCCCTTTCTCTCTCCTCTCTCTCTCTTCCCCTCTCTCTCTTCCCCTCCCTCCCTCCGGCCCCCACCCCCGGCCTCCCCCCACCCCCTGCCGCCACCCTCCCCCGACACCCCCCCCCGACGACCCCCCTTCTCTCTTCCCCTTTCTCTCTCTTCTCTTCTCTCTCTCTCTTCCCCTCTATCTCTTCCCCCTTCTCTCTCTTCCCCTCCCTCCCGCCCGCCCCCACCCCCGGCCCCCGGCCCCGCCCCCTCCCCCGGCCTCCCCCACCCCCGACGACCCCCCTCCCCCAGGCCGCCACCCTCCCCGGCCCCCCCTCTTTCGCGCGATTTCGCGATTTCACGAAATCACGCGAGAGAGGGAGGGGCCGGGGAGGGTGGCGACCGGGGGGAGGGGGGTCGTCGGGGTGGGGGGAGGCCGGGGGAGGGGCGGGGCCGGGGGCCTGGCTGGGGGCCGGGGGTGGGGGTCGGCGGGAGGGAGGGGAAGAGAGAGAGGGGAAGAGAGAGAGAGAGAGAGAGAAGAGAGAGAAAGGGGAAGTGAGAGGGGGGGTCGTCGGGGGGGGTGCCGGCCGGGGGAGGGTGGAGGCCGGGGGTGGGGGGAGGCCAGGGGTGGGGGCCGGCGGGAGGGAGGGGAAGAGAGAGAGAGAAAGGGGAAGAGAGAGAAAATGTTGTCACCGGCGGCGACGGCCGGCGTCCGGGACTTGTAGCCGGAGTTGGGTCATCGGCATCGGGGATTAGTCGCCGGCGTCCGTCGCCAGCGGCGGAAAGATCACCGGCGACGGAGAAGATTTTAGGTGGGAATGATTATGTGAGATTAGGTGTATGATATATATCGTAGACCATCAATGTTTGAGCCGTTCGATTAAATCTTAACGGTCTAAAAAAAGGCCGTACTGGTAGAGACCCTCACATATTGCCCCTTTTTTTTTATCCCTTTCATTTTTTGCTTTTTCAAAAACATAAATTACTAGTTTCATCTCTAATATTTTGATGAAGTTATGATTTAGTCCTTATATTTTTTTTTTTAGTAATTAAAAGGTCTAACTCTTTAAAAAGATATAAAATGATTCTTTTTATTAACATACGTTAAAAATTAACATAAAATATTACATAGATTATATATATTTTATTATTTAAAGATAATTAAGAGAAAATTAACATGATTCAACCTACTTATTTCATCAAATCTATTCCATCAAATTTATATTATTTATTAGTAAAATGACCATTTTGTACTCTTTTGAAAAATTTAGGAATCTTTTAGTTAAAAAAAAAAGATTAGTTATCAAATTATAACTATGCAAAAAAAGATAATAAATCAGGAGTTGAATAATTTCTATTATAATTTAAAAAGATTGTTTTTTTTTCTTAAAAGAAATGTGTTTAATTAAATACAATAATTCTTTTAATAGTAAATACAATAATTTATCACGTGCTCATAATGTCTAAGAAAAATTTCCTCTTTCCTTACTATTTATTTTTTAGGGAAGCTTTTCTTTTTTTTTTTTTTTTTTAGTTCTATTACAAAGAAATCCCAAAAACAGTAATTTTGATCTCAAAACTTTTCTACCTTTGGGAATAATTAACCGTAACTTAGCAAAAAATACTCTTTAAAATCACAATTCCAATTTGAGGGAATGTAAGGGTGGATTTTGTGTGATTAAAAAAATATCTAATATACGTTATGTTCCATTGTAATTTTATGCTTTCCCCACCTTATTACACAATATACAAACAACACTTTCCAACCCAAAACAAAAAACAAAAAGGTGGCGACCAATATGTCTACTATCCCCACTCTTTTCTTAAATTATCTGCTAATTAAAATTTTAGATGTTTATTATTACTTGTTACACCCTTATTATGATTCAAAAAATAAAACCCTATAATTTAATTCTACTCTTCATCTTTTTTATACTTATTATGACTTATCAATAAATAAATAACCCCTATTTTTTTTTTAAACAATCCCTTTTGTCATCATCTTTTTTTCTTCTTCTTCTTCTTCTTTTTTTTTTTAATTCCAATTTTTAGATATCCAAGTTTTAATATTTTATTTTAAAACAAAAATTAAAATCTTGATTTTTTTGTGAAGGTTGAAAATAAAAATCTCGATTTACCTTCAGGAGATAAATTAAAAATTAAAAACTTTATTTGTTTTATCCTAAAAATTTACTGGATTCCCAGCAAATGAATCATCTTCCTTTTGATACATAGAATAACAAATTGAATCATCAAAGGATTATATTATATCTTGTAATTTTGTTTTTCCCATACAACTATTTTTTGTAACAACTATTTTCGCAAGAAAATTAGGACTACTAACTTACAATATATATATAACAACTTTTTTATTATATAAAAATAAATAATATACAACTTTATATATACATAACTGTATGTATATCTACGACATTAAATAAAACAATACTTCATAAAAAAATAAATATAAAACTACGACTTTATTAGTTGTATGAAATCTTGTTTCAAAATAAATCATTGAGTTTCTTTAAAAAAAAGAAAAAAAAAGGTCAAAAAATAAGAAAACAATAAATGAGAAAAAAACTAGTTTTTTTTAAAAGGGGGTTATTTTTTGGTTGGTGCTGAAAAAGATTAAAAATAAAATTAAATTATAAGGATTATTGTAAAATAATAAGAGGAGTGTAATAATTAAAAATTAATTTTTAATTTTAATTGGTAGTTAATTTAAGAATGGGATGGGAAAAATAGATTAAAGAATGCCAATAGACGCCCCAAACAAAAAGCAAAAGCAAAAACAGTCATTCTCCCCATCTTCATCCTCGTTTCATTCTATTTTTCAAATTTTTACGCATTTTTAAGTACTAAAATCTATTTTGTCTAAAAGTTTTAGTTAATTAATGTTTAAGATAATGCCTGATACAGATTGTTGAGGGCAATCTTAGAATTAAAAAAAAAAAAAAAAAGAAGACTATAGCACAAACTTAAATGCTTGAAAAATTCTATAACATAAGCTAAATACTAAAAACTAGTTTTAAAATATATCGACTAACAAATTTGTCTTCTACTATCAACGAAAAAGAGTACTTCTCAGGTTGAAATTCTACTTCCATGACGACTTTGAGTTTAGCTCCGCCAGCTGTTGTGCCTCTTTGCTTCGAAGGCTGCTCCGTCGTTGAGCATGTCCTGAGCATCGGTCTCCATTCCAAGCTTTGACAGCGCCAGAGCCTGAAAGTAGAACGCGGTTGGCCACTCGGGAATGCACACTTGAGCCTGCATGGCGTCTCGCAAGGCATGCTCTGCCTGGCCGTTCATCAAGTAGGAAAAGGCTCTTCTTGCAAAGACGGTAGCAGAAGGAACGGACATCATACCTACCAACTGTCGGTTGCAAAACAAGCACATTTCAGAATTACGTAACCCGAAGAATGCTCATAATCCACAAGAAAAGATGACATCCATGAAAATATATTCTAAAGATCGCGAATATGCCTAGTTTAGGACTACGTGTTCGGAACAAGAAGTAGAGAGAAAATGCTGTACGAGTATATTGTTCTAATGAAATACAAACATGGTCATTTCGTGCATACTATTGAAGCGTATAAACCCAATAAATCTCCTAGTGGTTCTAGAACATTTTAAACATTGAACTCCCGACATCGGAGTCGAGATGCGAGACGTGGGTGGGCCCCATGCAGTGCAGTCCACACCCATCTCTACTCCAGACTCAACCCGAGTTTGGATATAGTACTAAACTAGTTCTAAACTATCTGATCCTCAAAAGGCCACCACTTCTTTCCTAGAAGAAAATTGGATCTGATAATAGAAGAAAAACAGATCTACCTTGGAATAATACTCGATTGCACTCTTGAAATCCTTGTCCCTGAATGCAATATCCCCAAACTTCTTGGTGTTCAGCATATCTTGCACTTGTTGTGTCCATTCTTGGAATGAAAGCTATGTAAGTAGACCACGATATGAGTAAGTTGTGAAGCGGAATTGATAAGACAGAGGTACAAGACATCAATTAAGAAAACGTAGCAAGACAGACAAAAGTTTTCAACTAACATGATAAAAACAAAACGATTCTACTTTATAGTAAAATAAACGTAGATATGATATATCAGGCGTAGTACGACATTGAGATTATTGACAAACCATTATTAAAGTAAAGTGAGAAACTAATCCTCTTCTCAATGAATTTCCCGTCTAATAACACCCAATTGAAATTTGCTATCATTATAGCGGGGAAAGGCATAGCAAAGACGCTCATAGGATACCTCGTTTTCTGCTCCCTCTTCATCCTTATAACCCGTTTTGAGCAAAATATCATGAACTGTGGTAAGGTCCATCCTTGCACAAGCCTTCCCAAGGGGTGATAGCATGGTTGGCAGCACCACCGTATTTTTAGGAAGGCCCATTAAAACATGTGAAGCCACCTAGAAAAACAAAAGATAACTATCAAAACCTTGTAGAAGGCAGAGTGAATACGTTCCTCACGGGAAAAATTATCAGGCCCGTAAGAGCATAAAACATATATTGCACTTTCAAGGTAGGGAGCAAAAAAAAAAGGACATTATCACCTCTTTCTGCTTCTGAAGTGGTGCCACTGCTGTAAGTAGAAACTTAGCATCTGGTCTATCCCTAGCCTCGGACTGAAGACATTTTGAAGCAAGCTCAACCATTTTAGTTGCATCATCGTTCTCGTACTGCCCTTCTAATGAGGAATCCATTAGGCACAGAACACTTTTACCCCTTATCAAGTCCAGCGCCTGCAGATACAAGAAGTTTTCAATACAATTTTTTTTTAAGTCAATAAATGCAATTAGAATGCCAATGGATAGCAATATAAATGGGGAAAAAAAAATGAAACAAAAGGCAACTTACATGGCTTGGAGGAATATGTTTTCCACTCAAAAGATCCAAGAGAACTGTTCCATAACTGTATATTACACTCTCTGGGATGACCCTTCCTGCATAGATTTGACATCGATCAATTTCACAAAATATGGAAACTGGTTTTCATTCCATCACGGTACAAACAGAACAAGTATTGACCCTGTTGCATACTAGTATTAGCAACAACAACAACTCGAATTTCAGTCCCCCCACTAATTAATTCTGATAATGACCGGTAAAGCGTACACAAGCAATATCCATTCTTAAAAGGTTAAATAGACAGTCTTGGCTGCAGCAAACCAACAATTTCAGCAAATGCATGTGATCCACCTTTGTCAAGACACATGCAATTTAATTGGGAAACCAGACATTAGTCCTTCAAAGTTTTTCATCTAATAAAAAAATTATACATGCAAATCCTGCTGTAACTTACCTGTTCGTAGAAACTCAGGCGGAGTATACGCTAAGTTTGTGCTGTAGCTTTTACCATCTCGACTATTTTTCATAAGGCCAAAACTAGATAAACGAGGGTCCCCATCCTGACAAAGGTGCATAAACAATAAGTTACTAACAAACCACACGAATTCTACAGTGGAGCTTGAGACCCAATAACTTGTTTACGCATTTTTATTTACGAGTAAAAACTGATGACTTATTCAGGTCTTTTGAACCATGAGAAGATGAGATCAAGGTGGTTATGACCAAGACTTGGAACAGAGCTTTGTCACAGGCATACAAGAACTTTGGTACATATCAATTGTGAAAGGAAAAAATAGAACACAGATGGCATAATCCAAAAAGATTGGCCATCAAACGAAGATGTTCGGTCAAAGCCAAAAAGAGGTTCACCCACTTCATTCATTTGGTGGAATGATTAGTTGAGACAAAACAAGTTTGAATTGAGCTTATAAAAGATGGGGAAAAAATTCCTCATCTACGTAGGACCACTAAAAGCATAATTAATGGGGATGAGGCTCAAAAAAGCATAAACCTTTAATGCAAAAAATGACAAGTACAGTCTACTCTTTGGACTGGACCACTCTCTATTCGAATACCTCCCCGGCTGTCAGGAGTCGGGACGAAATTAAATATGAAGAAATAAAAAACAAGGCCATTTAGTGCACCAGGAAGGAAAAGGAGTGATAAGTTCAAAACGCCACGTTACGCAAGTGAAACAAAGAGGAGAACATTACTAATTGATGTTGACAGCTCTGCTAGTACTTAAAAGGCCAAATATATATACCACCAATAAGTATGAATCTAGCACTAGCGCATCCCGATACACTTACTTCATCAAAGAGAACTCGGTATGCATTCAGATCATGGTAAATCTTCCGATTCTCCGCATTGCAGTGATCGAGAGCCTGCGCGATATAGTATGCAACTCTAACTCGCATTTCCCATGGCAATGGCTGCTTGTCCCCTACACAAAATAGATAAATTTGTGGGCTAACTAAGGAGTGAAATATGAATTTCTAAAGACTAGACACAAATATATCATAAGAAGCAATTAAACCAAGCATAGTTGGATTAAACTAATATTCGGCCGAAATTCAGTTAAAGCACTGAATACGCTTAAAAATAATGGAAGAACGGTACTTGGGGAAAAGAGAAAGGGCTAAAAGTAAAAGCAAAAGGATAAAAAGGGCAAAAAAGTTTTCCTAGTGATTAAAAAACTTTTCTAAGAGAATTTACCAAAAAGGAACTTATTAAAAAGAAAAGAAATGAGTTGAGTGGGGTTGAGTTGGGCACATACAGTGGAAGAGATGCTTGGAAAGAGTATCATTGGGCATGTACTCGGCCACCAAGAGTCTCTCATCTCCTTCAGCACAGCAACCGATCAGATTCACCAGCCTTTTGTGCCTCACCTTCCCAACTCCTGCTGCCTCAGCCTGACCAAATCATGTTTGTTTCCCGAGAAAAAAAAAAAGGGAAAAACAATCACATATATCTATTATCTAATAAAATGACAGACCCATCATTTATTTTAATGAAAAATAACGGACCCATCACCTAAATACTAATTTCTTGTTTCCCCTTTCACTTTCTCACCAACCAAACAAGACAAGACACGAAAAGCCCAGGACCGACTTCAACCCTCTCTGTTTCCTTCACTTTCTCGGCAACCAAACAAAAGAAAAAGAAAAACTTGATTCTTACCACGAACTGCTGAGCATCAGGCCAAGACTGCTTAGAGAAGCGCTTAACGGCAACCAAGCGATTGTTGTTGAGCTTCCCTCTGTAAACGACATTGGGAGCTTTCTCGCCGCTCTCGGAGACGATGTAATCTGTGCTGAACCCATTTGTCGCTTTTCTCAGATCGTTCAGACCGTACTCTTTGAATGTCGGAACTCGATCCTCTTCTTCACCTTCATTGTTGCCATTACCTTCACAGACATACCCATTAGTCACAATCTCAAATACCCACCTCAAAAAAGTCAAAAAAAAAAAAAAAAAAGAGAGAGCAAAACCTGGGTCGGGTTTGAGAGAATCGAGCTGAGAAGAAGGGTCGTCAGGGGAGTGAAGGTGAGTGGTCTTGGAGTGCAAACAACCCATGTGATCTTCGCAATGTCTGTCTGTCTCTCTCTCTCTCTCTCTCTCTCTCTCTAAAGAGAAGCCATTTTTGTTTTTGATTTTGTTTTTTGTTTTGGTTTTGGTTTTGGTTTTCTCGGAGGTCTTTCAACGTCAAGAGAGTTACTGTGAGTGAGTTCGAAAGTTACATGAGTTTGTATGTTTGTTGGGAAGAAATGTGGAGGGTCGGAGAAAGGTGTAGCCGCCTTCTGAGCAGAAAAAGAAGAGAGAGAGAGAGAGCGAGAGGTCTTGAGCAGGAGGAGAGGAGTGAATCTGCGTAGAAGGAACAGAGAGAGACAGACAGAGGAGAGAGAAAGGTGGGGGGACCCCAACGCAGAAAAGATGATGAAAAGCTCGGGAGACGGGGAGAGAGAGAGAGGTCACATGATGGGTTTATCATGAGGCACGTGCCCTCTCTTCTCTCTGAAGTGTGAATTTTTGTGTGGTTTGACGAATTAGAGCAATTTTTCTAGTGTGGTTTGACGAATTAATAACTGCTATCATGATTTTCTATCCAATTAACTGTTTTTTTAATAAAATGATACTATATCATCTTTTGAAATTAAGAATCTAATCAGATAAAATAATAAATATTAAAAATTATCAAATAAATCGATAAATTATTAAAATACTTTTAAGTGGACAGTCTCTGAGATAGAAAGATAAAACAATAGATCTATTCTCGTGGTTTAGCTTTCATACAGGAGATTTTTAAAAGTTTTATTTGTTTTATGATAGTGATTCCATCCATATACCCCAACTCAATAATAAACATGGGTTGTTCGGACTCATTTGTTCCATGTGAACTTGAAGTTTTGTGAAAGAGAAATTATTGACATTGCCAAATCTTAAAATCAGAGAGGTGAAATGTGGATCGAATCGGTCCCATATTCTTAAATTTATTACATCATATCAAAATAGAGTATATGGAACGACCTATGCCAAATATTGAGCACAAGAAGTAAGTTACTTATCAACTCATGTTTAAACTTCTTTTCAAGACCTTATTATGGATAGAACGAAAATAAATAAATAACTATGATAAGTCCATATTATAATTGTTAAGGCTACGTTCGGTTGGAAGGATGGCAGGGTAGGAAGGATGGAGAATATTATAAGAATCAATTATGTTATTTGGTAGGAAGAGAAAGGAGAATTAAAAAGATAGACGATGATTAATTGTTAAATTACTATATATCTGTTAGTAAAATTTTTTAATAATTCTTTTTTAAGATAAAATAGACTTTTGACCAAAAAGTGAAGGATTTGGTGGATCCTTTCACTAATGGAAGGATCCAATTTTGTGGATGGGAGGGAAACCTCTCCTCTCTCTCCCCTCTTATTTCAAACCAAATAAAGTTTGGGTCTCTCCCTCCATCACTGTCCCTTACCCCCTCTCCCTCCTTCTATCTCTCCCTCTAACAAACATAGTCTTAATGACTAGAGGTCTATGATATTTTTTAAGTCTATTGAAACTATGGTAAAAAAAAATGAGATCAATTCACTTGTCTTTTTATACACATCAAATATATAAATTCATTTAAGGGATCACACCCGTATCTTTTTTTTTTCCAAAAAAAAAAGATAAATTTATTTGAGAGAATTATACACCTACGAAAAACAAACCTCTCTAATTGACAAAAGAAATTCATAAAATCATGTTTTTAAACGGCATGCCTCAACCACAATTGATACTTAAATGAGGATTTAAGTGCAACTTTTAAAGCCTTGGGATGAGAGGAAAAAGTGAAAAGAGAGACGGTGATGAGGAAATTAGTGAAAGAATTTGTAAGTCTAACATTTGTTTGTAATAATAAAAAAGAGAGAGAAAATTATTGAGTAAGAGAGCAAATAATCTATTTAAAAAAACAAAAACAAAACAACACAAACAAGAAAAAGGTCCTTCCCATTATTATTTATTTTCCTCACCTAAATTACATGCCTTTCCTTCAATCCTATTTTCTTTTCATCATACCAAACATAGTCTTAGAACAATTGTGCATTGTGACTTATGACAGTGACAATTCTATCAAAAAAAAGACCCACGTGAAAGTCCGACATGATACTTTGATAAGGATATGAGCTCGCCGTGTACGTTCTTTTGTTCTCGATTAAAACAAAATCAATCCTATTCTTCTGGTTTCCTTCCCTGTAGCAAAATTGTGCTGTATATTTTGGTTCTAATAATGCAAAAACTTAAGGTAAAATTTGTAAACTAATATTATAGAAATTAAGTATGATTTCCAACACTTCATAATAAATTTTATTGAGTAGATAAATACATTACATTTGTTCTTAACGAGTTCTCTCTCTCTATTTTTTTTTTTAGAATATCTGAATTTAAATTTATCACAATTTACCTTCGAAATCGCTTGTGAACAAGTTATAAAACATGCAATTTTCCACAATTTATTTGTTGTTCAGATTGAAAATTTTTATTAACTCATTTGTCATATCCCAAATTCTTTGTCAAATTTGTTTAGAAAGATTATATACACTCGTTTTACACTCTCGCTGTTCATGTTTTACACATGAATTATTCTTTCTTTCATTGCTCCATTTTGCGGCCATTATTCCACGAGATGAGTATGAAAGGAAATAATTCAAAAATTTTAGCATATATATATAAGCCAACGGCATTAAATGAGGATTTGGACAATTTATTTGTTGTTCAAATTGAAAATCAGAAACCCCTTAATTTCTCATTTGTCATATGTGTTTAGGGGAGATTTTAGGCACTCACTTTACACTCTCTCTATTCATGTTTTACACATGAATTTTTTTTTTTTTTTTTTTTTTTTGTTGTTGTTCACTGCCCTATTTTGCAGCCATTATTCCACAAGATGAGTTTAAAAGGGAATTATGCGAAAATTTGAGCATATATGAGCCAATGGCATAAGATGAGGAGGATTTCCACAATTTTATTTGTTGTTCATATTGAAAAATTTGGAACCCTTTTATATCTCCGTTGTCGTATCTCAATTTGTTTTGTCAAATGTGTTTAGAGAGAATTGTACTCGTTTTTCACTCTCTCTTCATGTTTTTACACATGAATTTTTCTCTCTTTTATCGTTCCATTTTGCAGCCATTTTTCCACGAGATGAGTTTGAAAGAGAATAGTGTGAAAATGAGAGCCAACGGCATAAAAATGAGAAGGATTTATCTAATAGGAAATTTAATATGGCTTGAGAAGTTTAAACCTCAATACTTTTATATATCGGATACCACTATATAGGATAATATCAGAGCATTGTGATGACGAGTATGTGATAGGGATGAGGATGACAATATTTAGCACTAATGATTTTTTGTGTTTTAAATTATTAACTACTACTACTACTTCATAAGTTTGCACTTTTTTTAGTATTTGATGTCAAATTTATTCTTGTAAATTATTGAGGGAAAAAAAAAAAAAAGGTATGTTGTCGCTATAGTCACATTAACATTTTTTACAGTTATGCCCTTTGTACGACAATGAAATTTAGGCCCCTAAACATTTGAATTGAAATATTTTGGATAGAAACATTAGATATTATAAAAAGCATTCAAATGACCAAAATTTTTAACCTTGCATCCCCCCCTATTTGGAATTTTTCTTAATTCCACATTTTGAAACATTTTTCATTTTCAAATAGTTGAACATTATTTTGAAATGTTGACAACTAAACGCCTATTTAAAATGTTTACGAATGAAAATATTTGAATGTTTCTATCATATGCTATCTTAATATTTTGGCAACGGCTTTGTTGGCACTAAAGGACCGGCCAATATTTAATAACAACATAACATGTCATTGCTAAATGCTCTTAGCAACAAATTTTTAACAATATTTTTAATCATTAAAATCCCTTTTTTGCTGTAGTATATATCGAAAACCCTTAAACAAACATGATAAATCTACGACTCCTTTTGAAACACGGGTTTATATTGAAATTTTTAAGTTAAAATTGATTGATTTTTCAAAAATTAGTTACAATTTCCGTTGACTTTAAAAAAAAAAAAGATAAAAACTGATAAAAAACTTAGGCGTGAACTTGTAATCCAAACATATGCTAAATATAGTCAAAACTAAGCGAGATCTAGCTTGCTTTCATTCTCAGTCCAAGATTCCAAGACCAATTACCTCCGTGATCGGTGGCTCATCGATTGACAACGATTGGCCACCATGGGATTGTTGCATGGCTATCCCATGGAAATCCAATGGGTGACCATTGGCAAGTCCCAAGTTGTCCATTGTTCTAGCCAAACAAGAGATTTTTTTGTTGCGACAGTCATCGGTTCCTATAAGAAAAATGATATGCTATGTATATATGTGTGATAGTTCACAAGTAAAGAGAACATCTCTTAATGATATAAGATTTTTTGAGATTAAGTCTAAGGACAAAATCAGAGAACTAAGACTCAAACCGGATAATATCATACCCAATGAAAGCATGAGTCATTACATCTTTACTTATATAACGAGGCAACCGTGAGACTTGTACAAAAAACGAGATAAATGGAGGAGAAGAGAAAAATTCCTTAGCTCTCGTGCATTGCATATGTTAATACCAATATTACATAGGGGTAATTTACGAAAAAATTTAAAATAAAAAAAATGACAGTTTTAGGAAATTCAGATGCTGGTGTAAATTACCCATTGAATTCTTTTACCAACAAAATATGCACATTCTAGGCAAATGTAATTTCCGCGATGAATATTCTTGTGTGAATAAGCCAGAAGGGCAAATAGGTCTTTTGGAAATGGTTTTGTGCCATTTGGTTTGGGCCCAAAAAAATTGAATGAAGGTCTCACCGAAAGAGACCAAGCAAAGTCTGCAAAGAGCACACAATTATTTCTGAATCGAATAAGAAAGTTTGAAATTAATGTCGGCAACGAGCCCATTATCATGCTTGTCCAAAAATGTGAAAATTTCTCACCTCATTTTATTTCTGCATTTCTATAGGATGTCGGTAAAGGAATAGTAAGCCAATAATTAAAAAACTTGACGTCTTTGTCTTTAAACTAACAAATAAGAAAGAAGAAAAAAGAGACCAATAAAATAAAGCCTTTAATATTTATGAGCATTAGCTAACATGTTAACCAAAAAAAAAAAAAAAAAAAAGAAGAAGAAGAAGAAGAAGAAGAAAAGATTTTTTAAGGAAAAAAAAAATTAAGAAGTGAGATAAATCAATTAATCTATATGCTGAATTTTATTTTATAAAGTTTTCTTTTTCAATTTTCTATGAAGTGATTAAATATTCGTTCATAAAACTATATGATCAGCAAAACGGCATCAGTGATTACAAGTGACAAACTTTTTTGGAAAATAAATTTTTCTTATGAAAAATGTGATAATTTTTTTTAAGTAAATATATAGTTTTTAAACAGAAAAAAAAAAAAAAAAGAATTTCAAAAAAGATAACTAGATATGGAGCCCTGCAATTCTAGGGCCAAAGATTTAGTTTTGAAATATTGATATTTTGAAGCAGAATATGAACTCAACAAGCAGATATGGAAATAGCCATTATCAGATTCGTGGAAGAAACTAAGGATTTTTAATGCTTTGAGAACAAAATTGAACAACAAACCAAAAGAGAAGATCTCTTATAAGTTTAGAGCTCGTAAGTGTTTGAAATTGAGCAAATCTTAGCGATTTCTCTTTTGGTGTTTCTTTTTTTGTTTGTTTGCTTTTGGTTGTTTTTTAGTTTTATTCTCGTTTTCGTTTGTCTTTTTCTGTTTTAAACTTATACATTTTTTTCTTTAATTTTGAACAATATTTTCTGATTTGCATAAGGAAAAAAAAAAAAAAACAGTTGTTCTCACTCTTTATTTTTAGTGAGAAAGAACATACCTATATAATGGGGAAATAATTCTAGCTTCTTTTTTTTTTTTTTTTTTTTTTTTTTTTTTTTTTTTTTTTTTTTTTAATTTGGGTTGCTTTATTTGAATTAAATTCTAGCTTTCTTTCTTTCTTTCCTGGTGGTTGCCTTTTAAGCTAAATGAGTGCAGGACAAAAAACAAAAGAAAAAAGCACTTCCATTCAGGAATTAGATTTTTTTTTTTTTTTTTTTTTTTGGCTCAAACTAGAAATTGGTTAATTATACATGCACATAGCTGCTAATAGAACCACCCCCCACCCCAAAAAAAAAAAAAAAAAAAATCAAAAAAGAATTAAATACATGTTTTCATAAAATAATTAAAGTAAAAAACAGTTTTTAAATATTTGAGTAGATAACGAATTTACCAGTATTTAAATCTAAAAAATTTACAGTTTACTTCATAAATTTGTAATTACCTAAGTACTTTTTTTATTTACCTTGCAAAATTTTTTTATTTAATTCAAATATTTTGAAACAGCTTCATTGTTTACCTTAATTGTAGAATTACTATTTATTACAATTTCCTCCAAAAGAATGACATGATACACAATTGGCAAAGTCGCCCCCCAGCTCCAATCAAACCTAACCATTTTGCGGGGACTCCAATATACTTTCTTAGTGCTTTGAGATCCAGTAAATATTAATAGAGAAATTGAATTCTCGACAAGATGGAAAAACATAATTACAACTGAAAATTAAACGTTTGATTCGATGCTAAATATAAAAAAGAACCCAAAAAAAAAAAAAAAAAAAGGTTAGATGCAAATAAGAACAAGGCAATCAACTCGATTTCCTTCACAAAACAATAAGGTAATTCGGTGATTTATAAAGACATATCTTTTAAAGCTTATAACTTGATTATTTAATTAGGAATTAGGTGATCATGGATATAATTAATTAAAGAAAATTAATGGTCAAGTTTCGGACAAAACCATCTTTTTTTTTTTTTTTTGGTTTCTTTTCTTTGAAGATGGTAGGAGATGATCACGTGCAATGTAATGGTAACTTGGTCATCAATTTTGTCCAAATGTAATTTAGGACTCCTATCATATTATTTCATGTTTTTGAAACAAATCCTAACTTATATATTAAAATACATATTATAAGGTATGGAATTCTTTATCATCCATGATAATGACATTCGCATTAATCTCACTGCGGAACCAAGTGGAATAATACCCAAAAAATAAAAAATAAAAAAATAATTGAAAAGTACAAAAATATTGAAGAATGATAGGAGGCAGGATAGTAATGACAAAGATTTCCTTAGGTATAACGAGCTTAAGGAACTAGTTATTTATTAATTTAATGAGTATTTGATTGATTCATTAATATTGAGACCAGGGTGCATGTATCCAATTAATTACATGCCCTACACTAGTAGATGCATGTAAAAGCAATTAATTAAATGCAAGTTAGAGGGCCACTATATATATATATATATATATAGTTTTAAAAAAAGAAAATGTCACTATATTGCTTCCAAAAATTTTCAAATATAGGGATTACAATTTAAAGATGTCCATTCAAGATCACAGTAGAAAGTAGAAATTGATCTCATCTATGGGATGGAGCAAGTAACAAATAAGATGAATAGTAAAGGAATCAAGTGTTGTGATCTAATTAAAATTTAAATTTCTTCCTTTATGATGTATTTGATGGGAAAGGAAAGAAAATTACAAGAACGAGAAAGTGATAGCTCACCTAAGTAGTAAAGATGCTGAAAGAAGATCAGAGGTCTTTTCTCTAATAATGTTTTGTTTGAAATTCCTCTAGCAATTTCTTCGGAATATGAAAGATTAAAATTTGAATATTTTGAAAGATTTAGAGTTACTTGTCTAATCATTTCTTTCCTCTTTTCTATACTATTAAACAAGTATTATATATGTCAAAATCCTTCTCTTAATCTCTTCGTCCCTCTCCTTTCCTTATACTTTTCTTTCCTACCAAATACATTTTTAGTTTTCTTTTTTCCTTAGTTCTCTTTAAGCTTTTAAGCCAGTACATGTTAATAAAATTGTGGTGTCTAATTATTTTATACATAAAGTTACTATTTATGGATTGACCTTCATAGTAAGTGTTTCCGTGTGAATTAGAGGTAGGAAATCCCCCTCCAGAGGGTATTGAGACGAAGCCTCCGGACAAGAAATTCTTTTAACAATTTCATATTTATAATTTCAGTTGTTTTGTTATATAAAGAAAGACGCCTATTAGAGTAAAAAGGTTACTCAAAAAAAAAAAAAAGTAAAAAGGTGAAAGTCTGTGATCTCTTATAATTAACTTGTAACTTTTTTTTTTTTTTTTTTTTACTATTATAGTGAATTTCTATAGAGGTTGAAAGTTAATGTAGCTCTAAAATTAAAAGTGAATTACTATAAATTTTATAGTTTTTTTATATCTATTTTCTTCTATCATTTACTTTTCTTGATGATACGAAATTCAGATCTTAATATTTAACTATATATATATATATATATATTTAACATATTAAGATTCGTGAGTAGGTCATAAATTTGCCAAACTTGGGTTACCTTTTTAACTGCCAAATGCTTCTTCGATTGCATTGATTTCAATTGATATTATATTGAAATTCATAATTATAAAGATAACCAACTCCATTCATATTATATAGAAATTCTAAAATCATGTACATGCAATCCATATGATTCCGATGTGTGGTTTCTTCAGAAGTTTTAGTTGAGATTTTTTTTTTTTTTTTTTAGAATCTTGATGACGATTATCACCCGACTCATTCGAGAAAAATATATTCCCTTTATAATGCGAATGACATAATCTTTCAATTTAAAATTTTCCTAGGATATAGCTAGGCTTATATACCCAACGTGAATTAATTAATTAGTTTATTTTGAATGATCACTTTCATCAGGTTATTAATTAATTGATTAATCAAAAAACTGATAACACTTTTATAGCTTTAATGCATTATTATAAATAATTCTTGGATTGACCTAAAATTGTTACTCATGTCTTATTGGCACTACTGATCTTCTTTGTGGCATCTTAATTTATCATCCATATTCGTAATCTTTCAAAAGTAGGAAGATCCTATTGAAAAAATAAAAGTAATAGAAAAAAAAAAAAAAGACTAGTTACAGCTAGCAAATTAAATATATAAAGTGCGAAATTTTGACAGTTTCTTCTTCTTCTTCTTCTTGTAATGAAATTAGTGATTTTTTTTTTTTAATGAATAAATGAGTGATTTGAACACTGATGGAGATTGTTTCAATGAACCGGAACCTATAGCTTTTTTCTTTGGTTTTTAGTGTAAGGAAACTGGCCAGATATATATTTAATTATACGCATATATATATGCGCATATATACAATATATATAGTTTTTTTGCATCAATATTTTCCTTTTAATTTGACTGATTCTAATTTACACATTGGCATCCCCTACTTTCTCCTTTTCTATTTTAGTGCCTTTTTATTCGTCACCGATTATCTACCTACATAACTTAACGAGTATCTATTAAGGTAGCTTTACAGGTAAACAAGATTTTAGATCTCATATTCGAATTTTGAGAAATTTTCTTCCAGATTAATAAATATGGATGTCCATGGACTACACACAAATATAATAATAATAATAATAATAATAATAATAATAATAAGAAAACCCTAGCCAGCAGCAAGAAAGATGAAATTGCCGAGTCAAAGAAATGTTGAAATTTCGTATAAGAATAAAAATATAAAATATATAGATACCGGTATGGTTTCTGATGTTATATAGCACATATATAGCATAGTAAAAATTGGTGATTTTCATGTTCTAAGAGCTAGTTAATTCCGACAATCAAGTACTAAAACTTGCAGCTAATTGCACTTTGACGCTCCTCCGGTATTTCAGTCTCGTTTCAATGCAAATAGATGCTTAAAAAATAATAATAATAATAAAAAAATAGTCTCTCACAAAACCTAAATTCACAAAAGAGGAAAACTTAATTACGTATAAATTATAAACTCTTGATCATAAATACAACTATACAATTGTCTAGCTACAACTGAACCTCAAACTTTTTCCATCCTATTTAATTACGCTAATTAGCTAGCTCCGGTATATAGCAATCTATATATATATATATATATTATATATATATATTTGTCTCTTCTTCTCGGCATGGAAAGAGGGATATTGAGTACATTAGCAGTCTTTGTTTACTATTATATATATATATATATATATATATCTCCATGTATATACAAGCGTACTTATAAACTACATTCACATGCATGTAGCAATGTTTTTTTCCCCTTCTTTTCTTTTCTTTTACATCAATCGTGGAAAAAGCTATAACTAAAGATAAATATTATTGACAAATGATTCATTCAATTATTTTGCGTGACGATTGAATAAATCTCTATTATTAGCCATACGCATGTTTGTGTATTTTATTTTGTTGCGGGAATTTGAAACTTTTGGGGCATTGCCTTCTCTCAACTTATTTTGGTAAGAAAGCAATATTGGAATAATAAATAAATTCAACGAAATATTATTGTTATTATTATTATTATTATTATTTCCTTTAATTTGGTACGCATCCTCGGCAATTAATGGTACTAATTTCTCGATTATTAAGCACCACATCTTGAATGAACACGCAACTATCCATATATCAGCATATAGCTATTCAAAACAAATTCATTGGAGAAATTAATGAAGTCCTTTTTCTTTTGCCCTTCGAAATGGGAAGTGAATATATATATTATATACAATATATATATATGAGTGTATATACATACATTGCGAGCGACAAGTGCAAGCCCTAGGACTTGTTGTAATCATCAGCAGCACATTGTCTGGTCGTATTGATCACAAGTATTCCATACATTTATTGGACTGACTTTTTAGCTATGTGTACTTATTGTTAATTTGTTATGTGGTGAAAACTTTAATTAGTACGTACCAATTATATATTCATTAGAAGTGTTTTTTTTCTTTTCTTTTCTTTTCTTTTTTTCCTTTTCAGAACCCTCATGAGTTTGCATGTATACATGTCTAAATATCAGTATGAATGGCAGGATAAAAATTCTTTTCAACTCATGTTCCCATCGAAACCATCCAAAAGCGGGGTCAAAAAACAAAAAAAAATTTTTTTTGAAAAAGAAAGAGAAAAAAATACGTTATTATTAGAGACCTTTACCAAATTCCAATCTACTTAGCATACTTACTAAAAATCTCATCTTCCACTCAATAAATTAAATGAAGGGTGATCAAAACCTAAATCACTTAACATTAAAAAAAAAAAAAAAATCTATTTTCACTATGTAAAACTTTAAAAAAAAAAAAATCCTGAAGATTCATTTGATTGTTTCAATATATCGGGAATATATATATATATATATATAAATGTATGTATATATAGATATTATATACATAGAGAGAGAGGTGTCGTAATCATAAGTGATATGTATGTCGATCATTTGTTCTGCTTATATAAAATATGGTGGTTTATCTCAATTAGGCATATTCCATTTGGCAGTAGCCACTAGCTGTCCTCTAGAATATTTAAAGATTTCGCTAATTACTAGATCTGGTCCAATCTTAAGCTTGAGTATAATCGACTAAAGAAACCAAAAGAAACTTCTAAATAATATTAATACCCTATTATGCATGAGATCACAGTGACCAAACTATTAGACGTAACTCCATCAGAGAAGATCACCTAATTGAAATGACAGCTACATATAATGTTTTCATACGCACACACACACACACATACAAAACATATATATATATATATATATATATATATAATATCACGCTGATTCTTTATATCCACACAATTTGTTCATGGAGAGACAGGGGTCAACCACTAGTGAGCTAGTAAATCATAGTATTTACCCAACTTAAGTGAGAGTACCTTGAAGTGATAGAAGTTAGTTCATTGACCAAGTATGAGAAGACTAGCTCCAACATGTAATATAAAAATAATATAATGAATAATTCCATTTCTCCATTAATGCATATTGAAAGTTACATATATATATATATATATATTGTAGTATTACAATTCTTGTCCAGCCATATTAGTATCTCGACCATTATTGTTATTCATAATTTATATATGATAAAATATTCAATAAACAAAAGTTCTTGATGATACGACCCCAAGTTGCCATTTAAGTTTCAATCCAGCAGGATATGCTGATGACTGTCATGCGCAATATGGCAATTAGCGCACTAATTAAACTAGTTAATTAATAACTTATCTGATCATCTATGATGATTATGATGATCATGGTTATTTATGTGAAAAATATGGAAGAACATGGTTAATTATGTAAATCATAAATAAAATAAATGATGATATCGGTGTTTAGTATGGGCCGAAATTGTTGCTTCTTGTCTAGAGAAAGATTAGCATAATTAGATATTTTCTAAAGAAAAATTTGAACGAAATTTCGGAAGAAAACATCATTCCCACAAGCTTAGCGTTCATTGTGGGAAGAGTTTTTTTTTTTTAATCCTAAAGGGTTTTCTTCTAGTTTGCTTTTGTCGTTTTATTTATTTGCTTTTGGTTTTATTTTTTTCTTTTTATTAAAAAAAAAAAAAACACGACTAACTCTCTTTAGCACATATTTTCCTAGAAGACAAACAACGAGAAAGAAATGTCAATTAAGGTAGCCCTCAAAAAATACATGTGGATCCAAATCAAGGAAGACAAGATATGTTTATTAGGCCAGGTTTCTTTAGTGGCTAATGATGACGTAAGCCATGTCAAGTTAACATTATAAATTAAATGGATGAATTAAATGTCTTACTCTTACCTTAATCATTATCTCCTTTATAAACCCCTAAAAATATTTTAATTACTCATCAAAGAATTTTGAGATTATCATAAAGAAAAACAGCGTGTAATATGCAGATTCATTGATAAGTGAATTCAAAGATAGAAAGACAACCACCAAAAATTAAATCTATATATATATATATATATATTTGTAAAATAACTGTTGGTAATGGTGAAAACAGTAGCTATACATATATATTGGAGGATTGAAATTAAAGGCTCTCCAAAAAGAGACGTGGAAGAAAAATTGCTCCCTTTAGTGGGGGCACCAAAGGCCCAGCCAATGAGTTTCTATAATTGTGGTGTCTATAGGAGATGACTAGAGATAGGTCACTGTCTGGCTCAATATGTATATTATTCCATATCATGTTTGAAAATAATGTTGACGAGTAGGTTAATTTAATTTATTAGTAGTTTCTATTCGGTATTTTTTTTTTGAGTCATTATGAAAAATTTAAACATCCTAACTAAGTTGATAATCATAAACAGATTCATCTTGCACACATTTATGGATAAAAGAATTATAAAGTTCAAGAAATAAACATTGACAAAAAAAAAATCCATCGTGAAGGGACCCAAGGATTTTTTTTTTTTTTTTTTAATAAAAGTGACAACCGGCTTCTAATAGGAACTTACTTATGGCATCTTAAAAAATTAGTCCCATGATAGGTATCATTAAAAACCTCTATGGTAAATCCCGAAAGGAAAAACCCAATATATAAGGAGCTCTAAATTGAACAATGCTATAAAAACAGTCCTTTTAATTATATAACCAATCATTCATATTATCAAGTAAATAGTTAGTCTTTAATAAATTCACGAAAAGTTATTATCATAATAATATTATTATATTAAAATATTTAAACCATTTTCCAACACCTCATATCATCTTTAGAGTGTTCGAGGCTTACGATCATATTGTTGTTAGGTTATTACAGTTATTCGTTTCAACATTTCGCACATTCATGAGCATTTTGTACAGTACTACCATTTTATTTGCATCAAGTTGGTATAGATAACAGCTATTCCCCACCAACACAAAAAAGAAAAAAAAAAAAGGGTTGATATTAATACAAATCAAATCAAATTAGCCAACGACATGGTGACGTAATTTCAGTAGAGTGGGTTCTGACTCATAGAAGCGAGACTTTATGCTCAAGAAATATAAAAACAACGTTTAGTTCTCTCTGGACATGGCTGCATATGATAAGCCAATAAATCTTTTTTTTTTTTTTCTGATCTTGACATAATTAATAGTTATTAAAACATAACATGTAAGCCATGAAAAATGGAATAAACATTTGTGGATTATGCATACGTAAGAAACCAATAAAAAGATGGGATTCAATGTTGGGTTGCTGTAATTGATAAGTCAGTGGATTTTAGAGAATACGAGCAATTGCATTTCATGCTCATTAGTTAGGTATTTGGTAATGAACCGTACCATTTATGTGGAAAATAATGATTTAATTTCTCTAAACGCACTGTATATATATATATATGTTTCACCTACCACCACATTTGCCCCTCTCTCTATATACAGGCAAAATCTCATATCCACATTTATTACGGCCCGATACATGTAACATCAAGACTAATGTACTATAATATGCTAATTTAGTAATATGTAATTTATATTTTCTGTTAATATTTGTCACTTAAGCACTAAAAATTCTCAAGTATACTATGTTATTAAAAAAATCTATCATTTCCTTCTTTTACTCTGACAGTTTATGAATAATCAACTGACTTCTCCCTTCTTCATCGATCTGGGGGAAAAAGAACTATCCACATGCGTGAACCAAGATCCATAATACAAAAACCAAAATATAAAAGGAGAAAAAAGATATCATGATAATGTTATATGTAGATCAACTAGTACTTATTACATGAGTATTAAAAAAAAAAAAAAGTTACATGTGCCGGACTCTATACTACTCATGGACATGAGACTCATCCTATATATATTACAATCAATTAATTTTCTTTTTTATTTGGAAAGCGCCATATATGATTAATAAAACGTTTGGCACCACACTTGAGTAATTTAAAGGAGATTTCTCTACAGTATAACCTGAAAAATACATAGCCGGCATAGCAATGTTTTTGGCTATATCAATATCAGAAAATGTTTGCTTTGCGTACTTCTTATAAATTTTAAGGTTTTTTTTTTTTTTTTGACAAGAATCAAGTACTGTCAGTATGTGCACCGTTGGGTATGAAGCTCTACCGTAGATAGAAACACCCTAATTAATAAATAAATAAAACTTTTCCATAGTCAGATTATAATTGACAAGTAATGGTGGTCTAGTTATAAACCCCACCGTGTATATATATACAAATATATATATATATATATATATATCAATATGCCAGTAATATCCCACAAAATTTAAGTGAAGTTGTCTTTTGTCCTACCTTTTCCATTTTGAATTCATGCTTCAATTTCCTAATACATATAGGTTTATTAGGTCATGGTTAACAGTTGTATTATATTCCTTTTGGGGATACTTTTTGCATTTAAATGGCATCTGATTAAGACTTAATGATATGTTTAGTGATCTAGGGAAAACATTAAAATATGGAACATATGGAAGTTTCAAAAGTAGTTTTGTAGTTTTCTTGCACTGTCATTATATATGGCTACTTTACATTTCAACTAAGTTGCTGCATGTCCAAAAATATTATATGACAAAAACCTCTCTGGCTTTGGATAAAGTTTTTGTATTTGAGTGATTTAAGAAACCATTATATTTATACTATAATTTGGAAGTTTATTTGCTATTGAAAAAATTTGGCAGGGTCGATTATTGTTTTCGCTAAGTATTTATTATTAGCAAGTTCGTTTCGTTTTCTGAGCAAAGAAAAAAAATTGGGAATGAGGTGAAAAAAGACCATATATGATCTGTATGTCTCTATTCAATGTGAGTCCTATGTTTATATATATATATATATATATATATATATATGTTCAAGTAAGATACATAACAAAACATGTAACTGGCTTTTTTTTTTTTAAATGAAAGGATGGATACAGGAGTCAATAGATCTTAATTCACAACCGCATTAGTTATTTACTTAATTTGAATTAATTAGCTAGAAGCCGCAAACTGTTAAAAAAAGAAAAAAGAAAAAAAGAAAAAAAAGGGACGGTTTATTTTATTGTTCGTTTTTCCAAACACATATGGGGCTATTCAAATTCTTCTCCATTTTCTTATATCTTGCATGAATAATGGGAATATGCTTAAAGTACGACTAAAATAGTTCTCTCTTCCTAAATATATATATATATATATATGTTATATATATAGATATATATAACAATATATAGTTGTCCAAATAGCTAGTAGAAGATTCTAATTAAGACCTAATTAGTGCGGGCCAGTACTGAACCACGTTTGTCTCTTTTCCTCAATTTTCGTTCACGGTTTTTTTTTTTTTTTTTGGGTTGGCTAGCTATATAGGTACAGCGTGTGTGTATATATATATATATATTAATACATGCAGATTCTTAATATATGTTACGTGCATGCCACACGTGATCCAGGTCCAAATTAATATACATGATATATATGATGGTGGAGTACGGGACTAGTGATACAATTGATGTTTAAATTAGTTTTCAGGAGAGTAATATATTTATTCTTAGTTGGAAGCTAATGATAATAATTTTAATTAATTTTAACATGTGATCTATGTGTGTATTTATAATATGAATGTCTGTAGAAAAAAAAAAAAAGTGGGAGATACAAAAGTAGTGCAACCAATAATGAAATTAAAGAAAATGGAAAAGAAGATCATTAAACTTTTAGAAAGAGTTTGTGTTAAACATATAGTCTACCATGTTTGGAGATGAAGATCACATAGACAGTAAACATGGTTACTGAATCTTATCAATATATCTTCATGACAATCACATGTGTTACTATATATTAATTAAACATATTTAGAGACTGCAGAAATTATAATAAATCATAATGATTATACTTGTAAATATCAACATCTATGGGTATGTGCATAATGTGAATGCGGATTTCGAAAAGGACCAAATCAATTGGTGAGGGATTTGACGAAGGATGTCAACTTAGTTAAAATGCATTAATCTGTTTTAATTATCAGTAAGAGTTTCATTATTACTTAAAAAAAAAAAAAAAAAGAAAGAAAGAAAGGCAGAACTAAGTTTTGCAAAAGAAATAAGAATCATGAGCACTTGCTATTCAGTCCATTAAATATATATGTATATACACAAACACATATGTAAGTGATGTGAAAAGCACCATATTTGAACAAGCTCAGACGACAATGTGGACAGCAAAAGTATCATATTTGTATATTGGAGTATCTATTGATTCTAAGGGCATTATATACCATTTTAATTTCTATCAAAAAAATACAATTCTAGGCTAAAAAATTAAAAAACCATTAATGCTTCTCACTCATCAATTTTGCTAAGTCGCATAGAATATCTTCAAATACAAGAAACGTAGACCTAAATTTAACCAAAAATGGAATATATAAAGAATCTATATCTAAGTTTGTAAGACACAATCTATATATATATATATATATATATACACACACCACGCCATTGTTAAATATTAGAATTTCTTGATATGTACGATTTTTTTCAAAAAACAAAAAGGGAAAAAAAGGAAAGAAAGAAAGAAAGAGAGAAACAAAAAGGAAAAAACTAGCATTCAGTTCAACCTTACAAAGAGAATAATCAGAGTATAAAAGGTCATTCAGTTAATTAATCGGAAGATTCTTCCTATATTAGTGGATTAGTGGAGGGGGGGGGGGGGGGGGGGGGGGGAGGTGGGGGGGGGGGGTGTGTGGAGGAATAAAAGGTATGCAAAAGATGCCAATTACCGTCCAAAATATGTTTGTTTCCATTTAAAATGTTTGATGTTTATTTTTGTTATTTTACTTAAAATAAATAGAAATGATAGGAAATCGGTAGGTGCACTAGACATTTCGCTTATGTGTTACTTTGGTGTTGTAATATCTCAACAAGTCTCACTTGTCCATAAACAAACTCAACAACGCTGTTTTGTTTTTTTTTTTTTTGTTTTTTGTTTTTTTGTTTTTGTTTTTTTTTTTTTTGTGAAGTTAGGGATGACATTAGGGCTATTCACAATTGGTTTATTCATACAAAATAACGCATACATGAGTATAAAATTAGTACATGCATATAATTAATAATGTTGATGTGTTAGGCTTAAGAGTTTGTATCGTTTGTAAACTACTAAGATTCCTATATTTTAGGAATTAATTAAGTGTTAACTTGTAGAGTCAGTTTATTTTTTCTATTGTACCATAAGAAGGGCGTTTTTAAGGCTCTATTTTCAATTAATCCGAATATACTTTTGCAGTGCATTCATATCGACTCCTTCCCTTGTGTTAACTTTTAAATAATAATAATAATAATAATAATAATAATAATAATAATAATAAACCTAAACACAGTCATACCATTGTATCGTCGTAATCACACTAGAAAGTTCTCAAATATGATTTATTATTTACCAAAATATTTGGCTTGGTGTATTTCTTTGTTGCTTAACTATTTATGGGAAAATTGACAAAGCTTGCAGAGTTGGATTAGGACCTATATATGTATATGCATATATATATATATATATAAACATATATATATACACACACATATAACTTGAAGAGAATAGGACCAATACTTGGATCATGCTGATATAATTAAATGCCGCCGGCAAATAGCCTAAATTTTTGTCTATCATTTTTTTTTCTTTTTTAAGAACATGTGTATGTAACTCACATAAGCCTAAATTAAACAGCAAAAGTTATACTCAGTCTCTTTTTAAATATTGGGTCAAAATTGAATCGAATTTTAAAAAAAAAAATCCTATTGATAAGCATCTTTTAATACCGGATCATAATATTTTTCATTATTATACTACAAGAAATTAAAAAAAAAAAAAAAAGTAGTTACAAATATAATTAACGATACTATCACATCTTATTCTATTTAAAGATACAGAGTTCGAATCCTTCATCTCTAAATTAAAAAAGAAGTTTAAAAAATGAAAAAAAAAATGTATTGATATGAATACAAAGCTTAATTAGTCAAAAAAAAAACATATGAAATTAATTCCAAGAATTTCTATAGTTGATCCTCATTATGTTTTTTGTTTTTTGGGAAGATATCCTCATTGTGGTTTTTCACTATTGTTGATGTTTCACAGGCAATAGAAAAAAGTCGAAATTATTAGAAATATATAGAGCCCACCTTGAGAACTACTATTGAGAGATCCTTATATTCTGTACTATGCCATATTGTCCCCTCAAAGTAAGATATTACATATATATTGAGTAAGTGGCAAAATTGACTGCATTTTCCCTCTCTTCCACGAATTCTCCTCCTCAAATTCTTGAGCTGTATAATGACTCGCTACGTTTTAATAACCAGGGAATTTTTTAGACAAAAACAAATCGTGGAAGAAATTTTATTGGATACTAATGGTTATAAATTCCCAGCTCATAGATTTTTTTAATCAGAAAATAAAATAAAATGCCTGCTACCCATTTTCTTGTGTAAGTTTCATTTGTATACATAATGTGTATACGGATATATGTATTAGTGTGTAGGACCAATGACTCTAACTAAAACATTTATAAATTTCGAATTTAAAATTTCTTATATCTAATTCCCTTTACCTCCACTCGTTAAGCTAGCCTAGTGTATTACGTAATAATATATATATATATATATATATATATATGAAATGACGCAGCGCATACACATGTTGTTGGTACTTGCGTGGGAAAAGTAAGAATTTGGTCATGGAATACATAATGCTAGGAATAAATATAGAACAAGATTTTGGGACTTTTTTTTGGGTCAAAACAGTGAACTAGCCAGCACTTTTTAAAGTAGAAAATTCAAAACTTCTGATAATATTTGTTATGATTTCTGGCACTTATTTTTTCTTTTTTCTTTTTAATTTATTTTTCTTGGCTAGGAAGTCCTACTAAATGCATAGAATAATCCTAGACAAAGTTCCTTGTGTGAATACGCTTAATTTATGTGAATTAAAAAAAAAAAAAGTTAAAGAGCATAAGACAATGTGTTCAAGAATGTCTTACCCACTTGAGGTATAAAGTGGTTGAAGACATGTTAATTATTTGTGTGAATAATTAAACAGTCACTTGTATATATATATATATGTATGTGTTTATATAAAAGGAAGATCGTTATATATGCCTCCCAATTTCCCTCCATCAAATCTAAATAATGGAGCATTTTTACAATTAAGGAATCCGGTCCTATCCCTTCTGCAATAATTGAGCTGCAAAGTTTTTTTTTTTTTTTTAAGAAAATAATATCAACCCGTTCCCATTTAAAATCTACTCAACTTAAGTTTATTATTTCATGTGGATAATAGTTTTTCTGTAATTTTTTTAAATTAATAATTTTGGCCTATAAAATATGTTGATACATCTGGATGAGATTAAAACCTTCTCAAAACAAATAGAAGCGCTCATGTTCTTTATATATATATATATATATATATATAAATAAATGATAGCCTCAAAATTATTTCAAACATTCCAATAAGATAGATACTATCCAAATTTACTTAAATTTATAATGAGATAAATAATATGTAAGTACTAAAGAGTGTTGACCTAATCAGAATATATCTTATCTTGGTGCACTTACAGATTTCAGTTATTGTCATTTTTATATAAAAAATGTCATCCAAACAATATAGAATCAAAGATATAAACATGTTAATTGTTAATTAATGGAACATGTGAATCATATATGTGTTAGAATAATTACGAGTCACTTAAAAGGAAGATCTTCATATAATATGCTTCCCAATTCAGAGTAGAAAGATTGCATGGTTAGCTCTTCTGCATCAAAACAAAAATAGTGGAGCATATATATAATTGAGGAATATCCTATCTATTCGGTAATAATTGAGTTGCAAAGTTAAATATACAAAGATATATTACTGTTAAATAATAAAAAAAAAAAACGTAGACAAGTAATCACATTTATTCCATATGATAATAACTTTTAGTTCTACTATGGAGTCATCAACTTCATATCCAAACATTACTCCCACACAACATGCAACTCTCGTTTTGCAAATTGCGTGTCATGTGTACATATATATATATGTGTGTGTGTGTGTGTGTATGTATAAACTGCATTTTGGCATCTAACTTGGGTTTATATCAGCCCGACTATATAGAAAAATATGCAAGTGTATTTTTTTTTATTGCATAATAGTATCAGCCACACATTATCATTATATATATATATATATGATTACTTAGATAATACAGATTGCCAATAATTAAGAAAAAAAGTTGTTTCTCTTTTTTCTAATGTCCAAGAAAAGTTCAAAAGTTGAGTCTCTTTTTTTTTTTTTTTTAATTAGTTTCTATTTGTTATTATCATTTCTGGACTATATACTTAATTTTGGAATTAATTTATAAACAAATTACTAAAGGCAAATTCTTATAACAAACCAGTCTGCGGAGTCCTTTTTTGAGCCAAAAAGGCTCGATATTAAGCTCTAGGAAATTCCGTATAAAAGGGGATTTTGTCAAATCTGTCCATATCAAACAGATTTTACCCCTACTATGAGATGAGTGACAATACAATTTAGACATCAGAGCAGGACCCCACTTTATTTGTCGAGTTTTCGACAACGCTGATTCACTAACACAATCCAAAAATTCTTATGTATATATATATATATATATATATATAATGATTCTTATATTATACTGTAAATCATGTCACTTGTAACTACTTATTTGAAAATTTATAACAACTAATTAACTTCTAATTAATTTTTTACTTAAAATCTTGTCATATTAATGATTCAATTATTGATATAAAAGATCGATATTACTAAAAAAATATTATATTAAAATTATCTGAATGATATAATATGATATAAATTATATTAAAATCATGTATGAGAATGGTATATAGGTAAAAACATATATTAAAAAAAAAAAAATCAACCTGCCCCGCTCCATCCCTTTCTGAGTCTTAAACAAATTGCACAATCTATAAAGCACAAAGTAGGGTCAGGATTTAGCCATGTGGGTGTCCCCACTTTTCCCACAAATTAAATCTCAGCCGTCCATGCGACCCTCCCTTCTTCTATATATACACCACTTCTCCTCCCTTTCTTTCTCCAAGTTCTCTCTCTCCTTTTCCTTTGGGCAAAACAATTAACCAATTCTTAAATTTCCCTCTCCAAAAAAACTCTCTATCAATGGCTTGCTTAAATGTTATGTCCAAAGAGGTGAGCCAACTTCTCATCTCCTAATTGCCCTCTACTCTCCCCCTTCCTCTCTTTCTATGCACACACGCACACGCACACACATAGAACTATATATATGTATATGTATATATATATATTTATTCTCTCTCCCAAAGCATACCATTTTCATGACATGATCATGCGTAGGTAAAAAGTCACCAAAGCCAAAGCTAATTGTACCACTTTTTTTTTTTTTTTTCCTTTCAATTTAGTACCATTCAAGAATATACACACACACACAAACATATGCAATGCTCCATATATATATATATATATATATATTAATTATTTAATGGTGTATTTGTATTGATCATTGATTGTCTTTGTGCTAATTTGTTTTTGGGGCCAAAAAATTGGAATTTATGAAAAAAAAAAATCAGGTGAACTTCAAAGATGAACAAGGAGAGATATGCACTCTTGATGGCACAGTTGATTGGCATGGCCGCCCTGCAATCAAAACCAAATCTGGAGGATGGGTTGCTGGGACTATCATTCTCTGTAAGTTCCATAAAAACTCACACCTTTTTTTCTCATTCAATATATATATATATATGTATGTATGTATGTATGTAGGTATTTTCATGTGTGTATATATGATCATGATCAAGTGTCAAGGCAATGGTTTTTCAGATATGGTTTTTTCTGCAAATTTTAGTGCTAGCTACAAAAGAATCTGAAATATGTTTTGAAACTGATATACTTTAGAAACGGTTTTCAGTTTCAAGTTCAACTTCTGTTTCCATTATTTTGTGTGATAGTAAAGACAAACGAAAAGCCACTTTCAAAAGCATAAAATTTCCTCTGTTTTCTCTTATGTGTCTCTGAGATGGAAAGAGGGAAAAAAAATTAATTAAAAAAAAAAAAGAAATGCAGGGCCTCAAGATAAATATCTCCTTTTTTTTTTTTTTTTTCCGAACACCTTTTCAATGTTTCCCTTATTTTGGGTTCTATCTTCTCCTCCTCCTCCTCCTTGGAATGTTCATGAACTTTACACTTATACACATAAATGCATATACAAATATATGGAGAGAGAGAGAGAGAGAGAGAGAGTTTATACAGATGGGGTTTTTATTTTATTTTATTTTAGTTTTAGTTTGAGATAAGTAGTTCGAAGTTGAGCAGTGTAAAGAACTCCTGGTTTTCAAGCCGACAAATAGGGAAAAAGGACAATATAACTGTGATAATTCCAACGCCTGGCTGTGAAAACAAAACCAAGAGTTTATACATGTTTGTTGTTACACACACACACACACACACACACACACATGAGTTTGTTTATACGCATATAAATACTCAGGGTTTTAGCAAGTCTATCGATAGAGTATAACATTCACTGCCAGCCAATATATCTATCATTTTTAGAGAGAGAGAGGGATAGAGAGAGAGAAGGAGAGAGAAGAAAGGCTTGTTTGGTAGGTAACAGGCATCTTATATAAGCCTGCTTTTGGTTATCACAGCTTGACTGTTGGCTAAGCTAAACGACGTGAGAAGAGAATTAATAAGGTAGAGAGAGAGAATGAGAGAGAGGAGAGAGAGAGAATGAGAGAGAGGAGAGAGAGAGAGGGTTGAAAAGCATGCAATGAATGTCATACGTACCAGACACGTAACACCACTTCTTGATTTTGCATGACGTGGGCTTCTGCCACGTGTTATACATAATAAGCTATCATTTAATTAGATGATTGGAGATCAAATTTTGAGTTAGAGTTGGTTAAATTTTTAAAAATTAATTATAAATTTTATTGATTTTTTTAAAAAAATAAAAATTAAGATGAAAAATTATAATTTAATTGAAATTAAATTCAAATACTAAATAAATCATATAACTACTGCTCATAGATTCATTGTAAGTAGAGTCTTTTTCGAAGCAAAATATATGTATGTATATATGTGTATTAGTGGAGTCTACTGTTTTTCATGGGTTTTGTCCAATCATTCATTTATTTTTAACAAAATATTACGTAATTAATATATTTGTGGTAGATGTTGTTAGATTATGATAACTGTTATTAGATTGTTATAGTTGAGGCCAATTAATGTGTTGAAAACTATATGAATGGTGCTTTCTTTTTGGATATATATCTTTAAACGATATCAATATAAATAAGGAACCAGAAATATATATGTGGACCATAATGTGCCATGATATATGAAAATCATTCGTGTAACTAATGATTTTCCCCTAAAAAAATAATTAGAATTTGGAAAATATTTACCTGAGATATGAAATTAAATTCATTAACTTGTTTATGTTTTTACTTGTTATCGTTTTATTTAATATGAAGTACAAGAGTTGTGATATAATGAACAAGAGAGTTGTGATATAAATAAACTTATAAATCATGTAAATATACGTTTTTCTATTCATTATCTCTTTCAGCTAAAGATCAAAAAGAGAAGAAACAAAAACATTATTAGAAAAACAATAGAAGTATGTTTTTGGTGAATAAACAATAAAAGTATGTTAGAATGTTAGAACACCCAAAAAAAAAAAAAAGTTGCTTCTTCTTTTCGTGAATATAAAAAGTTTTCTTTCATTGTGATAGGTTTGCTATATTAATATGTACACATACATCTCTCTCTCTCTCTCTCTCTCTCTATCTATCTATATATATATATATATATATTGATTTGTGTTCTAGAAAAGATTATGGTGTCCAGAATTTTAATGTCATGATGGAATTAAGTTGGCCAATGGATCAATATAATAATATTTTATAAAACTTGACCTAAAAATTCAAATAACTTTGTCACAACACCCCAAATGTTTTTCTATATTGTCCAAGGGGGAAGAAAAGACAAACCAGCCATGGTTATAGGCAAGAATATTGGTCGTTGTCTCTCTAGAAGGGCAAAAAATGAGAACCTTTTCTAAAAGAAAGATAGGTAATTAATTAATTAAGAAATTAAATTAATAAAACAAATATAAAGGCAAAAACTTTTTCTCTCTTCGGAGTCACGCCCATTAAACGTGATATCTTAAAAATAAGATATAAAAACTAAAGACAACCTTTTTCACTTTGTTAGTGAAAGAATTAGTTAAAGGTCCTTATGTGGCCCAAATTGGTTTATAGGTCACAATTATATTATAATGTTACAAGTTGTAGTGGTATCATCACAAAAGCTGCATAGTTTTTTGGTGCTCTTTTTGCACCACGTAACATCACTTCTTTCGTATGCATTTAAACCATCATATCTGTATCGAAACTGTCAATTTACATATTACACTTGGTACGATCCTTTTTTTTTACCCCTCAATTTTCCGAGAAATGGAATTGAACTATAACAAACATGCCCTTAAGATCTACTTTGACTTGAAACTTTTTTAGGGAAAAAAAAAAAAAAAAAACATTGTTCGCTTGTCAACATTTCTAGCTAGCATTCACTACAGTACTTGGTCGAAATCTGCCTGCTAAAGCAAACAATCTCACGTTCTCTTTTGATGAACAAAATAACACAGTGAACCAAGGCCTGGTTACGCTGGCATTCTTCGGTGTCGGAGTGAATCTGGTGTTGTTCCTGACAAGGGTGATGCAGCAAAACAACGCCAGTGCCGCTAACAACGTGAGCAAATGGACAGGAACCGTCTACATTTTCTCTCTGTTCGGTGCCTTCCTCAGCGACTCCTACTGGGGAAGATTCAAAAGTTGTGCAGTCTTTCAAGCGATATTTGTTGTGGTAAGTATAAATACTTGGTGTATAAATATATACATATGCAATACAAGATTGACCTCACTAGCATTATAATCATACCTATTTCTTTGGCAGGGCCTTGTAACACTGTCACTGTCAACCAACCTCTTCTTGCTAAAACCGGAAGGCTGCGGAGACCAAGAAACCAAATGCGGGAAACATTCAAACTTGAATATGGCACTGTTTTACGTAGCAATCTATCTGGTTGCCCTAGGATATGGGGGGTATCAGCCTAACATCTGTACATTTGGAGCCGATCAGTACGATGAAGAGGATCTCAAGGAAGGGCGGTCCAAGGTAGCGTTTTTTAGCTACTTCTACCTGGCTTTGAACCTCGGTTCGCTCTTCTCCAACACCATTTTGGGCTACTTTGAGGATGAAGGGATGTGGGCGCTCGGGTTCTGGGTGTCAGCAGTTTGTGCATTTCTAGCACTAGTCCTGTTCCTCGTTGGAACGCTTAGGTACCGGCACTTCAAGCCAGGAGGCAACCCCCTCTCGAGGTTTTGCCAAGTCATCATTGCAGCGACGAAGAAGTGGAGATTGGAGATGCCATCATGTGCAGATGACTTATACGAGGAAGATGGGAAGGTGTCGGCTGCGAATGGAAGCAGAAAGATTCTCCACACTCACGGTTTCAAGTAAGCATAGAACTCATCAAAACTTGATTCTCTCGCAGGCTATACAGCTCATAAAAACCGAGTAAAATCCACTGTTTCTAACTATCAAAACTCTCCTTAATTTATATTCGTCTGCAATTTTTAGGTTCTTGGACAAGGCAGCCAATATCTCATCCAGGGAAACAGAAGATCAGAAGCAGGGCTGCCGCAATCCGTGGCGTCTCTGCCCCGTTACGCAAGTTGAAGAGGTTAAATGCATTCTAAGACTACTCCCGATTTGGCTCTGCACCATTCTCTACTCCGTGGTCTTCACCCAAATGGCTTCTCTCTTTGTGGAACAAGGTGCCGCCATGAAAACTTCTATTTCCAACTTCCGAATCCCGCCAGCAAGCATGTCCAGCTTCGACATCCTCAGTGTGGCAGTGTTCATCTTCATCAACCGGCGAATTCTCAACCCACTTGTGGGAAGGCTAAGGAAATCGAGTCCTAAAGGTCTTACGGAACTGCAAAGAATGGGAGTCGGCCTTGTCATAGCAATAATGGCGATGGTTTCGGCCGGGATCGTTGAGTGCTACAGACTCAAGTACGCCAGAAAGGACTGCACTCGTTGTGAAGGGTCTAGCTCCTTGAGCATCTTTTGGCAAGTCCCTCAATATGCACTCATAGGAGCTTCGGAAGTATTCATGTATGTAGGCCAGCTTGAGTTCTTCAACGCACAGACACCAGATGGACTGAAGAGTTTCGGAAGCGCCCTCTGCATGACATCGATTTCCCTAGGAAACTACGTCAGCAGTTTGCTGGTGAGCATGGTCATGAAAATCTCAACAGAGGATCACATGCCGGGATGGATCCCCGGAAATCTGAACAAAGGTCATCTAGACAGGTTCTACTTCCTCCTAGCGGCCTTGACATCAATAGATTTGGTTGTCTATATCGCCTGCGCCAAGTGGTATAAGTGCATCAAGTTGGAAGGAAAAAGTGGAGAGAACGACAATAACGAAGACGACGAGAGTGAGCCTGAGAACAGCAAACCCTGATGCCAAGGAAAACCAGACCGGAACAGACATGTTAAGGCCTATGCTAGCACAATTACCTACTATTTAAATAAGAGAAACAGGGTAGGCACAAACGCATTGGAGAGAGTTTGGTGTTTGAAGAAAAGAGTGGGAAAAAGGAGCGCGAGAGAAACACCCCCTGCTTTTGCACTCAACAATCTCTTTGCACCCATTTCTCGGTTTCGAGATCACCCGACACAAAATCACAGTTTTTGTTCAAAGTGAGCTGGGTTGAGTTTGTTACAGTGTATGAAGAGATGGATAGACTATGGTTTAGGTCTTCATCTTTGCCACCCCCATTCTCATTTGTTGCTCCTGCTTTGCCATAGG
The DNA here is from genome assembly GCA_025413025.1 of Ficus hispida. NCBI lineage: Eukaryota > Viridiplantae > Streptophyta > Magnoliopsida > Rosales > Moraceae > Ficus > Ficus hispida. Next base: position 28,861,796 of record CM046372.1, read on the forward strand.
ATTAACATGTGCTTCTATTGCACATATTTGTGTAACTGAATTACTTTGTCCAACGTTAATACAGAGTAACCCTTTCCCTTTCCTCTCTCTCTCTCTCTAGAATCATAATAAACCATGTACATAAAATGACCATGTGGTGGTTATAGACATAACCTGACGGTAATTTCACACTCAACTCCATTATAAGGTGCAGAATTCAAATCCTCCGTCCCCAAGTTCAAAATAAATAAATAAATGACCACGTCATTTCACCGTCTCCATCCACAGATGGCCAAATTCTGCACACCTACGGAAACTATTGCCGGATGTAAAATATAATGGCCAAAGAATCTAACATCAAATAGGGAAAATTCTGACAACCTGTGAGATAAGGAACTTCCACGTTTAATGGAAACTTTCTACAGGTCGATTGATTTACACCTCTGAATTGTCATGCTTCGACACCACACAAGCCGCAACCTTGGCAAGTATCGCTCCTTGAGTTTGCCTGCTATAACTTACACAATATAGAAGGTTGCACGACATGCCATGCCTTTTAAGTATAAGTCATGGCATGCCATTTTAAACACACCGTTATGTTGACTAGAAGTTATCTCGATATTCAAAGAGGGTTCGGAAAATACTTGCGAAAAATTGTGGGGAATACTCATATTAGAAATGCAACAAGAAGGAAAAAGAAAAAGTCGAGAATTTTGTGGCACATACTTGAGATATCTTAATGGAAAAAATAATCTGTCCATAAATTGGAAAGCTTCCACCGAATATTCCAAACATCAAGAGGTTTTGAACATATCAGATTGATCTTGTAGGTCAAACTTGGACAAAAATCACAAAGATCCTCAAAATCCAAAATTTGAAACTAGCTAGCGACTAATAAAGAAGTAATTTCTTGGAAGGAAAAGCAAGGAAAACACTTCACTACTAAGTGTAAAAATCAACTCTGGACCTTACGCACTTGAATATGATGAGTAGATTCTTGACGCCAAATCGGTTGTGCACCGCTTTGGACAAGGGTGACGTGCTCTCCCTCTTTCAGATGACCCCTCTCCTAGAATGCACAAACATTTTACAAAATAAGCTGCTGATCCAAATAAATTAAATTGAAAATAAATAAATACAAAGTGCTTCTAGTTTTGAAAACCACTAACCAGCAATAGCTTAAGTGCTCTTGAGAAAGTCTCCTCTGCATCATTTGAGAACTCCATAAATATTGGAAGGACGCCATGGTAAAGCACCAGCCTCTGCTTAATCCTTTCTCTGGTAACCATAAAACAATCTTGTCAGGCAAAAATAATCTTGCACTCGGAGAACAATGAAATCAAATAAGCAACAACGACAAATCGTGAGTGTTGATCCTGTTTGTCCAATCAGCTTAGGAAACAAACACCACTATAGAATTTAGATTAAACTTAAACGGACTTTTATTCACAAGAACAAAAAAGACTAAAGAGGAAGAAAATCACAGTTCCAGTTTAGTAAAGTGCTAAAAAATAGGTTTCATATTTTCGGAGGCAAAGGCTCTAGAATTGTCGAGAAAAAAGAGAACTTCATGTGACAAGATCTATAAATCAATGTAAACAAGCATGTTAGAATACTGTAGTCAACTGATAGGGACTAGAAGCAAGTGTTTACTGTAAGCATCCAGTAAAAAAATAATTACGGTAAATTAGTGAAGAAGTAATGCAGCGAGATGTTAGTTTGTCAACGATTGGAAAGTACAATTCTGCACCACTACATCCACAAGGATCAATGACATAGTCCAAGTCGAAGACTTTTTTTATTTTTGTGGAATACCTTATCAAGTTGAAGACAAGTTGATGTGTTTAAATGAATACCATTTCAGGTCATCATAGTAGACTTACTCATTTGTGAAGGCAAAGATTGTCGAGGAAGGCCGATAATGGCTTAAAAGTACGGCCATGGACCCTGTTCTCGTGAAAACAATAATTGGAGTATTTAACGTGTTTGCCATTGTTGTCGCATGGAATGCAAACATCTCTCCCATATGGCTACTCTGTGGAAGATCAAAAACAAAATAATCAGAATGCTTAAACATGGACTCAAACGCTCTCTTGAGCAAATTTTCCCAGCACCATATACGTTCAGAAACATATGTTGCCACACACATGGTATTCCATGGATGCCCACCGTACCATGTGGGAGCGTGATGCAAGTGGCCCAAAGGCATGTCGTCCAACGATGCCGGATACCAGTAGTGGTATTTTACATTTTTGTATAAATAAAATATATGGAATTGATTTGCAGATCAATCGGTGCATACCTTGTATGTGTTCAACAGATCTGGAGGTGCAGTGCTAATTGGTAGACTTAACTCGGTCCTCAATGCCACAGTATGCATTACTTTAACAGCTTTCAATGGATACCTTCGTTATAGAATATATCAAAGAAAAAAAAAATAATACAAATGAATAAGTGACGATCATAACAGATTGAAAAATAACCACATTACTTGAAAAATGGACGTAAATAGGACTGATAGTGAAATATGAATGCAGAGGTCCTACAGGCCAACGGTGAACTTACTTTCCATGGGCAGTTTCTCCGGAAAGCATGACTGCATCAGCGCCTTCTCGCACAGCGATTGCGATGTCAGATACTTCTGCCCTTGTCGGTGTAGGATGGTTGATCATGCTCTCCAGCATGTTTGTAGCTACAATGACTGGTTTCTCCATACTCTGACATCTTCTGATGATTTCCTCCTGTATAAATACATTAACAGAATTAGATTAATGACATATAATATAAGATAAATTCAAATTCTAACTTAAGCATTTTAAGAAGATTTAATGAGAAAATATGGATTTATCATCTATATTGTCGTTAATGACATGGTTTTGTGATCAATTCAAAATTCAACTTTCATTGCTATGATACAGAGACCACTGGACAACCATTTTTATCAAAACCACAATAGCTCTTGCTGTTTAAGATAATCAAATTCTCTAGTTATGCATATCAAGAAGTTTATCTAGAGCTGTGTCTTGCGAAGTAAATTGAGTGGACATTGGACAAGATTAAAAATAAAATTAACCAAAAAAACACTATATTCATCGTATTACTTGCAATAGAGGAACATCCTCAATTGGAAGTTCAGCTCCAAGGTCCCCACGAGCCACCATTGCCTACAAAGAAAAGAATTTTATTCAATTTGCAAACAAGAGAGAGAGAGAGAGAGTGTAGATACTGAGGTTACTGTTAATGTAACAAATAAAAGGTACGAATTTTCCTTCTATTCTCTGGAGAACTGAACCTCTGGTTAATTCTTTTCCCTTCCTAATGGTTCATCTCTCCTTATAACCTCCATGACGAAAGATAATAGACGTATTAAACAACTAATTCAGTTCCTCTTAAAGAAACACTAAAAACTAACCCCATCAGATGCCGAAATTATTGACTGAAGATTCGGTATAGAGTCTGCACTTTCAATTTTCACAATTACATGAATATCCGCATTGCAACCTACAAAAGAGGTTAGCAATAATTCAGTTTTGAACAAGTAAACAAAGTAAATGACTATCACTGAATAAACTGATCATCAATTTAAAATAATTAATTAATTAAATAAATAAATCAAAAACTCACTTTTAAGATAATCTTTCAGCTCATGAACCACTCTAGCATCTTTCACAAAAGAAACGGCATAAAAGTCAACTTGGTTGTCCACTCCAAACTTGATGTCCTCCCAGTCTTTATCTGTACATAAGACAAATGTAGATGATCATGTACCGAGTTTATAAACCTCTTTCGAAACACCAAAATAAAGTAGATGAGATACAAAAACGCCGTAGCAGCATCATTAGCATTCTGTGTTACCTGTTATTGAAGGTAGATTTGCACTCTTGCCTCGCACATTTAGATGGCGCCTTGATTTTAGTTCTCCACCGTCAACTACTACACATTTAACCGTATCATGTGTCTTTGACTTTACTGCTAACGACATCATTCCACCTAGCACGTGATGAGAATAAGAAAAGTCAAGAAGTTTGTGAAACAATTGAAAACAATCCTGCCTTTTTGTCTATATTAAAAATCAAATTTCAGACATTAAAAGGTAAAAATACTATGTTTTCTTAATGTTGCAGCAACTCAATCAATATATAGTAAGGCTAACTAACTGAAAATGTGTGTATGTAGACCTTTACAAATCGACAAATTTTTGTTTTTAAGTAAATTATTCTGAAGGAAAGTATAGTAGTAGCATTCAAAAATTACTTCTTTCCTCTCTTGCTTAAGAAGCGGAATAGTTACTTACGTATGTGATATTTATAAAACACTCGTTGATAATATTGTAGTTTGGTCCTTACCTAACTAAACCCTTGTGCCAGACAACTTGAGCTAACGATATCCATTTGCAAGCTCATTATGAAAACTAGTTCTCTTATATTATGAAAACTAGTTCTCTTATATAGCTTCTTCCTATTTAAGCTCAGCGGATAATATAATGAACCAAAGAACGTGATGGTCTAACAAAGAAGAATGCACAAATTAAGGAATCCCAGTTGAAATCATCTACGATTTACTTGGGGGAAAAAAAATCTTTATTCTATGAATTATTTTGAAGTATAGATCCACCAAAAAAATCCCGAATCATATAAGATGGAAAATCATGAAATGAAACCAATTGTTTACCATCAACCAGGAGTATGTCTCCAACCTCCACGTCATTCACAAAGTCATCATAATTTACACTGACGGTGTCTTCTATGCTGACTCCCCTTTTGATTGTGAAATTGAATTCTTGGCCCTCCTTAAGCAGTATCGGTTGAGGTACATCTCCGCTTCTAACCTCAGGACCCTGCATGAAGAAATTGAAGAACTCATGTATTGGCTCTGACAACACAAGAATGCATGAAAAAAAATGTTGATAGAGAGAAAATAGGATGAGAGACTTGATGGGTATTCATGAGAAACAGTATGCTAGAGTATGTTTTTAAACAAAAATCACGGAGATAGAGGCAAACCTTGGTGTCCAACATTATGGCCACGACCTTGTCGTCAAACTGAGCATTGTATTCTTTAACAAGATCAATGGTTTTCTGGTGCGATGAGTGGTCTCCATGTGACATATTCAAACGCGCCACATTCATACCAGCTTCTGCCAACTTCCATATCATTTCACGTGTGCTCGTGGGAGGACCGATTGTGCATACTATCTTAGTTTTTCTCCGACTGTTCGCAGTCACTCTCGCCTGGCCGGAAGCGTAATCACTAGACTGGCACTCGAATGGAGAGTTTAGCTTCTCCTGAAAAAAATGCAAAACACATTCAAGATCCTTATTAACTGAAAACGTTCGTGGATATAATCATTGCCTCACTCGAGAGCGAATCTCTTCCACTGAATAATCAGGCCACTATAATCTCTATGGCAAAGAGGCATTTCAATATCAGATACAATTTGCAAGTTCACTGCAATTCGGAGTCCAAGCTCGGACAATTATTTTCTTCCAAAAGCATCCCTCTATCAAGTGACACCATAAAAATTGCAGAGAGAGAGAGAAAGAGGCAAACAATGCATATCCTCCTGAATACTCTCCCAGTTGACGCTTAGTTGATAAGTAAGCACATTAAACCAACCCCCCCCCCCCCCCCCCCCCCGGTGAATTTTTCAATGACCATACGAAGGAAATGTTTTCGAAACATTATAAACCAAAAAATGTCAACTCATAGAAAACCCGAAAAATTCAGGAGGCCCCTAGAGCAGGACCAACCAAATCCGGTCGTAATGACTGGTTGTACCGTGCAATGCTTTTTCGGATGATATATGTATATATATATATATATATGGACTGTAAGAGTAGATTTATTGTTGGTCCCATCAGACAAAAACAGCTCAAATTTCAGTTTTTCATCATCCAATTCCTGATAAATACGTGCACGGTAAGGTAAAAAATAATAATAACAATAATAATAACCATAAGGAAAAGGGACGGCAGTGCCTAGTTCTAGAAAAAACTTAGGTACATATAAAAATATGTATATATTTATATATCATATATATCTCCAAACATGAAACGAAATGGTCAAAACTCTAGCAAACCAAAGATTGAACTTTATAAACTAGTAACAGAGTTCTTTCTAGACATTAAAAAGTAAAAAAATGCTAAATTCAACGCTGGGTTTTCCATTTAAAACAATCTGTACGGTTTAAGGTATAGAAATGGATTTTCCAAGTTTCGATAATTTCTAGGCCTCCCAAAATCCCAGCAACCAAACAGTAAAAACCCATCAAATCAAACAACAGAAAAATCCCAAACCAAGATAAATAAACAAATAAAAAAATAAAAAAAAACTTACAGTGCTACCGAGAAGGCCATTGGAGGAGTTGAGCTGGCCCTTCTGTCGCTCCTCAGCAATCGCCATCGATCTGACGCTGAAAGCTTGTTTCTGGGAGGATTTACTTCTGGTGGGTCTTGTTTGGAAGGCGAGTAAATCAGTTAGGCTCTTTGAGGAGGCGAGAGAATCCGAGGTGGTCCTGTCGGATTTCAGGGCGAAAATTCTCGCCGGAATATTTAAAGCCGCCGCCGCCGCCGCCATGGGAGAAGAAAAGAACAGGTCCAACAGAGAGAGAGAGGAAATGAAACAGAGGAAAAACAGAGAGCTTTGGAACTCACAGAAACAGACAATAAGACAAGTCTGTTCGTGTTGTGTTGTGTTGTGTTGTGTTTGTGAGGAGAGAGAGAGAGAGAGAGGAGAGAGAGAGTCTGAGGCTCTCTGGCTCAGGACAGTTGTTGGGCTACTTTTGTTTTTGTGTTTCTGTCTCTTTTTTTTTTTTAAAGCAGTTTGTTTCTCTCTCTACTCTTCTCCTTAAGACCCTGATTCTATATTTAAACATAGGGATAGGGTCAATTGTTATTAAAAAAAAAAAAAAAAAAAAAAAAAAAAAAAGAAGCTGATATTCAACAAATTTATAAAATGAAGGTTTTTACTTTTTTTTTTCTTTTTCTTTTTTTTAATCATCATGTAATCATCATTAGTGATCTTTTTTATTTAATTTAAATCATAATCAATAATTGAGAATTATTATAGTCCAATTTGTAGAAGATTTGGTTTATTTGTTTGATTTAATAAAGTATAGAGATTTTAATAAAATTTCTAAGAATATGTATTAAAGTTATAGTTCATTTATTGTTTTAATTTTTTTTTATTTTTTCTTTTTGTTTTTGTTTTTTTAGGCATGTTCATGAAATCTATCAAACCGTTAAATCCAGTCCAATCCACTTGATTGGATTAGGTTGAAAGACTAACAAATTGGTTACAGATTGAGATTTTCTCAAACCGAATGTTATGGATTGTATTAAGGATTGAGGATTTCTTAATCCACAAAATCTGTTAATCCGTCAATTCATTGAATTTATTTAATGTAATATTGATTAAGTTGATTAGTGTGGATATTTTATTTTGAGTTTAATACAAATCTGGTTGCTATTATGTATTGTAAGTTACAATTTAAATAATGATTGAAGACTTATTGTATTGTAATTTTATTGAATTTTTTATATTTAAGCATTATATTTTAATATTTTATTTCTTAAATTTTTTGGATTGAATTCGTGAATCCAATCCGTGTAAACTGAGGTTTACGAATTAAATTAGATTGGATTAAATTGGAAACTTCACGGATTGATTATGGATTAGAAAAATCCTAATTCAAATGTCACAACTTGATTTATAAATTGAGGTCTAATCTGTAAAAACCGAATCGTGAACACCCTTAGTTTTTTTAGAAAACGTTTTTCTTTTTAAGAAAATGAATATGAAGTTTTCCTTTTTTTTTAGGGGACATAATAAAAGATTCAATTTAAGTTTAACCACGTGTTTCGTTCTCACTCAATATTGTAGAGTTTTTTTTTATAAATAATATTGTGTAGATTTTTTAATGTTGTATGCATATATGACATATGTGATTTTTTTTTTTTTAACTATGACATATGTGATTAGTAGCTCCATTATTGGCTCAATAGTCGGTCTTCTCACTGCCACTAACAAGAAAACTTTAACCTTTAAATTTTTTTATTAAATTATTACTACCATTAGGAAATGAAAATTTCAGGATTTCTTTAAAAACAAAAAACAAATTCATAATCATCCTCATGGTTATTAAATAGATTTTGAAATGTAATAGTACAAAAGTTTTTTGAAACAAAATGGGATGAAATTCATAATCATCTTCGGAATCTCACCTTATCTAAACTTTCGGTATATTAGACTAAATAGTCTCGAGTGACTAACATAAATATTTTAGATTTTTTAAAGGGACAAATAATTTAGATTCTGCAACTCTTTTAAATATGTTGATAGAAGCACATCTTTCTTGCTAAATACTTGGGCTCAAATTGTCCCCATCACGTTAGTCGAGATATATAGACAATACACTTCATGAGAAATCCATATCTCATGCAGGAAGGCATCCACCCCCGAGATTATCTTGTATGTCAACCTCTACTCTTATTTGTTTTGGAAGAAATAGATTATAGTGGTAGAGGTTGAAATACCCAGATAACCCTATGGAGGTGGATGTCACCCCGCTTGATACATGGATCTCTCACGAAGTGGATTATCCATATACATCGACTAATGCGATGATGATGCTCAAACCCAAGCATTCAACGAGACGAACAATGCCCTACCAACCTACTTAAGGATGTTGATCAATCTTTGCTCATATAGCCTTCTTTATTTATATATATATATTTATATATATGATTAGATTCTAGTTTAATATTATATGGATGTTTATTTGTATTTTGACGTTTAACTCTTTTATTTTCTGTAAAACAAAATACATTTTATTCAATTTCAAAGTGATACTCGTCAAATTTAAATAAAATTCAATCATAAACTAATATGACGGAATTATGAATTATTTTTTTAGAAGAAAATCTTTTCAAAAAACAAATATTTATATTTATTTTATTTACAAAGAATAACATAGAACAATGTCTTATTACCTAATTAAATTATTCATTCTCAAATAATATTATATATGGATTATTTTTTTGCTATTTAAGTTTACAATGCTCTTTAGCTATTTTCAATATATGACTATTTTCTTCTTATGAATTTGACCCGTGATCTTTTATGATAACTCATAATTCTCACATAATAAATAACTCAAACATCTTTTGACAAAATCAAGTGTATTAATAATTTACATCCAAGGATAGAGCCAGAAAATAGTTTCAGTGGGGACGTTATAAAAATTAGAGATAATTTTTTTCCTAAAAGAATGATTAATTATATAATATAACAGCTGAATGTGGGCACAATAAAACTTTTTTAATAAAATGGGTTCATAGCTAAATTCTACATATATTTAACAAGTAAAAATCAAAATATCAATATTAGAGTGGGGGCATAATTGTAATTTGGCTTCCAAAATGAATATAATAAAAATTTTATAAAAGCTTTAGGGGTTAAAATTCAATTTTTAAAAATATCTATTAAAAATTTCAGTTTTAGGATTATAAAGCATATCCCACCCGTGTCATTCGATGTGGGTCCGTCACCGATTACATCTACAACCATTTTCGGAATTATTCTCTTTTGCATTATTTAAAAAAAATTCTATTAAAACAATCTCTCATAATTTCATTCTTTTTTTTTTTTTTTTTTTGTTTGCGCGACTAAGTGGAAAAATCTTGCGCGACACCCAAAAAAATCTTTTAACCACTTGGGACATTGCGTTAAAAATTTTGCCACGTTCTCAAAATGTCAAAAACCAAAAGTGGGTCCCAGATCTGCAAAAAGCACTGTACTCAGGTACTACATTACTGTACTTCAGTCACTGACCCACTCTCCATTGTTGCAGTATCTCCGAAGGGTTCTAGTCTGATGTGACGACATGTCGTTTTTTGAACCTCTATTTCATTGTCCCAAGTCCTAACAAGCCTAGTGGCCAACTTTTTTTTTTTTTTTTTTAATCCGGTAACTAGCTTGAGAATATTATACTTTTTTACTCATTTAATTTAAATATTTATTTTATTTTTATTTAAATAAAAAATAAGAAGGAAAAGAAAAAGATATGTAGAATATGCTCTTGGCTTGGAGCATATGGCTTGGAATAAAACACGTGATGCTTGTCTTTTTTATATTTTTTTAATTTTTAAGAGAACACGTGATACTTGTCTTCTCATAATGTTGCAGAAACTACAACGTTATTATTAGGGCCCGTTTGGTTAGAGGGAGAGATGTGTAGGGACATGCTTTGTCTCTTGTTTGGTTGAAGGGAAGAGAAGAGGGAGAGGAGAGGTGGAGGGATAAGCTCTCCATTGGGGACCACAAAAATATCTCCTCCCAATGATGGAATGATCTATTAAATCCATCAAAAATAAAATATAAAAGACTATTTTGCTTTTTAAAAATAATTATTAAAAATTAGTGAAATAAATAATAAAATAATTAGTCAAATATCAATTATCTATCATTTTAACTCTCATTTCTCCTATCAATAATATAAAAGATTTATAGAATCCTTTACATCTTTCAATCTCTCAATCCTTCCAACTTCTTCATTATTCCTAGAGATGACAATATTCTCTACGGGGATCCGTCCCAAACGGGTTGAGGATGGGGGATAAAGTTCGGGGATGAAATCTTATCCCTGAAATTTAACAAGGCAGAGATAGGGAAAGCACTCCCTGCTCTGCCCCCATCCCGCCCCACCCCCGTTCATATATATATGTATATGTACATATATGTGTAATTTTATATATACTTATAAATATATAATATATTATGAAAATTATTTTTGAAAGTATGTGCGTTTATGAAATGAATATTGAAACTATGAAAAATAGACGAAAAATGATAATTTTATATTTTTCTTCTATGGTTTCAAAAAAATTTTTTTTTAGCTTAAGTGTTTTATAAAGATTTAGTTTTAAGAGTTTGTAATGTTTTGATAAGACTTTTATTAGTTTTATCTTTTAAGATTTTATTTGCATAAATTTAGAAGTTGGTTTGTTTATGAAATATTTGGTTTTGAACTAAATTTATGGTGCATTCATACTCTATTTTTTTATTTTACTTTGTTATATTTTCAAATTTATATTTATAATAAATGAGCAATTGACCGGGTATGAGGGAAGCCCTCTGACAGGGAATTCCTAGTCCCGCTTCTATTTAAGTGGGGATGGGGATGATTTTGGTGGTAGGGATGGAGATGGGAAAGCAATCGCCAGCCCTGCCACGTCCCGTCCCATTGTCATCTTAATCATTCTTCCTCTCCATCCTTCATACTAAACATAGCATGGAAGCCTCGTTATATGTATATGTTATATGTCAATTGTCATAAAAAAAATAATACTACTAACATCATTATTAATTAAGGATTTTTTGAAATATTTATTTTTTTTAATTTTATGGTGTAACCTATCAAAATCAAATGTTAATGAGATAAATTATAATTGTACAATACATTTAGGAGTATTAGTGCAAAGAAAGCTTTTCATAATTTAAATTTGTTTTAGAGAAAATTGGATGAACTAGCTCACAAATACACATAGTTATGTTTTTTCCCCTCCTCCTTATCCCATTGTCTTTAATAACTATCTAAATGCATGTTCAGATTTTACTTCTTGTTCATAATTATTTATTCGAATGCCTAGTCAAATTGTAATTTAAGGCCCTTTGGGGACTATACTGACGTCTAGTTTAAAATTTGTCATTTTCAAAGTGAATCCAAATCTTCAAACGGGTTTGACCACAATTTGTTGTAAAATCTTATAAGAGATGAAGGCGATGCGATTCAAAGATTTTTCAATTAAGATTGTCTTTTGATGGTTTTGAAAATTTCAATCCAAAGTCAGATATTAAAACTAAAGGCCGTTTGGGAGGACTTTTGGAGGCTGAGTTTTAAAGGTTACGTTAGAAATATGTGATTGGGGGGAGGAGTTTTGAAAATGCATTATGATGTAAAAAATAGTACAAAAATTTGAATTATGTTATTAAAAAATATATATATATATAATAGATCTTGTTTTATTCGTCTCATTTTTATGAGTATTTTGACATAAAAATCATCTTATTTTAATTTAAAATTAAAAATTTATGAATTTTTAAAATTTAAGTTTTTTAAAAATAAAAAAGACAAAAAATAAGATTTAAAATTGACAGTTTTAGAGTTGCGACGTGTTTCACTGTTTGAAGACTCAATCCAAACAGGCTCTAACTAAGAAAAACCAATCATTACATTAGATGCACCCGTACTTCTAGACACCAATATGGAGACGGGCAATCTAAAAACTTTTTAGTTTTTGAGGTCTTGCCTGCTTGTAGGATCGTGATAAGAATGGCTTGTTATTATTATTATTATTATTTATTTTGGTAAAGAATGTCATTAAGGTTAATTTTTTTACTTCCAAACTCTTACAGTTACAATAAAAGAAAGAAGAAAAAAAAAATCTTCATTTCCTTTCCACATAAATCCCTACCATAAAAAGTTTTTAACTACCGCAATTGATTAAAAATGTATGTATAAGTACGTACGTGTCTATATATATATATATATATATATATATATTTACACACACACACACATTGGGATTATAGGAAAATGAAAGAGCAAGTGACCTCCTACTTTATTATGCAAAGAGAGAGGGAGAGAGAGAGAGAAATTGGGTTGATACTTGGCGTTTGATAGACATAAAAGGAGGCACATATAAATATAGCTTTTATAGATTTTTCTCTTTGGTTTTCTCTCTTTTTTTTTTCTCTTTTTTTTTTTTTGGCTAAAGAAATTATATATGGATTACTTTTAATCATCTATATATAGCTTCTCAACACAAGGACAAAAAGAATAATAGAAAGATCAAGGAGGAAAGCTTGAAGTGAAAGCTAGCAAGAGACCTCTTTGGTGAAATGAAATCTGGAATTATATTTATTGTGATAATTTTGTCACAAGCCAAAAAATTCCATAGCCAATGCCTCTCTCTCACTCCAATATCTACGTTTAACTCAAGAATCCTCTCTGCCTTTCCTCCTAAAAATGGGGTTTTGCCTCTTTATCCACATGAAGACGACACATTGAAATGTTGTGCGAAAAGATGTCGTTTGAAATGCAAGAAATTTGGATTTCAATTGAATTGGCAACAACGCAAGTGCTATCTTGATTGTACGTATGATTGCTCAAACCCAAGGATTGATCCTCATTGACTTTTGGTCATGTTTTCTTGTTCGATAATTGTAGCTTGAGTAGATATTTGAAAATAATGTCTCTCATGATGTTCAAATAAATATATTATCCGAGGCGATTGTTTATTAACTTTCTCCTATATGATTGAGGTTTGATTTTTTTACAGGTATATCTAGTTATCTAAAATAGCATGTGTTATATCACCGCTAAGATAAAACTTTTCAGGCGGGTATGGTGAGACAAAATGAGTACAAGACAAGAGATAAGAGGAGTTAAACGATTTGGAAAGCGTAACCAAAGTCCTAGAATTATGTGTTAATTTTTTCTCAAATCTCATGGATCAATGGCGAAGCCATGTTATGCACAATGGGGGCTACTGCTCCCGCTAAAAATTTTTGCTTTTATTTTTATCTCAAAAATTTTATAGTTTTTTAATTTTTACTTAATTTAAAAATCAAAAATTCTCATATAGACCCCATTAAAATTAATTATACTTAAAAAATTTTAAGGTTTTTTAGCTTTATCCCATTAAAAATTAAAAATTCTAAAAATTTTACAATTAAGTTTTTATACTCTGATGTTATTTATTTTTTCTTTCAAAAAATGTTGCTATACACCTCACTAATATATATATATGTCTAACTCCGCCTCTGTTAGCATATAAAATTCAAACAAGAAGACATGGGAAGACATGAATTAGCGTTGGAATATGGGATAAATCTCTACATGTTATGAAATAATGGTTTATCTACCTATCTATAAAAGCACTTTCATTTATCCAATAAAGGAATATAAATAGGCATTAACACCTAAAGACGAGCCCTGAGTGAACTTTCACGTTTGGAGGCTATAGGGATTTATTATATATTATTTGAAAATAGTGAATTTCTCCCTCAAATTCCACAAGGGTAACTCTCCTGTTAAGAATGAATATAATCTCTATAAATTTTTTGTGTTCCTTATATATAGATATTTTTTTAATACAATAAGTTATACTACAAAGACGTGAGTGATTAATAATAGGTAAGTTTTGGGTGAGTAGTTCTTTTTATTGGCGAATTTTAACAGTCAACAATGAGATTTGTGCGATTGTTGTGCATGGATTTTTTTGGGGGATAATTAACAAGAGTTGATTGATCCCGTTAACTTCTAAAGAGGTATCAAATGGAGGGTAGAGGATTGATCATCTTTATTTGACGAGCAGAACAAAAAAGAAAAAATATTAGGAAACTTTTAGGATCGATTTTCTTAACATTTCATAGTCGGAGGAACGGATTTTATGTCATGAAACTCGATGGACAAGTGTTATAGGATCATAATTTGGGAAAATTTTTGTAATTAATCTAAAAGTTTATGGTACGAACTATAGTTTTACTCTATCACTAGGTACTACTATTTAGTCCTTTGATCAGCTTTTTAATAATCTGATCTATGATTGGAAATAATTATATGTGTTGTGCTATAAATTTTTAATATAGACACTAACGGATCAAACTGTTAAAAAGTGAATACCACATTTAAAATAATAGTATACATCGGTATGGCAAAAATACAGTTTATACGATAAGTTTTTTCTTTTTGATTAAAAAAAATGCGTCTTCACCTTTACGACAATAAAGTGAAAAACTTAAAGTAAGAATTATATTGTTATCCTTTCAGTAGGTATTACTATTTTAAACTAAATTTTTAGCCGTTTTATTTGTGAATGTTCATGTTAAAAAATTTATAGTGTAACAAGCATAATTGCTTTCAATCATAAATCAAATTATAAAAAAATTAGTTAATAATTAAAATAAAAATACTACCATAGAACCAAAAAATACAATTCATATTTGAGTTTCTTCCTATAAAATAAGAGGTTTTATAAATTAACGATGTAGTGAATTTTTATTTTATTTTTTAAAATTAAAATAAGAGATTTGAATTCCACTTTTTTATAATGAATCTGGTATAAATTAACGATCATTTTTTTATTTTTCATGCTAGTCATTTTGTAATTTTTAAATGGATATGTCATATTTGGATTAAAGATCTTTTTTAAGAAATTTTTGTTAAATGATCAAGATTTTATAACATGATTGTTTTTTTTTAATCATTATCAATTAATGATTAACTGATTGAGTTTATTAATGATTAATCAATAATAACATATATTTTTAACTAATTGATTAATAAGAATTAATCACTAATTAATGGTTATTTTTCTAAATAAAAATATACTTTTTAATTAAGTTTTTTTAAATAATTTTAATTAAGTGTTTTTAAACTGCATATTTACCTAATTTTTTATTTTTGAAAGATTAAAATGAAATATTTTATCAAAATAAAAATATATTAAAATGGAATATTTTTCGCACTCTTAGAGGACTTTTTAAAGGGCGCCGTTTTGTCGTTTTGGTAGAAAGGCGCGAAATGGAGAGCGGAAGCCATGGAAGCATAAAACTCGGCGGCGGCGGCGTCGAGGCGGCGGATATGAGCGGCAAGGTCCACCTTCTGCCTTGCTCCGTCAAGTTCGACGGCGCTTGCTCTGTTTCACAGTATTTCAGACCCAAACCCACCGGTAAATCTAAATCTAAAACCAAAAACCCACCATTTTTGTCCTCTGAAATTGCTTGTATTTTGAGTCAGATCGGTTAATGTGTTAATGGGTTTTGATGGTGAAAAGAGTTGGAAGTAGAAGGACTAAGAGTGGACGAAGCTCATTTCCGAGGAAGGAAGCTGCAAGGCACCTCCATTGCTCTCCCACAAGGATTTTCTGGTATCTCATTCTAGTTCTAATCTTTTTATTTATTTGTTTATTTATTAATTTTTTGTGATATCTATGAATTCAAATATCCATGTTGTTTACTGGGAAATTTTGGTGTTTTCCAATTGGAAATAGAAGTTTCTATGCTTTTTTTTTTTTTTTTTTTGGGCATTGAAAATCAGTAGTGTCTTCACGTTTTAGTGTTCGAAGAATTTTAGGGGTGAAGGTAGGAAATTTTTTTGGTTCTTGAAAAGACAAATAAAAATATTTTAGTATGAATAAGAGCATAATTATATAATTCAAATGTTGAGAGAGACACATTTATAATTTCTCTTATATAGTGAGGACATATATAAAAAATAATAGGATCAAAATAAACTTGTTTTTGAAAAAAAGAAAGTTAGGCATAAAATCTAAATTTTAAATGTGAGCGGAGATACGAGTCACCACTTATTCGAAGGTGGCTTCAACACTGAATAAAAGGGGATCAATCCAAGTTCTTGTCAATAATTTCAAAAGTACATGCCCGTCAAACACACTATGTCATTATTTGATTATTGGGACACAGAATCAAGTATTGATCGGTATGGTGTAAGTTCGACGTATTGGAATGATATATACTTAGATCATTATGGTGAAACAACTTGATCTTTAACTTTTGTTAAAGCATCCAGTAGTTCTGGATTGCCATGCTACCTTAGTCTTGAGCAGTTGTTATCCACAATTTTGGCGAATTAAGTTTGAACTCGAATACAAATTGAAATTGCGCCTTGGCAGAAACCAAGAATTTTGCTTCTTTTACAGTTTTTCTCTTCTTGTTTGAAGCAGAGCATTGTGTCCTTGATTTCTACTAATAATGAACTGTGAACTTGAACGCAATTTTTGAGAGAAACCATGCAAATAGTTTAACATTGTATTCTGTTAGGAACCCATTAGGTAGGACTCACCCTTACCCTTACAAAAGCGGCTTGGAAGAGGAGGGAACTCAAGGGCTTGTTTGCCCACTTATTATCTTATATTTATTTCATGTGAGACATTTGGTATCTAACATATTCTCCATTGGGTTACCTCATCGGAATAATATTTGGTTCGCGTAAGAAAGCCTTTAAAGTTAGGGACAGCTCTTTGTATCTGCTTTTTGGTGTAAATTTGATAGAGAAAATTGCGGACCTAAAGAAGGACGACATTAGTTTGTTCACAATGAAACAGGAAGAAAATTAACACCTTGCGATTTATTTGATGGCGGAACCAAAAGTTATGATTACGATACGTGATTTGAGATTTTGACTAGATAGTATTCCGACCAGCAAAACAGATGGTTTACAATTGGAAGCAGAAGAGAAGGAAGTAGTTTAAGATTTGGTGAACATAATATTTGGTAAAATACCGAAGAGGTAATACTTCCCCACGTGTTATATGGCTCCCTCACGAAGTGATTGTCCTTTGTCCACCATGGTGGGATTAACTCAAAGGGAAGACCTTGTCGAGAAGTGTGAGCAGCCCTACCACCCAACCAACTGACCAATTGTGGTGGAACTTATTCGAACATGTGATTGTTATCTTTATTTTTATTATTTTTTTAATCTTGTTTTTCTATCAAGCGTTATATGACAGCTTGTTCTCTGTCCTCATGTCATTCTTTTCATTCAATTTTCACTTATATTTTTCTGTTCTTCTAAAAGGAAATGATGATAAATTCTTTGGCCATCTTCCGCAGGATTCGTCCTGCAAAAGAAGGGTCTTGGCAAGAGAAAAGCTTCCGATATGTCCGAAGGGTGCGAAAACTGCTGGGAGACGAATGCAAAGTTTCGGAACATTGCATATTGGAAACACGACAGCCTTCCGTCACAACACGACACTTTCCTGCGCTCGTTTCACTGGCATGCTGTGGCAAAAGCTGTTAGTTCCTGTTCTTATTTCCACATATTTCAAGTAATCCGATGTGTTTGAATAGCATATTATTCGTTGCGCCATATGTAAACAAAAAACAAAACAAAAAAAACAAACCGAAATTCTATACGTTGAAATGAAATTTGCGTTGTCTTTTCTTCATTCGTTTTTCGTAGGTTTTCAAGGGTGACTACATTTTACTCGCACTCACTCGAGTTGTTTTTTAATGGCTGCAGATGCACCTGCCTGTGGAAGCTGAAGAGTTGGTTGCTGCTTCTATTGCACTGGACAAGATGAAATAAAGAACTCCAATCAGATTGCTTTGATATGTAAGATTTTAGACTCTAAATGGTCGTACAAGAAATGCTATAATGAAGAGTTAAATTAAGAAATTTCTCTCTCTCTCTCCATTAAAATATATACATATATATCTATATATATATACACACAAAAAGGCCAAGACGTATCCATACTGCCTACACACCTGATTTCATCATTTCAAACTTTGCTGAAAGGAGACTTACATTAAAAAGGTACCAAGCAAAAAGACTAAAAAAGAGCCATCTTCATAGCTAGGAGAACTGTCTGAGCTTCCGCCATTAACGAATCCACGCAATCAACTGTCGACTGTCTGACAGATGCTCTCTGTTTAAAATCAACTGGACTATCACGAGCTACAAATGCCACAGAGGGTCAAGACGGAACAAAAGCTCCATCGGCATTGATTTTAGTCCAAGAGGGTGGAGGTGGGAGCCATTGAAGAGACACTCCTCTTACAGTTGGCCTGGCGAATGCAACCACAAGGTGCGATAGACACCGAAGAAAACTCGGAAAAAAAAAATTATGTTGGGGGCAAAGTCCAAAATCAAACACGATGGTATGGACTAGTACAATTTACCGACCAAAAAAAAAAATTTGGCGGCACAGAAGGGTGCGTCCGTCTAAAAAAGATTAGAGATTGAATAATCACAACACTAATAGTTTAACCTGTTTAACTTGTGCATTGCCAATGGTTTATACCTTAAATGTTGCTAAAGCTAGAAATTATGGTGTGGAGTATGTTTTTCTCGAAGCAGACAGTGGATAATAACATAATTTTCCGTTATGTTTAAACCAAATGTGAAAATTCACTCTGTATTTTTAATAATTGAGATTTTTTATTTTTCTTTTCTAATTACACAAAAATCATTCTTAGTACCAAAACTAATTAAAATTAATCATACGAAAATATTCATAAAAGAAACAACAGTTTTCTAAATATGCAGCTTCATTCTCACGAGATTGAAACCAAGACCTAAATAATAGGATTTGTTTAGTTTTTTTAGGAAACAAAATCTAATTAAAATGTGTCGATATTTTGAGGTGTAAAAAGTGATTAGTTAAGGGATTCTAAAAAATCTTGAGGTGTAAAAGGTTATTTCAATTGATGGTTCTAATTAGCAAGAGACCCTTGAATTAAGGAGGGCCTTAGGGAGTTACCTTAATGATCTTTTACCGTTGAGCCGGCTTTGGCTATAGGGGCAAAAATGAAAGGAAAAAATAAAAATAAAAAAAGTTCCTCATAATAGATTAGAAGTGCAGAGAAAATGTTGCATTACCTCTAAAAAGAGTTTTCCAACCCGTTTGGCTCTCTTTCCCATCAAAATATAACACCCTCATCATTCACCTTCTCCTCCTTGACTCCCCTATAGGCAGCCTTGGGCCGATCCAAGGTGGCGGCTTCTGAAAAATGCAGGCCTCAGGCTGCTTCCTCTTCGTTCTCGTCTCGTCTCTTTCCCTTTTCTCTTCCTTCTCCGCAGCTCTTACCGATGCTGAGGCATCCTTCATTGCCCGCCGCCAGTTGCTGACTCTCCATGGTCATGGAGATTTGCCTGACGACTACGAGTTTAAAGTTGGCTTGGGGAGCTTCACATTTGCGAATTCCAGGCTTAAGCGCGCATACATTGCACTTCAAGCGTGGAAGATCGCTATCTACTCCGACCCGCTAAACATAACGGGAGATTGGGTCGGTGCCGATGTTTGTTCCTACAATGGAGTTTTCTGTGCTCCTGCTCTTGATGACTCAACACTGGAAGTTGTTGCTGGTATTGATATCAACCACGGTGATATCGCTGGGTATCTTCCAGTCGAGTTGGGCTTGCTGACCGATATTGCGTTGTTCCACATCAACACAAACAGATTCTGTGGGGTCATTCCGGAGAGTTTCTCCAGGCTTACACTTCTTCATGAGCTTGATGTAAGCAACAACCGATTTGTCGGTTCTTTCCCTACAGTTGTTCTTTCAATTCCAAACCTCAAGTATCTTGATCTTAGGTACAATGACTTTGAGGGCCAACTCCCGCCGGAGCTCTTCAACAAGGAATTAGATGCTTTGTTCTTGAACAACAACCGCTTCACATCTACCATTCCGCAAACTTTGGGTAACTCTCCGGTATCAGTTTTGGTCATTGCCAATAACCATTTCCATGGCTGTCTACCCAACAGCATTGGCAAGATGGGGAACACCTTGAATGAGATTATCGTTTCCAACAATAAGCTTGTTGGGTGTTTGCCAATGGAGATTGGCAACCTCGGAAATTTGACGGTTTTGGATTCTAGCTCCAACTCATTCAGTGGGATTTTGCCCAAGACTTTCAAATCCCTGCACAAGGTTGAACAGTTGGTTCTTGCACACAATGTACTAACCGGGTTCGTCCAAGAGAGCATTTGTGAATTGCCTAGCTTGGTGAACTTGACGTTCTCCTACAACTACTTCAATGGTGAGGCCCAAGAATGCGAGCCATCGAAGAACAAGAACATTGTATTGGATAATACGAGCAATTGCTTACCAGATAGGCCAAAACAGAAGACCGCAAAACAATGTCAAGCTGTTGTAAGCAAGCCAATTGATTGCAGCAAGGCAAGGTGTGGATGGCCATCGTCGCCTTCCAGCCCAAAACCATTCAAGAAGCCAAACCCATCACCCGCGCCAACTCCCAAGTCTCCAAAGCCACATCCACATCCATCAAACCCACCAAAACACGCACCACCAAAGCCAAATCCATCCCCAGAACCAGTATCAGCTCCTCCGCTAACACCTATTTCACCAGTGGATCCCACTGATGGATCTCCAGTGCCCAAGCCGGTGCACCCAAGACCATCAACTGTTCATTCACCACCACCCCCAACAAAGCACTCCCCGCCACCACCTACACCTGATCCTTCCAATAGATCTCCTGTCCACAGCCCAGCCCGTCCACCGCCAACAACAATAGTCCACTCTCCTCCACCCCATGTAAAGCACTCTCCGCCACCACCTACACCTGATCCTTCCGATGGATCTCCTGTCCACAGCCCAGCCCATCCACCCCCAACAACAATAGTTCACTCTCCTCCACCCCATGTTCGATCTTCACCACCTCCCTTGGTTCATTCTCCTCCACTTCCGGTTCAGTCCTCACCACCACCCTCGGTTTATTCTCCTCCACCAAATGCTCATCATCCCTTCCCACAAACTCCTGACCCCTCTAACAGATCTCCAATCCATGAACCTGTCCGACCACCGCCACCATCAACAATTCACCCTCCTTCACCCACTATTCGCTCTCCACCACCACCACCACCAACTAACTCTCCCCCACCGCCTTTCTTCTCACCTCCACCACCTGTAAACTCTCCACTTCCGCCAGTCCAATCTCCACCACCACCACCACCACCAGTTAACTCTCCCCCACCACCTATCTTCTCACCTCCACCACCAGTTAACTCTCCACCTCCACCAGTTAACTCTCGTCCACCTCCTCCACCCCCTGTCCACTCACCACCTCCACCAGTCCAATCTCCACCACCACCAGTTAACTCTCCTCCACCTGTCTACTCACCACCTCCCCAGTCCTATCTCCACCACCCGTTTTCTCACCCCCACCACCACCAATTAACTCTCCTCCACCCCCCGTCTACTCACCACCTCCGCCAGTCCAATCTCCACCACCACCAGTTAACTCTCCTCCACCACCTGTTTTCTCGCCTCCACCACCACCTGTCTTCTCACCTCCACCACCTGTTAACTCTCCACCTCCACCAGTCCACTCTCCACCACCACCTTCACCATCTCCCTCACCTCCTCCGCCTGCATTCTCGCCACCGCCACCTCCCGTGGACGACATAATCCTCCCACCAGTCTTTGGATTCCAATACTCATCGCCGCCACCACCAATATTCCAGGGCTACTAAACGGTGCAACACGATTATGATCATTAAACACTTTGTTTGGTTTTTTATTTGACACTGTATACAAGTTTTAAATCCTGCAGTACACCCCCACTTTTGTTAGTTCATAGCTTGTCGTTTACATAACATGGAAGTGTAAATCTGCTCCAATTCCTTTCATGCAACAAAAGGCGCCATCGGCCAATATTGTGTACTTGCGAGTATTTGACTTTCCTCTGACATCATCTTCATCCATATTCTATCTATCCACCTTTTAATATAATAAGCATTGCCATGATAGGCAATTCTAGTTATCAGTTTCCTACTCATATCAAAGCGTTTTGTTCGAGCAACCAGTTTTGCCTCAAATAGGAAAATAAGTCTAATTTGTTTAGCGTACTAACTAAATACAACTGATTTATTAACCAGAAGTTTGAGCAAACCGGCTTTAAGTTTTATTCAATAGGAGACACTAATTTGTTTCTAATTGATGCAGCTAATTTATGCTACTTTTTCTTTTTAAAAAATAAAAAATAAAAACAATAAATTGATAGATAAAGTTGATCGAGATCCAAAAAAACATACTACTGATTCAAGTGTTCAACACGTCTAAATGCACATTACACCTATTCAAGATACATACGTACATATATATATATATATATATATATATATGCAAGAAAAATATGAGATCAAATATCAAGATGGAGCAATTTTCGTTGGGACTTTTAAATTGCTTATAAAGTTGAGAATTTTTCTTACGTGAATCCAGCAGATATACTGGGTTCCAAAAAGCAATTTTGAAGAGTTTTGCACAAAGTCAAAGAACACAAGGCTTACTTGTTGCAAACATAAAAAGCTTACAATAAACAAGCAGATGGACACGGTTCATTCAAAGTAGGCTACACAAGTATTTCAGGACTGCCAAATAAAGGGTGCCAAACTCAAAGAGCAATGAAAACATTATCTTCAAAACAAATATGTTCATACACAGTAGCATTTAGGGAAAGAAAAAAAAGTGGAATTAGTTGCTACAACTTCTGCAAATTACATTGCCCATTTCCATTATCACCTTTAGTGTTCACGACTTCAAATAGCCTTGTCCTACTTAGAAGCAAAGGTCGATTTTTTTTTTCTTTTTTTGTTTTCTTAATATATGTACACTTGAACATTAAGAGACAAAATACTCAGCATTGCAAGCAACTACTCGAAACCTTACTAAGTTGAAGAAGAAACAGTAGCAGCAGCCTTGATAGCTCTCTCCAATTCCGATTTGAGATCACTCGCCTGATTCGCCGGCTTCTTCGGCTCTTCTTTTCCGCTCTCTTCCTTGACATTCTTCCCGCTTCTCCACCTCTCAAACTCGCTAGAACTCTCGCCCGAAGGCATTTTAGCTGCCGCCGCAGCCGGATTGGACCGTAAATGTTTCGGCCCGCCAATGCGGCCACCAGGGGCGGAAACTCCAAACATCTGCTCCAAGCTCCCCTTCATCTCCCTATTCTCTCTCTCCAAAACCTCCAAATCCCTCCTCATCCAAAAACACATTCCCTTCAACAACTCCAAATCACCACCCACCACATCACTCTTCTCTTTATTTTCCCTCTTCTCCTTCTCCTCCTCTTCCTTACCCTCCTCAACTCTCTCAATCCCAATCTTGTTCAGCTTCAAATACGGCATTTTCGACCCCAAATCCGACGGCAAATTCACACCCCACCTCATGTTCATCTTCACCTTCTTCGTCACCGGAAACTCAGTCCTCGCCATCACAGCAATCCCAGACAACAACCCATCTCTCTCACACCCCTTTCCAGTTCCACCACAGGAGTCAACCCCAAAACTCTCCCGAAAATCGCCATTTTTAGCACCAAAAGGCTCCAACTTCAGCTCCCGCCAAACGGACGGCCCTTCCGGGACAAACCCATTTCCATTTCCGCTATTCGAAGCCGACCCAGAAACCGGATTCACCTCAAATCCCTGTCCCGAGACTCCCGGCCGGAGATCGGAAACCGGACCGCCGTTGTGGTTCGAAAGGGTGGTTTTTTTGAGGGAAAAGTTGCCGAGCTGGGGGTTGAAGAGGAGAGAGAAAGTGGGGTTAGGGGAGGAGAAGGAGAAATGGGCGGTGAAGACGAGAGGGGAGAGGCGAGGGGAGCCGAAGAGGCCGAGGCCGGATTTTAGAGAGAGAGAGAAAGGAGGAGAGAGAGAAGCGGCGGTGGAAGTGGGAGAGTAAGAGAGTTTGAGAGAAGGGCCGGAAGCGAAGTTGGAGGAGAGAGAAAGAGAGAGGTGAGAGGAGTCGGAGATGGTGGAGGAGATGGAGGTGAGGAAGGGGTGGTTGAATATGGAGATTGGGATTTTTGCTGTTACAACTGGGTTGAAGTAACGGTGTTGATTTTGATTTTGACTTTCGTTTTGGTTTTGGTTTTGGTTTTGGGTTTGGTTTTCTTGGAGCTTCAGAGAGAGCTTCATCTTTTCGATTCCGATTTTTGTGTTGGAGATTCTGGTTTTGTTTATGATCATCAACGCCAGGTAGGGTGTTTTTTGTTTTGGCGCCGGGGGGGGGGGGGGGGTGGGGTGGGGTGGTTGGTTCAGCTGTATTTGGCGTCTTACCTTAATTGATGTCGTTTATTGACAAGAGCTGTACTCTGGCCTTTGTGACAGTAACTGAACTCTTTCAAAAAAAAAAAAAAATACGATTGGTTCTCTATTCTTTTTTATTACTGAGATAATTATAAATTTTTTTTTTTTATAGATATTTTAGTTATTTTCATTTAGTTTTAATTTCGTTAAAAAACTCAGGAAATCTCATATATAACAAAATGTTTTTGTTTTTTTGAAAAAAAAATATATCTAAAAATATGAAAATATCATTATTTATATTTAAAAAAAAAAAGAAAAAAGAAAAAGGATAGACTCTCTCCCTTCCCAACGGCCCAAATCCACACCAGAGCCGGAGTCGGCCGTCTCCTCCCTCCCTCATCCCCCCTCTTCCCTCCCCGGGATCGCCCCCCATCAGATTCTCTCTCTATTCTCCAAGTTCCCCCACCCCCCCCCCCCCCCCAACCCCATTCTCTCTCTCCCAACCCAATTCTCTCCCTCTTCTCCGAATCTGCACCCCCACAACAATTCTCCCTCCTCCTTCGTCGGGTTGCCCCCCGATCTTCCCTTCCTTGGGTCGTCCCACCCCCCCCCCCTACCGCCATCAACATCGAAGCTGATCGGGGTACTGAGAAATGAAAGAGGGGGGAGAGAGAAATTATTTTTTTATAATTATTTTATTTTTAAAATTAATTATTATTAAATTATTAAAATACCATCACAAATTAAATCATATGCATTACATATGACTCATTCCGTTAAAAACTTAACGGTTTTAGACGGAAATGACTGGAATGACAAAAAAAATAAAAGTTTAGGGTTAACTCAGCCTAAAAAAAATAATATGAACTAAACTGTCATTTTTAAAATAATTTAGGGACTATTTAAACTAATAACTCATCTTTTTAATATTGATTTCTGATTCATGAGTCCAGTTACTCACGACACAAAATAAACCAAATATTAATTAAATAAATAAAAAAGGAAACGGACATGAAATTCTTAGCTGAAAATGAATTCAATGCAAGAAATTGACTTTTTTTTTTCTAGAGTAAAAAGATTTAGTAGTGATCTGTTATTTCTTGTTTCGAGACTTCATATGGGTAAAGACAACTCCTCTGAGATTAAACATAAGATTCAGACATCTGACATTTCACTTGACAAATGCTAAAAGTTGAATCCCATACCAACTCACCCTAAAGGCAACAACTTGATTGTTTGTTGATGTCAATTCAAACGGTTTCTACTTCAAAATTTGTTCTTACCATGCTTATAATCTGAATAAGTTTTTCAATATTAATTTTTAAACCTTTTACTTACATTTTTTTTGGATAATTGATTAATTTATCATTTCAAATGTCGTTCGGTTGAAAATAAAAAATAGTGTATCAATCTTTAGTTTGATATTCTGATGTATGATTGGGAACTTATGAGAAATTTAGGCAATGGTCATTATGTTATAATAAACTTGCATTTGGTTTGCCAGTTGGAGATAAAATTTTTAAGTTGAATTGGTTGACTTTATAAAAAATAGTTATAATTTTTGTTGATTTTTCTGAAAAAGATAAAATTTAATATGAAAAAGTATAATTTAATTAGAATTGAGTTAAAATATCAAAGTATAAGTTTGTGTCTGTAATCACCTTATTGTTTTTTTTTTTTTTTTGGGTGTTTTCTAAGGTTAGAGAAAACAAGTAATAATATTATTTTTTTTAGGTTAAAGTAATATTATAATTAACTTTTAAGATATCATTGTTCTATAAATTTAGGCAATTGGTATGGATGGTCATTAAATTATATGATTTACAATATATTTATCTTAATTTTTTTAACTTTTAACTAATTTGTTCTCGAATTCTTGATTTATGTGAATTGATGGTTCAATTAATACAAACATAAATTTTTACTAAACATTTGTCATGTACGCACAAGTATTCCTATTTTTATACAAATTTGTTTAATATACCCGGTAATGAACACCAAAAATATAAAAGTGGATAAATGACCTCGAAAAGAGTTAATAAAATTTTGAAGTTATAAAATTAGTAAATTGATAATAATAAAAAAAAAACAATTGACCGTTATTTCTTAAATAAAAAAATTGAGTTAAAAACTATTTATTTATCATAATTCTCCCATTAAATGTTTTAAATGGAAACGACAAGAACTCCTAAAAAAACCACATGAAAATCAATGTCGTTGGTTCCAAACAAACAAATTCGCCTACCAGGCCTTGCTCTTCCCATCGGAAAAGGGAAAAACCAGGAGAAAAAAATGGCGAGCACAGGAAGCAGCGGCAGAGAAAACACGGCCAAAACCACGGTGACCGATCAGATCTCTCAGGCCATCCAATCCACCTCCAATCTCCTCCATCTCATGCAACAATCCTCTCCTTCCCAGGCACTCTCTCTCTCTCTCTCTCTCTATATATATATATATATTTGTTTGTGTGTGGTGTGAATGTACATGCTTGTTTTTGGTATCAGTCACAATTTGATTTGTAAGTGATGGATAATAATTCTTTAGGCACTGTACTCAAATGGGTTTGCTTAATTTGTGGTAAAGAATTCATTTCTTTCAGTTGGACTGTGATTGAATTTTGCAGAATTTTCTGGGTTGTTCTGTGCTTGGATTTTGAGGTGACTGGAAACAATATATTTGATTGTTCGAGAACAATTCAGAGATAGAAATGACAAATTTAAAATAAGAAAAACGAAAAAAAGTATGTAGTTGATACGGAATGTCTGTGCATATATAGATTCAGCAGGTCACAGTCTTTTCTACAATATGGAAAATAGAAATCATAATAGGGTTTTTTTTTTTTTTTTTGGTTAATATAGTTTTGACTCCATTGAAGTTCTCATGGACTGTGTGACCAGAAAACTGAAAGGTAAATTACTCAGTTCAGTCCATGTACTTGGAAGTAATTTGGCTTTTTCATAACTTCTTATAAGGCTGCATAATAGAACTTTCCTGGTTACATGAATTAGGTGAGGGTTCGAACTCTAAACCTTTTTGTGGAGTCAGGTGTGGAATTTCCCGCTAGGCTGTGTCTGCAAATACTCCAACTCCCTTTCTATCTTTTGCTAGATACTTAACTAATCAAATTTATTTGAAGGCGTCAAATCATTACTTTGTGACACTGTTACCTGATATAGCATTCATACTTGGCGCAATCTTTCATCTAATCTTTGTATGTGAGATATGACATATTTAAATTTGGGAACACCATCTGGCCACATTTTTCGCGTAATTGAGTCTCCAAAATTTCATCTATTACACAGGTCGAATTGACAAAGCTTCCGAAGAACCTCTTGGCAAAAACACCTATCATTAAGAATACCGGGCAGGTATGATTGCACATGCACAACTATTTCTGAAACTGACTTTTCAAACTAAATTTAGGTCTCTAATCCCACATTTCCGCTCCATTCATGAAGTTGTTAGAGCAGATGCCTTGTGTGATTTCGTCCCTGGATGCACACATGGAAAGTGGACTGCAAAGGTTGTGATTTACCTTTACTCTTATATAGGCTGTAGTGATTAAAACATGTTACTGAAAGCTTATGTTGATGAGTTTTAGCTTTTCCTCAACGATATCTCTATTGAATTTTGCAATTTGCTGTGAAATTATTTCCTTCTGGCTCTGTTGTCTTACTTAATCTACACAAAAATTTGCAGTGTACCTCATCTGCAAACTGTGATCCAATTACTCGCCAACATGGAAAACAGCCAGCTGAGTTCCCTGGCTCAACCTCATCGCCCCACTGAGGTTATGTTTCATTTCTGTTTCTATGCTTTTGTTGTGGAACTTTTAACTTCCATTTTTATTGAAAACATTATATTTTCTTCGCATCAAATTGAGAACTTCTTCCTCACTGTGGTGCGGCGGGGATGGAGAGTTTATTCTGCGAGTACCAACATGTTTATCAATTTCGGATTCCAAGTGATGTAGCAGTACACTTGTCTTATTTAATTGGTCAAATAAGAATCCTTGCAAGTTGATTGCCACATCATTTGGTATCGAAAATACAGCGAACAATTCCGAGACCTTAGCACTATTACATCTATTTTGACACCATATTTGCCCTCCTTTCAGGAAAATGTGCAGACAAATGAACCTTCTAAACAGGGATAATCCACTCACTCTCCGATGATCTGATCCGAGTTTGATGGTTCTGTAACCATCGTCATGGGAGTATATTCGTAAGCAATGGAGAAAGGTTGGCTTCTCATATATATGGCCAGATTTAAGTTATCTCTGTCTGTCATCTTAACGTACATAGACTGTCTAGTGCACTCCAAAATGGTATTCCATTTTATTCATTTTTGGTGACCAAAAGAGAGGACGAAAAATCAGTACATCCAGACCAGTGAAAACTTTTTTAGATGTCAAACTTTTTTAGATGTCCCTTGAATTAAAGACTCAATTCCATCACATTATCCCCGGAACTTTTACATTGTTGCGCAACTAACTCTTCCATCAATAATACGTCAAAACTGGATGGAAAAATGTCACGTAAGGGTGACTTTGAAATTATTCTTATTTTAAGGTTTATTTGAAAAAAGCAATCATTTTTGACACCTCTCATCACCCATCACCCTCCTCTGGTGGTTCATCACTACCACCAAGTCCTACTACTGGTGGTGATGGTTTCTCAAAATAAATAAAGAACGATTTCAAAACCACCGTTATGTGACACTTTTTTGTCCATTTTTTTAAAAACTTATTATTAAATATGAGTCATTTACGTAATAACATAGAAATTTAGTATAGTTTGATGTTTAAAACAAAAAAAGTTATGAGCCAATATGAGATTGAATATATAATTCCAAGGCTATTTGCAATAATATATGAATATATATATATATATATATATATATATTCTGGCACATGAAGAACAGATTCAGATCATGGATAGAAACATGTATAAAATTCAAAATATTTGAGTCAGCAGCAAATTGTGGGAAAGCCTAGCTAGAACTCATTGCCGATATTGATAAGATCACCACGCATGTGGCAGCGTGACATTTTATCTAAAGTCCATCACAAAAGTTAATGTCGTTGAGCATGGTCTACAGAAAACGACAATTAGAAAGAATGGTTTGTTTAGTTTGCCATTTTAATTATATTAAACTGTATTTTTTCATCTTTTTTCTGAAAAATAAATAAAATTATAATTAATTTTTTGTAAATTCAATTAACTCCAACTCAAAAATTTCATCTGGCAAACCAAACGCACTGAAATTCATTTCTAAATTCTAATGCTATATCCGGTATCAATTTTATTATACATTGTAAATTTTGACATTTGACTATATATTGGCTTTTAACTTAATAAATACATTTAGAACATTATTATTTTTAGTTTATCAAGAAAATTAAAAAAATTTATTTTAAAGAGTTTTGAAAAAAAAGAAAAAAGAAAAAAAAAGATAAGGCCGATTCGATTCATCTGACTCACTAGGTAAAGATAATGCCAACATTCCCAACTAATAAAGATTGTATACTGCTTCCAAAGTTCTAATGCAATCCACAAAGTCTCTGTATTTGGCCTTTTTTTGTCGTAGAACACTTTTTTTCAAAAAAAAAAAAAAAAAAAATCATTTCACTCTATAGAGTCTAAAAACTAAAGAATATAAATAATTTTATTATTTAAAGAACAGAAATTTAATATGATATATTATTTTATATATCCTCCAACAGACAATATTACTTTGAATACAATGTCTATTTTCTATTATCAATTTTCCGTTTTTCATTGTGATATTTTGTAAACTTCATAAATTGTTGTAGTTTCAATTTTAAAAGGTATGAAATTTAGTTTGAGATGCTAAATAAAGAAGTCATAGTATGATCTAATAAAATGGCAAATTTTAATGCTAATCCTAAGTTTGGTATTCTCTAACGCAATGCTATACTCTACATTATGTTTGACAGAGTGGAAAAATGGGAGTAACTGTGCTAAAACAAAATGGGGGTAAAGAAATTAATGGAGAGATTTTAAAATAGAAAATACGATATCGAGTAATTTGGTAAAAAATTATGGATATATTGTGTCATTTGATATGGATAAAAAATTTTCCCGCCAACATGATTCTTAGCGACTCAAGGTATTTTAACAGTGTTAACAGTGTTACATAGTTTATGCTGTTAACGGTGTTGGAATCATACTAATAAATATAGCAGCTGGAAGGGATAAACTTTAATCTAAGACATCAAAACCTCCGTTTGGAACATAGATTGTGAGATTAAATTTTTAGGTTGAAATTGATTGATTTTTCAAAAACTAATTATGATTTTTCATGAATTTTTTGAAAAAGATAAAAATTGATATGAAGAACTTATGTTTGAACTTAGAGAGGCAAACACATGCTTCCTAAACCAGGGGTTCGGGTCACTTACAATGACAGAAACCAGAGAAGAGCTATTTTGGTATCTAGTTTTGACCTTGATGAACTTAAATTAACTGATAATTAGTAGCCTGTTTGACAAATTGGGTTTGTACTAAACGATTTAGTTTAAATTCAATTTTTTAAAAAGAAACAATTTTATAAGAGAAAATAGTACTATATTAAAAATATTTTAGCTAAAACTTTTGGATTCGAATCCATTTGTCAAAAACACTCTAAATAAGGCCTCGTTTGGCACAACAGTTTAACTTAAGTTAAACTGTACTTTTTTTTATCTTTTTCTGAAAAAGTTTTTTGTCTTTTCTGAAAAAGTCAACAAAAATTACTATTCAAACTTAAAAATTTTAACTCAACTCAAACTCAACTCATTCACCAAAGTCTCTAATGTTTTGCAAGAATCAATAAAATAAATTATTTTAAATTACTCATAATATTGCAAATTGGACTAGTTCGTGTTGATGATTGGATAAATAAACTAGCGATAATTCTATGATTTAATAAAAAGCAATTCACATTGAATAGAACGTAAGAATAAAGTATTATTACTAAAAAAAAAATTATATATATATTTTTACCTTCTTAATATCTTAAATATATTTGATAGTTATATATTTTAAATATTTTAAATATAGAAGGTAAAATAGATTTGATAATCCTTGTATTTCAAAGAAGAGCTATCTTAATATCTCGTTTTGACCTTCATGAACTTAAATTAACCGTTAATTAATAGCTTGTTTGACAAATGAGCTTGTTTGACAAATGGGTTTGTAGTAAAACAATTTGTTTAAATTCAATTTAAAAAACAAAATTGTAAAAGAAAACAGCACTATAATAAAACTATTTGAGCCAAAACTTTTGGAATTGAATCCATTTGTGAAACAGACTCTAAATAAGTCTCTAATAGTACAATAATTAATTACACAAAAAAAATTAAATGAGTTATGATAGTGCAAATTAGATAATTAGTTCACATTAATTATTATAGACATAATCTAACTATAATTTCATGCATGAATAAAAAATGCTTCACATAGAAAAAAAAAGTATTATCAACTCATCAATATCTCAATTAACTTGTAAGTTCTACATAAGCATCTAAAATGGACACAATATTTATTCGGATAAACTTTAGTTCACAGATATAGGATTACTGTTAAGTTATATTACAATCACGAATTTTCTTTTGAAGAACGAGTGAAGTGATGGAAAATAGAAATCTAAAATATGGAGATAAATATGGAATGAAATTATTGATTAAAAAAAAAAAAAACCTATGGAATGAAAGTGGCTACGTCCTAACCTTATTAAAAACTAGTATTTCAAAGACGACACTAAATTTTATTTTCTTTAAATTTTCATCATCATTGTCAATCATTATTGTAATTATGTGAATAATTATAAAACGTACTATATGCGATTCTTGATAATTACTACAGTTTTATTAGAGGATCTGATGTGGGAGTGATAAAAATAAAATAATCATAATTGTTAGAGGTTCTATTGGAGTTATTTCTCACACGTAGCTAGATCTCGAACGCTTGATATCTGTTACAGATTATTAGAACAAGAAAAACACAAAAAAAAAAAAAAAAAAAAAAAAAAAAAAAAAAAAAAAAAAAAAAAAAAAAAAAAAGAAAAGAAAAGAAAAGAAACAAAAAAATAATAATAAAGGGTCAGCAAGGGGATTCTAATGGTAATCCTGACCTAAAATGTAAATTTTTTTTTGTTAATAAACTAACCAAAAAGGAGTTCTATTATTTTGATGTTTTGGGGATTAGGAGTTATCATCTTTGACGATAAGAGTTCCAATCGTAATTGGATACGCATGCATTTGCATCATATTTATCACATTGTTTTTATTTTTCTTTTTAGTCAGTTGTGCGAATCCTTAGCACTTTGAGTTCATTTCTCTCAAAAAATAAAAAATAAAATAAAATAAAACTCCCTAGCTCTAATTTATAATAATTGTAGTTACATGTATAATCTAACGATAATTCTATACTTGATTCTATATTAAGATATAGAGTTTGAATCCCTCACCCTTAAATTAAAAAAAAAAAAAGTAGTTATCAATTAACTCAAGTCAAACACTTCGGGTCCGTTTGGTGAAACGGTTTGAGTTGAAATTTTTAAGTTTGAATTGGTTGACTTTTTAAAAACTAATTATAATTTTTGTTGACTTTTCAAAAAAAGACAAAAATTAAGATGAAAAATATGAGTTTAAATATAATACCAAACGGGCTATTCCACTGGATTGCCTCTCTTTCTTTTACAAATAGTCAATAAGGGTAATATAGTAATTTAAAATTAAAAATCCATTCTCTTCTCTCCATCTTATCTTATCAAACAACACGAAAGAGAGTTACTATCCTCTCTGCATCCTTCATACTCTGCATCCCTCAAATTCTATCCATCCCTCCAAGCAAACGGGGCCTTCACTACTAGAAATCAAACTCTTATTTAGGCTTTTTTTTTTTTTTTTTTTTTTTTTTTAACTTTATAAACACTCATTTTATTAATTGATTTTTTAAATTAAAAATCTAAAACTATGAACCTCATTCTCATCCATGACACTAGTCCGAGCACGATTATTCTTTCTTACTTAAATAATTACAACAATTCTACACGTGCAAAAGATAAGGGATAAGCACTAAATCCCATCTAATTAACATTCTATATAGTGGTTACATTTTCATAGCAAAGAAAAAAGAAAAAAAAAAAAAAGAGGGGTAAGCATTAAACTCCATTTAATTAACATTCTAGAGTCATTAACATAATCCTTTCAGTTAAAAATTTTGTATGGTAGTTACAATTTTTCTATTTAAGGCGTGTTTAATTAATTACGATCATCCTAATTTAGACAAGAGAGTTAATATTTTTTTTTTTAATTTTGAATTTTATCTCTTATTATATTAGAGATCATGATAAGAACAAATTTTGTATCTATCTATACCATAAACACATCTCTCAATATATAGAATGAAATCTATTCCAGCACGTAAACAGATAATGAGGATTTAATTCTATGGTACGTTAAATTCTCAATAATTTTAGTATATATTCTGCTAATTTTTCGAACTTAATTTTACTGATTATAGTTCATTTGACACCTCTTTTTTCATCAAATTTTCAAAATTTCTGTGTAGTGTGTTTTATTTTTATAAAATTTCGAACTTACTATTAGATTGTAGGTTTTAATATATGATACAAACGGGGCTTAATTCTTCTTAGCATATTCAGATTCTTTGGGTATATATTAATATAAACAATAGTGTAAAATGACTCTAAAAAAGAGAGGAGAAAAACAAAAAATATTCCTTTTTTTTTTTTGGGAGGTTAGAAAAGTACAAACAAGGCCAACCTAATTCACATATTTTGGATTAGGAATCTCTCATATTGTTCCAAACCCTATAAACAAATAAAAGTACCAAAAACGGAAGTCAACAAAATTAAGATTCCAAACAAGTGATATAGGAATAAAGTTGTTTGTGAAGAACAAAATCCAAGCCCACTAGATAAAATTAAAAGGAGACCACAAAATCTTTCTTTCCAATTAAATTTCCCTTTCTTTCTTAAATATATATATATTTTGCAGAATTCTTTCTAAGTTTGCATTTAGTTCATTGATTGAGGATAAAATTTTTAAAAATTGATTGATTTTTTAAAATCTAATTATAATAATTATTAATTTTTTAAAAAAATATAAAAAATAAGATGAAAAAAATAATTAAATTGAAATTGAATTAAAATGTTAAAGGAAATCTAATATTCTAATTATAGTCTCAATTTGATGTTCAATTAAAAAAAAAATTTTGGGGCCAAAAAGGAAGGATTAGGAGTTGCCACGTGTGAAAGTGGGGGAGTCAAAAAGGTTTGAGGAATTCTACAATGTCCTCTCATTCATGTTCCACGCCTAGCCAACTAAGATTCGTGTGGGTCCCACGATAAAGAGGAAAAAACCTCCCACTCGGCGCCGTATAGCTTTTATTTATAATATAATAATTTATATTAAAAAATAAATTAGAGTTTTTTTTTAATATATAAATCCCAAATTCCGAACGTTGTGGAAAAACGGAAGACTCGTCCTCCCCCGCCATTGATAAACGACGCGCCACTCCTCTTCGCTTTGCGTTCTCTCTCTCTCTCTCTCTCTTTCTGTCTCACTTTCTCTCTCTAGACTTCGGCCCAAAACCCTAAGCCTTTTCACTCTCCGGCATGGCTGCGTCGCTGGTTATGCCCTCTCCTCCGTCGTCGTCGTCACCGGCGGCGGCCGTGGCGGTGGCTTCGCCGTCGTCGATGTCGTCGTCTTCTTCTTCTCCGTCTCGTTTCTCGCTCGGCCACAGACCGCTGCTTCATTGCGAGTCTCGCTCTCGAACTCTGGCAAAAAACGGCGTCGTGAGCTCCGTCTTCCCCCAGCATTTCTGTGTTTCGTCCTTGTTCTCAATTCCCTTTTTTTTTTTTCCTTCTTTTGAAAAAATTTCACCTGGAATTTAACATCAAAAAAAGAGATTAACGAATTTCATTTCAGTTTTCTGTCTTCTACACACACATATATGTGTTATATATGTATGTGTATATATGTTTTGTATTGATGTAAATTTGTTTGGGTGATATTATGGTAGAGATGTGATATCTCGGAATCAACCAAATATGGGAATGGGAAGCCGACCATTCCAATCCTTAACGAAAGGACACTGCCAAAGTTCTTGGAATCAGCTCGGGTGGAAAAAGCAGCTAACAGAAACAGCGCCAAGATTAAATTGTTTTCAGGTTCAGCTAATCCTGCTCTCACTCAGGTATTCAAGAATTCGATTTTTTTTTTATTTTTTTTATTTTGTTGATAATTATGTAAAGAACTATATAGGTTATGTGAAGCTCTTGCTAGAACTACAAGTTTTAAGCTTTTTCAGTTTTCTGTTCTTTTGTTGAAGAATGGTTTTCTTGTTTACGAGGTTTGTTATGGTGAGACTTTTATTCGATTTTAGTTACCAATCTGGGGGAGCTAATATCTTCAAACTTTTAAATCCTTGTGTTGGTGTGTGCTAACATTAAGCTGTTTTCCCCTAGGAAATTGCTTGGTACATGGCCTTGGAACTTGGAAAGATCAACATTAAACGATTTGCTGATGGTGAGATTTATGTTCAGTTGCAAGAAAGTGTGAGAGGATGTGATGTCTTCCTAGTGCAGCCAACCTGTCCTCCGGTGAATGAGAATCTCATGGAACTAGAAATAATGATTGATGCTTGTCGGAGGGCGTCAGCAAAAAATATTACTGCTGTGATTCCGTATTTTGGATATGCCCGAGCTGATAGAAAGGTTAAAAAAAGAAAAAGAAAAAATCTAAGTTGCTTTCTTATGAACATGTTCAGGGTAGTGTCACATAATGTTCTGAGACTAACAAATTCTCTGCGCAATCGGTGTTATATTTTTCTTCTGTTTCAGTCCCAAGGTCGCGAATCAATTGCAGCCAAACTGGTTTCGAACCTTATTACAGAAGCAGGTGCAAACCGTGTTCTTGCTTGTGACATTCATTCTGGGCAGTCATTAGGTTATTTCGATATTCCAGTGGATCATGTGTATTGTGAGGTAAACATGTTTGTGATTTTCTGTGCTTACCATTCATTGGTGTCATTCATGTCCACTGATATCAACGTTGTTCTGTTCATTCTAGCAAGTGATCCTTGATTATCTTGCTAGCAAAAAAATTTGCTATGAAGATTTGGTAGTGGTCTCCCCTGATGTTGGTGGAGTTGCAAGAGCACGTGCTTTTGCAAAAAAATTGTCTGATGCACCTTTAGCCATCGTAGACAAAAGGCGTCATGGACACAATGTTGCTGAGGTACTTTCTGAACCTATATTAATATTTATTGTCGTTTTGGCTCAACAACCTGCTGATTATTTGTGAATTCGTATCAATCCGTACTTGTTACTCTGAACTAAAAAGTGGTCTTCTAATCCTACTTGTGTTAAGCAATGCTATCAGTTTACAAAAAGGTTTTTGAAGAAAATCTTCACTTATCCTTTCGGTTTCTGGTAATCTTCAAAGAATTATCCGTTTTTACATCCTAGAATTTATTTACCTCATTTTTGCAGGTGATGAACCTGATCGGCGATGTGAAAGGCAAAGTTGCAGTTATGGTGGATGACATGATTGATACTGCTGGTAAGTGAAGCGTTTCTTGACATCAAACTCTAGCTGTGGATACAAATGCACCATACGTATTCTAGATACATATTCGAAACAAACTACATGAGGACAAATGAAATGAAAATAACAATAAGTTACCAAAACTGAACTTCTGCTTAGTATATGTTG
Source organism: Ficus hispida (assembly GCA_025413025.1). Lineage (NCBI taxonomy): Eukaryota > Viridiplantae > Streptophyta > Magnoliopsida > Rosales > Moraceae > Ficus > Ficus hispida. Next base: position 28,899,095 of record CM046372.1, read on the forward strand.
TTTAATAGCTCAAGGTTCTTTCTTGGTCAGTGGAATGTTTGGTTTTAGCGTTATTTCCCTCTTTTGAGCTTCTTATTATGTTCTTTCACATCTTTTAACAAAAATTGATATGCTAATGCTGTTAAGACCCAGTTCCTGCCAACCGTCTTTTGTTCTCTCTTCTTTGAATTACTCCATGTCCATGGTTTATCTGCAGATTATGTTTGGTATGATTAATTTCTTGAATGCAATTAATTTGCCGTTGCTTGCTTCATATTGTAGGGACAATTGCAAAAGGTGCAGAACTTCTACACCAAGAAGGGGCAAGGGAAGTGTATGCGTGCTGCACCCATCCTGTGTTCAGGTATCCGCTTAATTGCAACATGTGATTTTTCAATATGTGTGTATGTGTATATATATATATATATATTTTACGCAAAGAAAACTGACACAAGCATACCAAAAACCTAGAAACCTTGTTAGTTGAAACGTCCCGGGTCATTCTACTGAAATTCTAACTCAAAAAATATCCGGATTTACTACTCATCCCAAATTGATGCCCCACCTCTAATCTACATCCACACGAGCCATTTCTGCAGAACTTTGAACTTTGAACTATGAAAGGCGTCTTCCTATAAATACGGGCACGAATCTTGACTGGTGTGTCAACCGTCTGAGTCCATTTATTAATTTTCCTGATGGTGGTTCTGTTTCTGCAGCCCTCCGGCGATCGAGAGGCTTTCAAGTGGCCTGTTTCAAGAGGTGATTGTAACCAACACCATTCCGGTTATGGAGAAGAACTACTTCCCTCAGTTGACCGTCCTTACAGTAGCTAACTTGTTGGGTGAGACGATTTGGCGTGTTCACGACGATAGTTCTGTGAGTAGCATTTTTCAGTGAAAATCAGAAAACGATTGACGATGCTAAAGCCTCTTTTTTAGTTTATCCCTCAGTTTCTTTGGTCTCATTCTCTTCTTCTCTGCCCAATTGTGTTGTATTTTCTCTCTTAATCTTTTCCCTTCTATTTAGCTGCCATTTTTTTTTTCCTAAATTAAACCACAATTTGTCAACAAATTTTTCCTTTCATCTTTGAGTCAATTTCATAGGAAAAGGAAAAAAAAAATGATGCTTCTTGTTTAAGTTTGAAAGTGTCTACAATATCTGCATGAATGAATAGTGGCTGAAAAAGTTAATGAAGTGATGTGTTGTTTGCACATCGTAATTTTAAGATTAACCAATCTCCTCTCTTCTCTTGTCATGTCAATTATCAAACTATCAGCTCTAATGAACCACTCAGAGAGAGACACACATAATTGAGTTCTGATGACGGAAAACAAAATAGGCACATCACATGTAACAAACACATTTATAATCATTGAAAATTTCCGATCAATCGGGATCAAAAGTCACATGTAACACTAAAGTCACAACACCAACAAGAAACAAATTCAGATGACTAAGGGAAATAAATAAATAAATAAATAACCTAGATACAAGTGGCTTATTCAATATAGCCTTTACAATATCAAAAGAAAAAACTAAAAAGTAGGGAAAACAAAATTTTCTAACCACACGAATGATGTCTCTGATAACAAGACGACTTTCGAATTCGAGGGAACCTAAGGTGAAAACAAGTTTTGAAAATTTAGCACCCAAAAAATAAAAAAGTTTAGAAAGAAAGGGTATTAATGGCACAATTTATTATTATTTTTTTTCGAAATACTCTTAATAAGGTGACCTCGCCAGCAAAAGAATGCCTACAAACCGGCGTAAGGGGTATTATTGGGGCATCATTTGCTATAGAATACGAATATGTGTTTTAAAATTTAGAAAATAAAGTGACATAATTTGAATTAAGAGTAAAATATATATATATATATATATTGTGAAAATGAGGTAAGAGTAAAATTGGTCTTCAAATGTTATATTGACATATATAAATGAAATCAAAATATTGATCCAAGTAAACCATATTTTTTTTAATTTGAAAATTTGATATATGATTGATAGTCTCTATTCCCTAAAAACAAATGAGAGAACTTTCTCTATTTATCAAAAAAAAGAAAAAAAGAGAAACTTCTCGATTAATGATCACAATTCAGATTTTACAAATTTCTTTTATTATTATTTTTTTTTAACAAAAGGACCATAGACGTAAATAATCAAAACTTCTCGGGCCAAAATCAAAATTTAAAAGCAAGTCCTGAAAATCCGACCCAAACCCAGCTCAGACGGTCTGAGTCAGACCCGTGTTTCCTTTTTTTGATTTGATTGTAAATTATAAATTAATTCAGGAAAAATCACTCGACACGAGGATTAGGGTTTTGTAAAATTCCCCTTATAAATAGCCACTCTCTCTTCCAGTCTCTCTCAACTTCGTCGGCCTCTCAAAAAACCCTAGATTTTTCTTGCCTGATTTTTTCTACAATTCCCAAATTCTCTCTTTTATTTCTTTTCTTTTGATTTTTTGTTTGGATTTAATTAGTCTCTTTGGAATCTGCAAGTGCAAATAATGGATGGCAATGAGGAAGATCTTTTCTGTGTTCCAGAGGCAGTCTCTGCCTGTGACGGCTACACAACCCTCTAAGAAGTTCTGAGCTTTAAATTTCTTTTCTTTTTTAGATTTCTCTCTCTCTCTCTCTCTCTCTTTTTGGGTTAAAAATTCCTTTTTTTTTTGGGGGTAAAAGTTTGGGAAGAAGGCGAGATGACGATAAAATTCATGTCTGTCAATCCACTGAACTGTAAATTTACAGTGTGATGTTACCATGAATCCCGACAGGTTCTGATCGCTTTCTCTTCATTTTCAATTTTCTCTCTCTCTCTTTTTTTTTTTTGTGAAGTTCTGAATTTTTTTTTGGTTTAATTATGTTTTAAATTTGGGCATGTGATGAATCTGGTTTTATAAATGGGTAATTTGCGTCTGAATTTATCATTGATGCTATTTCACCTTGGAGACCTGATGCCCTTTTATTTTTCAATCTTTTTTTTAAATAAAATTTAACTTGTTTAAATTCGTGTTTTTTGAGTCAAAATATTGATACCCATTTGGAAAATCAGAAAAAAAAGAAGCAATGACATTACAAAGTGGAAAGAAAAATACCTGTCTCTAGAAGATCCTCTGGTAAAATAAAATTCTTTGTACTCATAACAAATCATTTGCTTATGAAGTTGGGTAATGAAACTTATCAACAAAATAATGCTTATTACCACTTATGTGGATCGAGTTTGGGATCACTTTCTAAATGGATGTTCATGGTGATCATGTTGTTTGCTCCTGAAGAGAGTGATGTCAATGGAGGCCAAATTGGATTTTGAGAAAACTTTAAACATGTTTTTGTGTTATAAAAATAAAAAAGATTTCATTTTAACTAAGTAAAAGAAACGCCATAAACTTGTACCTTGAGCCAAAAAAATATATATGTAAAATTGTACACAATAATGTTATTCAAGCCAACAATTTGTAATAGCAGTTAAATCAAAAAATGTTTTGAGTTGGCTTAAGCTCATCACTCACAGGACTTGAAAACTATCCCCTGTTTAGAGGGTTTCTTTTGAACTTAAATGCCAATATTTTAAAATGAACGACACAATGCGTATATGCTGCTCTAGGGAAAGAGCATATATGCATAACTTTCAAAATGTTGCACTTCTATGTAGTACTTGACTGGAGTTCTCGTTGTGAACCAGAGTCATAATTCTTGTTTTCTTGCGTATCTGGGCATGTGAAGAATCCCGTTTGAATGGGTAATTTGCGTCTGAAACTATCATTGATGCTCTATCACCTTGGAGAACTGATGCTCCTTTTGTTTTACGCTGTTCGTCGTGATTTTGTTTCTACCCATGTTATTTTCCTTTCTTTGGTGCTTTGTAGTTTCAAGTTGGAAGCGATTTTCGATTTTTTTTTTTTTTTTTGTAATGTGCTTGTTTGAACAATTGAATTTCGTTCTTGTCTAGCTTCTTTGAACGCCTTTATCCAAGTGTGTGATGTTCTTATATCCCATCTCTGCATTTGAGGAATGTTGGTTGAAATTGAAATTTTGTAATATGCCAACAACACGATAACCAAAAATAATTTTGTGCTTCTCGAGTTGGTAGTGCATGTTCCATTAGTGGATTGTGCGTTGACTTGGGATGCACGGAATCTTGAGGGAGAATTGGTGGGTTTGCCTTTGTTCCTAGTAGTTTAAGCTATTTTGACAAGATAATTTCTAGTTTTTGGTATTTATATCTTTTGCCCTTGCATCTTAAGGGAAAATGTTAGAAGAGCAAGATCGAGCTTGACTCGGTTCTCTCACAAGAGATGGGTTATAGATTATGTGAAGTGGGTGAGATCCACCTGTTGTGAGAGGATCAAGTTGGACTCGATGTTGAACATCAACACGCAACCACAATAGTCATTGTGTGAAACCTGGATTTTTTTGGTCAAACTTCCATGTCTGCTTCTCTGTTTAACAGATTACCAATCCCGTTTAAGAGCTTAAATTGGGTAATTCATTACTAAAAAGCGTTGATTGATATTTCAATAGGTTTTATGTATTTTGTTAAATGGGTGGCGTGTCGATTAATAATAGACGGGTATGGGTAGAGAAATTTGAGAGGGGAACTTGGTTCCATTGCGTGGGACCTCTGGTGATACTCTGGCCACAAGATATTGGGCTCTCTTGTGATGTTAAGCACTTGCATTGTGTATATGAATCTTAAGAGCCATTTTTGGTCATTCAATGCTAATGCATGGTATTTCTTTTTTGGTGGTTTGAAATGAACATGCAATTGAAGCAAGTGGTTGTATATCTTGAGCCAAGGTGTTCAATCCTCATGGGGGTTTTAACTCAAGTGTAGACTTATTTTTCTATGAGTACATGTACGAGGGGCTGAGGGGTTGTGTCCTCACTTGAAATATCTCCTTTGAGAGGAAAATTGCTTTTACCACTCACAAAGGTCACAAAGGTGGGCTCTATAATTGGAATGTGATGTCTGGTGCCTCTACATTGCGGAGCCGTATATCATTGCTCATTTAATATTTGACCAATGTGTTGTGGCTTCACAATGTTGGACACTTCATTCTCGCATGGGGTTGGGCTATACGGTACGATTCAAGCCTGTTAAGCTTGTGGTACTAATATTGATATGTTGGCATTGTTTTTACTATTGTTGAGTGGTATCGATTGTTGTCATTTAATCTAATTGTGTTGGACGATAGGTTGCTTTGTTGCTAATTTGTAGATTTACATATTATTTCATTGTCATTCGACAACAATGAAAGTCCCGGGGCTCAGCAAGAAATACAGGTGGGCCACATCTAGCTCACTTGCATTTATTGTGAGCACTGGGGCTTTTTGGAGCTCCAAAGCATTTTTTGTTTTCAGTGTCATCAGCAAGTAGACCCTACCATATTTGCTGTGCTTCCAATATGAGAGGGACTTATATTATAGCTTGTGAGAGACGATGATGCCTGCATGTGCTTGATATGGAAGTATATGTGCTGCTGCTGACATCAAACGTGATGGAAATCATCTTCCAAGTACGTACTTAACCCGTGATTTTGAATTGTGGCTTATTGCAGTATCTGTCTAACTTCAAAGACTCTCTGTTTCTTTCTACTGTTATTTGTTATATACAATTGCAGTACGTAGCAATTGCTTTACTCTTTTTCTTTCGATTCCTGTTTCCTGCTAAAGATGTGCTTTTTTATTTTTGGTTAACCTTGCACCCTTTGGGTAATACAAAGGGATCTAATGGCTACATTTGCATGCTTAATGTTACCTGTCTATGTGTTACAAAGTGCAAAGAGACAAAACAACCCACATTTGCTTTGTATGGTATGTGTATTGTAAACAGAGTGTCGGCAAGTAGCACATCACAAACTGCATACCGAGTGCTTTTGTGTTTGGTCTTGAAGTTCATATTTTTCCATCATGTTGGAACTGAATTTATGCGAAACTTGTTTTATGGTGTTGTAATTTATTTTTTGAGCAAAGTTAGGGGGCATATCACAGTCTCCTAGCCCCGTATAGAAATTGGGATTGGGTCCCTACCCTTAGATAGGGCCACCTCTTATTTCATGCGGAGTTGTGGTTTGTGGTGCCTCGTGCTTTGAATTGCAAATTTTAGGAGAAGCTTTTAGTTAGAAAAAAAAAAAATCGATTAACTTGAAATTGATTAAGTTTATATATCGCAATTTACATTCAATTTGTGCGTGGTCTAAAAAACTTGTGATTTAACTTGTTTTCGTAACATTGGTTGTAGGAATTCCATTTGAAATTTGGCATGTTCTTATTTTGGTTAAAGTCTAAGACCATGCTGAATTTTAAATGGAGATCCTATAGCACATGTCTTAAGCTATCTATTAGCTCCACTTCTTTCCTTTTCAAGGCTCAAGATACCGATAGTATCATTAGTTCAATAGCTTTCTTTGTGTTCATGTGTTTATATATGTTGTATCTTTCAGATTTTGTGAGCTTTAGTTGAGATCAATCAAGCTTGCTGCTCAGAATAAGCCTCAAATTGTTCTCATTGCCAATAGTTTGGTACTTGGCCTTACTCATACAGTGAAGGACCAACCTGACTTTGACATTGGAGAAATGTTATTAGGTTCCGGGTGATAGGAATTCTGCATAGGTTCCGCGTAGCTCTATATATGAGGTGGATTGTTGGTATTCATAAAAAAAAAAAAAAAAAGAATAGTTGCATCACTGTGGGACCTATGCATATATCTTTTTTCTTTTACTAGCAAACAGAATAGACAAACAAAGCAAAGAAAGAAAGTGAAAAAAAAAATAAAAAAAACCATGTGACGAGTGTTGGAAGCGTCACGTGACGGCCTGATAAGTGTGAAATGTGGATGAAGGTATTGTAGAAGTGCCTTTCGTTCTTTTATATGTAGTAAGCTAAGATTATACATATAAAAGAGTGAATTGCACTTTTACTGTGTCATTTGTTCACATCTTTAAGGGTGCCATGTGACACTGTCACGTGATATACACACACATATATATATATGTTTTTGGGTATATGGTAAAAGATTAAAAGCGTGAATGGCACTTACAGTGCTTTCGCTCACACTTACCAGGCCGTCATGTGTTGGTTCCAGCACTCGTTATGTGATTTTTTTTGTTTGCCTACATGTGCACGCTATCTAACTAATATTTTAAATAAAGACGAATAAAGGAAAAAGGAATAAAAGAAAACTCTCTCTTTCTCGGAATTTTTTTGGAGATTCTTTATGTGTGGATTCTAAAAATAAATAGGAAAAAATTTGAAGAAGGGAAGAAAGAGAAAAGTGAAAAGAAAAAACTAGGGAAAAAAGGAACAAGTAACCTTCCAGTTAATCCCCCACTCCCAACTAAAGAATTGAAATTTTTACCATAATGGAGTGTCACTTGCATAGCAAGTGCTGACAAAAACTCTTGTTTTGTCAAAATTTTGTTTATAATTTTTCTCACTGATTATTTGTCATTTAAATTTTTAGGGGTGTTTAATATTATTCTTCTTTACTTGATTAATTCTTTGATTTCTTGTTATTTTATGTGTGGAAAAGTATATGTAGATTCACAAACTTTACCTCCATGTGGTCATTAGTTTATGCCGTCTGCATATCTATCTGATTTCTTATTATTCTTTTCCTTGAAATTGAGTAACAGAGTAGGAATGAGATAATGTCTGGGTGATGAGTATTAATGGTTTGTTTTAAAGAAAATTAAACATCAATTGGTATAGAGTTCAAATCTTCCATTCAAGTTAAATTTCCTATATATTACAGTGAATTTGTTAATCTTAATAAAAAACTAGAATAGTTACATCACTATGGGACCTATGTGTTTATTTTTAATCCTTTTATTACATACTACTAGTTGGAGAGCACGTGAAGCTCGTGGATTAGACAAGCAAAGCATAGCAAGAAAAGTAAAAAGAAAAAAAAATTCCATGTGGTGAGTGTTGGTAGCACCATGTGAGGCTTGGTTAACGTGAATGAAGATATTGTTGAAGTGCATTCGCTCTTTTAATATGTATGTAATAAAGACTATTACATATACATATTAAAAGAGTCAATGACACTTCTACAATGCCATTTATCCACACCTTCGAGGGTGTCACGTGGTGCCTCCAACCACCCCTTTCCTCGTTTTTGAGGACTTTACGTTTTGATTTCAAATCAACAGGAAAAAAATTGAAGGAAGAAAGAGAAAAGTGGTTTAAAAAAAAAAAAAGAGGCTTGGGAAGAAAGAAACAAATAGCCTTCAGTTACCCTCCCACCTCCAACCAAAGAAATGAATTTTTAACACGATGGAGTATCACTTGTGGCAAGTGCTGACAAAAACTCGTTGTTTTGTTAAAATTTTGCTTATAATTTATTCACTCTGATTTTTTTTGTCATTTTAGTTTTTAGGGGTGTTTAATATGAATCTTCTTTACTTGATTAATTAGTTGATTTTTTGTTATTTTCTGTGTGGAAAAGTAAGAATGTCCAGAGGATGAGTATTAATGGTGTTTTTAAAGAAAATTGAATATTAATAGGATATATAGTCCGAATCCTAATCCTCGGCTTAAGTTGAATATATATATATATACTAGGTTATAATATGGAAAATGGAACTACGGGAGCTCCGACTTATATATATACACTAGTTGGATATGCGTGCGAACCACGCATAGATTTAATGTATTATATATTTATATTGCTTTTACATTTTTTTTAGAAAGAATATAGATATTAAAATTTTAAAAGAAGAGAGCAAATCAAACGTATTTCTATATGATATTATATACATAAAAGTAAATAGATCATATAAAAAGACAAAAAAAAAAAAACTATTGGATAGGAAAAATCAAATATAAAACTAATTAAAATGTTCTTTATAAGAAGGAAAAAGATGTTTAAACAGGAAGACAATTGAAAAAAAAAATGGTGAGCACAAAACAAGTTAGTGATGCATATGAGAAGGAAAAAAATTTTAAGTAAAGAGCACATTTGAAAAAATAATATCATATACATAAGTTAGGAAGGAAAAAAAAAGTCAACAAATGATAAACTAATCAAGGATATGCATGAGAAGAAAAAAGGATGGTCAAAAGAAAAAGGCATATATTTGCCTTAACAAAAGAAGAAGAAGAAGTTATTTTGACATATTAATATTGTAGCCTATCACAATAAAAAATTAAAAGTAAATACTTACTTAAAATATATTTTTATAGGGACAAATTAGATTAAGAAAGTAAATCTATTGAAAAAAATGATATGTATGAAAATTAAAAGGGTAGGAGTAGGGGGAAAAAAAAAACAACAACAATAAGTGCAAGAGAAGAAATCAATAACCAAGTAAAAAAAGACAAGATAAAATAACCTAACCAAATTTTTGAATAGTGTTTTTAGGAAACTCTGATAGTTATGGATATATATACACACACACATTAAGTTTCATTTATAAGTAAATCATATGGATCAGTGTCACTTAATAGGGTGCCATAGCTTTTTCTGTTTCCTTGAACGTGGTCACCTCATATCTAGCCTTGCGGAACTCTTCATCGGATCCTAATAGCATTTCTTCCCTTGACATTGTGGACCGTGAAAGGCAGCGATAGAATGGCGTTGCTTTTCGGTGTTCATGACAGTTTTGTGCTCTATACTCTTGCACTCTCGATTGCTTATAATCTGCACGATATTGGTCGATAAAACAGAGTTAAGTTGCCACTTTACTTTCTCTCCTCTTATATGATTTTGCCATGGATTGTTTTGACTAATCCTTTTTCACTGGTTTTTGTCAATGTCTTGACATTGATCAATAGTTGAAGATGAACAATCACGTTAAGATTCCTATGTATGAATCCGATTTCTAACTGTTTCACTAATTTCTCCTTGCACATTATCCTGTTGTTTTCTCATTTTGGAAGGGGAAAAAAAAAAAAAAGAAGAAAAAAACATCTTTCCCTTCTCTTCTTATGCAATGTCTTTCAATTCACACCAATTTATTGGAAAAGAACACACTTGTTTCGTGCCGAAAAATAAAGACACATTACTAATCATGTTTTGAGTCATCACTACAGCTTCATGTGATCTATCAGGCTTTTACCATCAAGCCTGCTGCTCAGAAGCAGCCTTAGATAATCTTCGGTGCTGATAGTTTTGTACTTGGCTGCATTGTTTTTCACAAGGTCTGGTAGAGGACCAACTGTGCCTTTTATGTTTGGACCGTGAAATGCAGCAACAGAAATGCGTTTGTTCTCTGGGTTCACAACGGCTCTGTGCTCGATGCTTTTGTACTCTCCGTTGCTCATTATCTGCATTTTTAAGCAACGACGTTGGTATACGTATATATTCACATGAGTAAAGTTGCGACAATATCACATCTCCTTCTTATGATTTTACTAAGGATGGTTGTCATTGATGTGATTCTTATTTCTCAAATTGATCGACGGTTGAAAATGGACAATCACTTTAGGTGTTGTTATTCTCAATAATAGACTATAATTCTTTGTTTTTGCGACCAATAGGTAGGACTATTAGGGAAACCTCACTTGCACGAAATTTTTTATATCAAGTGATGTGATAACTTTTTAGCCACAGTACCGAATGCATGTGTTTAAAATTTGTCTCATCACTTGGTGCAAAAAATTTAGTGAAAACGCTTGGTATGGAACATAAGCATAAGTAACGTACCTCAATAACATCACCTATGTTTACGATGAATGCGTTCGGGATGGGTTCCACAGGTACCCATTTACCGTACTTCTTAACCTGTAAACCTCGGACATTGCTAACTTGGAGTAGCAGTGTCAATCCCGTGGCATCAGAATGTGGACTGATACCAACTACCTTGTTAGCCTGCACACAAGGCGGGTAAAAGTTTGTCTTTATCCCTTGTCTTCCGTCCTCAAACACACTAGTAAGTGCCTCGGACTGGAGGCCGAGGTTCCTGGACATGAACCTCAATAGGCAGATCGTAACTTTATGCAATTCCCGCGAGTATTTGTCCATGTTTTCTCTGAAGACGGTAAATGAAACAACTGTGATTGCCTTATCCAGAGAACTATGTGTATTGTATTTGTTACATTCAAGGTTTTACCTGAAGGAAGTGGGATGTGTGGGCCAGAACCTCATATCTCGCACGGCGACAGGCCGAGCGTTAAGGAAGAACATGTCTCCCCAATCAAGCTTTTGCTCTTCAGATAGAACGAAGACTTGGCCGTATCCTTCAATGCTGTTTGGAAGCTGAGCATATGCTTTCTTCTGGTCCAGTGGTAGTTCGAAGAATTCCTCTATGTCGATCTTCGTTTTCTCGATGACTTCCTCGGGAACTCCATGGTTGATTAACTGCCTCACCATCACAATCATTACTAAATGTTCGAGAATTGTCCCATTCGATGTAAGTTTATCGTATTTTTTTTTTTCGATTCAATTATTTTGAATGTGATCTGATAGCTAATACTGTCCCAGCGGTAAGGTATTTTTTTCATATGCTGTCACAAAATTCTCATGTCTACACGATCTACAGTTAATTGAATTTTACGATTTTCAGGGTTAAGTTGTGTGACTGTACCTGAAAGAAGCCCCAGTCTTTACAAGCCGAGTGAAGTCTTTCCAGTTCACCAAGGTGGCTAGATGGATCATGTTGTTCATCAAGTAGTTTGCTCATATCGATCGTTGGAATTTCAAGCGAGTGATCTTCAATGGAAACCGGATCAAGTTCAGCTTCGGGCCGGAGATAGCGAGGCGGGATTTCCTGGAGGTTCCTTGAAGCAAGAGCTTGAACATTCTCAACCGGGAGAGAACCGCCATAGTCAACTCTCCTAAGCTCCTTGGTCTCCATTTCCTTTCCAGTTTTCATTTGGTAATTTGAGCCGCCCTTAGGAGGTTTTATTTGATGTTCACCGTCAAAATGTTACTAGTTTAATAAGCTTTTTGTGGATTCGTATCTCTAAAGTACGTCATATATGACTTTATTATTATTATTTCTTACTCACTCCTTCAATTAAGGTTTGGCCTCTTGCACCAACGCCAAGGGGAAAAAGGACTAGACTTTTCTTGTTCTTATGTCAATGTGTTCTAAAAAAAATATGCAACGATTGTGTGTAATAATCTCTTTAGAATTGTTCAAACTTTTCTTTGCGTTCCTCTTTTGTTCAGTAGTGTAAAATAACTTAAAAATTAGACAAAATGTGGGCAATTTTTAAATACTTAATTACAAAAAAAAAATTGAATTTTTATTTAAGAAAATAATTATTAAGTAATGATTGATTGCAATCAATTAACAAAAAAATACATTAATATTATTCAATTATTAATGAATTATGAACAACCAGTCAACTATTTACGTTGTCAAAGGACAATCATCGACAACTTCTTAAAAAACACCAATTTGAATTTTAAAAAAAAAAGGGGGGCCGTTTATCCACGTATTCCTAAAAAAAATTGCTTATATTAAGGCAAGTTGTAGGTGGAGTGTATATAATATTCAAATGAATATATAGGCCTAAGCTTATCCCATCTAAATTGTACCATTATCCCTATTTTAAAAGAATTATGCTGCGTCCTTTGTTTAAGCACGGGGAGAGCATTGAAGGCAGGCGGGAGTGGATTTATCTGATTTCTTATTATTCTTTTCCTTGAAATTGAGTAACAGAGTAGGAATGAGATAATGTCTGGGTGATGAGTATTAATGGTTTGTTTTAAAGAAAATTAAACATCAATAGGTATATAGTTCAAATCTTCCATTCAAGTTAAATTTCCTATATATTACAGTGGATTTGTTAATCTTAATAAAAAACTAGAATAGTTACATCACTATGGGACCTATGTGTTTATTTTTAATCCTTTTATTACATACTACTAGTTGGAGAGCACGCGAAGCTCGTGGATTAGACAAGCAAAGCATAGCAAGAAAAGTAAAAAGAAAAAAAAATTCCATGTGGTGAGTGTTGGTAGCACCATGTGACGGCTTGGTTAGCGTGAATGAAGGTATTGTTGAAGTGCATTCGCTCTTTTAATATGTATGTAGTAAAGACTATTACATATACATATTAAAAGAGTCAATGACACTTCTACAATGCCATTTATCCACACCTCCGAGGGTGTCACGTGGTGCCTCCAACCACCCCTTTCCTCGTTTATGAGGACTTTACGTTTTGACTTCAAATCAACAGGAAAAAAATTGAAGGAAGAAAGAGAAAAGTGGTTAAAAAAAAAAAAAGAGGCTTGGGAAGAAAGAAACAAATAGCCTTCAGTTACCCTCCCACCTCCAACCAAAGAAATGATTTTTTACCACGATGGAGTATCACTTGTGGCAAGTGCTGACAACAACTCCTTGTTTTGTTAAAATTTTGCTTATAATTTATTCACTCTGATTTTTTTTGTCATTTAAATTTTTAGGGGTGTTTGATATGAATCTTCTTTACTTGATTAATTAGTTGATTTTTTGTTATTTTCTGTGTGGAAAAGTAAGAATGTCCAGAGGATGAGTATTAATGGTGTTTCTAAAGAAAATTGAATATTAATATATAGTCCGAATCCTAATCCTCAGCTTAAGTTGAATTTATATATATATACTAGGTTATAATATGGAAAATGGAACTACGGGAGCTCCGACTTATATATATACATTAGTTGTATATGCGTGCGAACCACGCATAGATTTAATGTATTATAAATTTATATTTCTTTTACATTTTTTTTAGAAAGAATATAGATATTAAAATTTTAAAAGAAGAGAGCAAATCAAAAGTATTTCTATATGATATTATATACATAAAAGTAAATAGATCATATAAAAAGACATAAAAAAAAAACTATTGGATAGGAAAAATCAAATATAAAACTAATTAAAATGTTCTTTATAAGAAGGAAAAAGATGTTTAAACAGGAAGACAATTGAAAAAAAAAATGGCGAGCACAAAACAAGTTAGTGATGCATATGAGAAGGAAAAAAATTTTAAGTAAGAGGACATTTGAAAAAATAATATCATATACATGAGTTAGGAAGGAAAAAAAAAAAAAAACAAATGATAAACTAATCAAGGATATGCATGAGAAGAAAAAAGGATGGTCAAAAGAAAAAGGCATATATTTGCCTTAACAAAAAAAAAAGAAGTTATTTTTGACATATTAATATTGTAGCCTATCACAATAAAAAATTAAAAGTAAGTCTATTGAAAAAAATGATATGTATGAAAATTAAAAGGGTAGGAGTTGGGGAAAAAAAAAAACAACAACAATAAGTGCAAGAGAAGAAATCAATAACCAAGAAAAAAAAAGACAAGATAAAATAACCTAACCAAATTTTTGAATAGTGTTTTTAGGAAACTCTATCTTTTAAGATAGTTATGGATATATATACACACACATTAAGTTTCATTTATAAGTAAATCATATGGATCAGTGTCACTTAATAGGGTGCCATAGCTTTTTCTGTTTCCTTGAACGTGGTCACCTCATATCTAGCCTTGCGGAACTCTTCATCGGATCCTAATAGCATTTCTTCCCTTGACATTGTGGACCGTGAAAGGCAGCGATAGAATGGCGTTGCTTTTCGGTGTTCATGACAGTTTTGTGCTCTATACTCTTGCACTCTCGATTGCTTATAATCTGCTGCACGATATTGGTCGATAAAACAGAGTTAAGTTGCCACTTTACTTTCTCTCCTCTTATATGATTTTGCCATGGATTGTTTTGACTAATCCTTTTTCACTGGTTTTTGTCAATGTCTTGACATTGATCAATAGTTGAAGATGAACAATCACGTTAAGATTCCTATGTATGAATCCGATTTCTAACTGTTTCACTAATTTCTCCTTGCACATTGATCCTGTTGTTTTCTCATTTTGGAAGGGGAAAAAAAATAAAAAAGGAAGAAAAAAACATCTTTCCCTTCTCTTCTCATGCAATGGTCTTTCAACTTCACACCAATTTATTGGAAAAGAACACACTTGTTTCGTGCCGAAAAATAAAGACACATTACTAATCATGTTTTGAGTCATCACTACAGCTTCATGTGATCTATCAGGCTTTTACCATCAAGCCTGCTGCTCAGAGCCAGCCTTAGATAATCTTCGGTGCTGATAGTTTTGTACTTGGCTGCATTGTTTTTCACAAGGTCTGGTAGAGGACCAACTGTGCCTTTTATGTTTGGACCGTGAAATGCAGCAACAGACATGCGTTTGTTCTCTGTGTTCACAACGGCTCTGTGCTCGATGCTTTTGTACTCTCCGTTGCTCATTATCTGCATTTTTAAGCAACGACGTTGGTATACGTATATATTCACATGAGTAAAGTTGCGACAATATCACATCTCCTTCTTATGATTTTACTAAGGATGGTTGTGATTAACGTGATTGTACATTTTCAGTCGTTGATTAATGTGATTCTTATTTCTCAAATTGATCGACGGTTGAAAATGAACAATCACTTTAGGTGTTGTTATTCTCAATAATAGACTATAATTCTTTGTTTTTGCGACCAATAGGTAGTACTATTAGGGAAACCTCACTTGCACGAAATTTTTTATATCAAGTGATGTGATAACTTTTTAGCCACAGTAGGTAATATTGTCACCGAATGCATGTGTTTAAAATTTGTCTCATCACTTGGTGCAAAAAATTTAGTGAAAACGCTTGGTATGGAACATAAGCATAAGTAACGTACCTCAATGACATCACCTATGTTTACGATGAATGCGTTCGGGATGGGCTCCACAGGTACCCATTTACCGTACTTCTTAATCTGTAAACCTCGGACATTGCTAACTTGGAGTAGCAGTGTCAATCCCGTGGCATCAGAATGTGGACTGATACCAACTACCTTGTTAGCCTGCACACAAGGCGGGTAAAAGTTTGTCTTTATCCCTTGTCTTCCGTCCTCAAACACACTAGTAAGTGCCTCGGATGGAGCCGAGTTCCTGACATGAACCTCAATAGGCAGATCGTAACTTTATGCAATTCCCGCGAGTATTTGTCCATGTTTTCTCTGAAGACGGTAAATGAAACAACTGTGATTGCCTTATCCAGAGAAGTGTGTATTGTATTTGTTATATTTAAGGTTTTACCTGAAGGAAGTGGGATGTGTAGGCCAGAACCTCATATCCCGCACGGCGACAGGCCGAGCGTTAAGGAAGAACATGTCTCCCCAATCAAGCTTTTGCTCTTCAGATAGAACGAAGGCTTGCCCGTATCCTTCAATGCTGTTTGGAAGCTGAGAATATGCTTTCTTCTGGTCCTGTGGTAGTTCGAAGAATTCCTCTATGTCGATCTTCGTTTTCTCAATGACTTCCTCGGGAACTCCATGGTTGATTAACTGCCTCACCATCACAATCATTACTAAATGTTCGAGAATTGTCCCATTCGATGTAAGTTTATCGTATTTTTTTTTTTCGTTTCAATTATTTTGAATGTGATCTGATAGCTAATACTGTCCCAGCGGTAAGGTATTTTTTTCATATGCTGTCACAAAATTCTCATGTCTACACGATCTACAGTTAATTGAATTTTACGATTTTCAGGGTTAAGTTGTGTGACTGTACCTGAAAGAAGCCCCAGTCTTTACAAGCCGAGTGAAGTCTTTCCAGTTCACCAAGGTGGCTAGATGGATCATGTTGTTCATCAAGTAGTTTGCTCATATCGATCGTCGGAATTTCAAGCGAGTGATCTTCAATGGAAACCGGATCAAGTTCAGCTTCGGGCCGGAGATAGCGAGGCGGGATTTCCTGGAGGTTCCTTGAAGCAAGAGCTTGAACATTCTCAACCGGGAGAGAACCGCCATAGTCAACTCTCCTAAGCTCCTTGGTCTCCATTTCCTTTCCAGTTTTCACTTGGTAATTTGAGCCGCCCTTAGGAGGTTTTATTTGATGTTCACCGTCAAAATGTTACTAGTTTAATAAGCTTTTTGTGGATTCGTATCTCTAAAGTACGTCATATATGACTTTATTATTATTATTTCTTACTCACTCCTTCAATTAAGGTTTGGCCTCTTGCACCAACGCCAAGGGAAAAAAGGACTAGACTTTTCTTGTTCTTATGTCAATGTGTTCTAAAAAAAATATGCAACGATTGTGTGTAATAATCTCTTTAGAATTGTTCAAACTTTTCTTGCGTTCCTCTTTTGTTCAGTAGTGTAAAATAACTTAAAAATTAGACAAAATGTGGGCAATTTTTAAATACTTATTACAAAAAAAAAAATTGAATTTTTATTTAAGAAAATAATTATTAATTAATGATTGATTGCAATCAATTAACAAAAAAATACATTAATATTATTCAATTATTAGTGAATTATGAACAACCAGTCAACTATTTACGTATATGACTTTAATATTATTATTTCTTTTGTGGATTCGTATCTCTAAAGTACGTCATATATGACTTTAATATTATTATTTCTTTTACTCATTCCTTCAATTTAAGGTTTGGCCCTTTGCACCCACGCCACGAGGAAAAAGGACGAGACTTTTCCTGTTCTTATGTTAATATGTTCTATAAAAATATGAAATGATTGTGTCTAATTATCTCTTTAGAATTGTCCAGCCTTTTATTGCTGCTTTGCTCTTTTGTTCAGTAGTGTAAAATAACTTAAAAATTAGACAAAATATAGACAGTTTTTAAATACTTGTTTCCAAAAAAAAAAAAATTTTTTTTTTGAATTTTTATTTAAAAAAAAATTATTAATTAATGATTGATTGTAATCAATTGAAAAAAAAAAACATTAATATTATTCAATTAGTAATGAATTATGAACAACCAGTCAACTATTTAAGTTGTCAAAGGACAATCATCGACAACTTTTTAAAAAACACCAATTTTTATTTTATAGAATTTTGACTATTTATTAAACAACTTTTGAAAAAAAAAAAAAAGGGGGGCCGTTTATCCAAATATTCCTAAAAAAAATTACTTATATTAAGGCAAGTTGTAGGTGTAGTGTATATATAATATTCAAATGAATATATAGGCCTTAGCTTATCCCATCTAAATTGTACCATTATCCCTATTTTAAAAGAATTATGCTGCGTTCTTTGTTTAAGCACGGGGAGAGCATTGAAGGCAGGCGGGAGTGGATTCATCGTTAGGTTAAATTTGTAATAGTCCGTTTGGTGAATGAGTTTGAGTTGAGTTTTTGAAATTAAAATAGTAAATTTTGTTGACTTTTTAGAAAAAAGATAAAAACTTTTGAGGAAAAAGACAAAACTTGAGCTTGAAAAACCAAGTTTAAGCTTGGTTTCAAACATACTCTAAGTAACCATTCCATAAATAGTGTTTCAAACCAATTCATGGATGTTTGTTCCATTCCACAAGATCTAGTAAAGGACTGATCATGTCTCCAATTTATGGTTGGGTATTTTTAATATTCCTAGTACATATATTTTGATCTTAAATCAAAACACGACACAAATTGTAATAAGCAGAGTACTATTAATAAGGATTATTTTTTTTTATATGTTATCTTTATTCTTAAAAGAAAAATTGTTAACTGGATTTTTTGTTTTTCGGTAGAGATTTCATGACCATTGGAGAATCTGTATGCTTGTGTATTCATATCTAAAGGGGGGAAAAAGGAGGTAGCTCTTATTATTATTATTATTATTATTATTATTGTCATTATTATTATTTTTGGCATACACACAAAATTCTACAAGTAAGATCAATGACAAGGGATTTAATGGACGCATAAGTAGACTCCCATTAAATTACATACTCCTAAATGCATCATGAATGACAAGCACTCGATAAAACAGATAAGAATCGAACTTAAATTAAAACCATATGAGTCTTAGGTAGACATCTTTCGACCACTATACAGGTGGTGGTCCCTGGTCTTGTGCACTATCCCATAATACTAGTAGGTAAAGTTATTGCCGTGTTGAGTACCACCATTCCCATATGTCAATGAATATCCTTCTATCAGTTTTAATTGATATATTGGTATATTATAATTTACATGCCAATGCTTCGCATAATCTCTTTTTGACACATATCTTTATCTAGTCTTTCCCCTTATCTTGAAAATATACGACTCATCTCATTGCAAATACATTGATAATATAAAAATCGAGATTTGTTGACAATAATTTTATATTAAATCCAGGCACAACAAATGATATTCCTTGTATCTCTCTCTCGATCTCTCTCTGGCACTGATCTTTATCTGTTCTGCTCCTGATACTTGAAGATATACAACTTATCTCATTTGGACAGGTGACCCTACTCATAATCATATTACTATAAGCAAACACATTGATAATATTAAAGTCAAGATTTGTTGACGATAATTTTATATTAAATCTAGATACAACAGACAGTATTTTTTATTAAATTTAATAGTCCTTCATGGACTGTTACAGTTGACTTTTTTTTTTCAACATCCATCTCTTATAAAATTGCGGAAAATAATAATAAGCTTTAAATAAAAAAAAAATCTTGACTTATCGAAAAACATTACTTAGATAATTTTAGAAAACTCTAGAATTTTTTAAGACTATATCAAAATAACCTTCATAATTAAAAATGAATTAAAAAAAACCCAGTTTATGATATAAAATTTAAGTCTATATAAATCATCAAATCAAAAAATAATAAACTAAAATCTCAAAACTTTATTTGAAATTAAAAATATCCATCTTATGATCATTCCTCTCGTTTTTCTATCACACATCATCCTGCTTCTACTTCAACATCCTCCAATACTGCATCTTACCCTTTCATTTATCTGTAATATGAATTAACTTATATAAATAAAGGCTTAGTACGACACTTAAATCTCACAAACATAAATAAACATTTTCTTTTATCATCAAAAACATCATCATAAATATATACATAATTTAAAAAATTTTTAACTTTTAAAACCATTATATATATTGGATCCGATGTTATACCATCATAGCGTACTAGCCACGGAAGGAATTGTTCGATTACACAAAATTATAAAACTTTATAAAAATTGATAGCCAGTCCTCTGTCCCTTCAAAAATTCATAAAAATTCATTCATGACTCCAGATGATCTAAAATAATTGAAAATGAAAGTATACATCAAGATCTTTTTAATGGTACCTAATTTATTAAAAACGGAGACCGTTGGGACCTCAAAATAGTTTTGATTCTAATTACAGAAATTGGCAGCCGGACTTCTATCCCTTTGAAAAATCATTAAACATTGTACATGTCTCCGAACAACTTGAAACTGGTTTTAAATGAACGTAGACATCCAGGATTTTCTAACAATATCAAATTTGTTAAAAATAGAGACCGTTTGTACCCTCAAAAATATTTTTGAAAAATGATAGCTAACATTTTATAGAATCTGGTAGTATGACCTCTGTCTTTTTGAAAAATCATAAAAATTTACATATGTCTCCAAACGATTTGAAATTGATTTCAAATGAAAGTAGACATTCAGAGCTTTTCAGCAATACCAAATGAGTAAAAATGGAGTCTGCTGGCATCCTCAAAAATAGTTTGGAATACTTATCATAAAATCTGAAAATTTCCATTAGCAGTGGTCAAATCCGAAGACATTAAAAATATAAAAATTATTGCCACAATGTACATGATTTACACACACATACACACACATCCAAAACAACCATAAGATATGTTTCTAACATATTAAATTATTAAATGACCATAACAACAAAGTCATGAATCAAGAAATCAAAAACCCTAAAATCATCTTATTGACAAAATTCAATCATTCACAAAACTTAACATATTTCTAAAACAGTAAACCATTATCAATCAATCATATAGCCTCCCCTAATCATCATTTAATGGATATTTCTTATCATTTCCTCAAACTCACATGAAGAAACTCATCAAGAAAATCACCTAGCCCTTCGAAGGATCCCAAACCAATCATCGTCATCAAACAATACAAAAAAGATACATTGAAATTCTTTTGATTTTGGCTTGGACGAATTTGGAGATTTGGTGGATATGTTTTATATTTATATATTTTTTTTGTGCATGTGAGAGGAATAGAGAGAGAGAGAGAGAGAGGGAGGAGACTAGGGAAGTGAGAAAAAGAGACTAGAATTTTGTATCTTATCAAAATTATAAGTAATTTAATCCCAAATAAATTTTAGAATTAATTGGGATTCAATTTTTAGTTTAATTGTCTCTTAATAGGTGGGAAATGACTGTTATTAGAGTGTGAAAATGTGTCGGAGGAAAAGGAAAATACTAGGTCAACTTCTAGAATTTTCACATCTATAATCACACATAATAAATTGGTTAGTGACTAGCAGGTATCCGAATTGTATACTAGTCATAACTTCTTACTTCATTATCGGATTTGTAGAAATGAGTAGGCGTTAGAAAGTTTATGAAAAGTTCTATAAGTTTGTCTAATTATAGAAATAATTTCAGACATTTAGTGATTCATAATTGAGTTGAAAATTAACGTAATGTAAAATAGGTTTTTTAGGATAACATATATATTTATATATTTTGTGCCGATTGCATTAGTTGAATAATATATATATATATATATATCTACATATATACAGATATATAAATATGCACACCATACATATTAGTAAACGTATATTAGGTGATATGCTATACATATACACAATGATTACTTAATATAATTATATTAAAATATTTCTTTAATTAGCAAATCATCATAAAAGTTTATCAATTTGGTATGAATTTTATTTTAACACATCGAGTCCTCATCGTATCACATGTAAAAAATAACTCAATATAACATTAAAAATTAACTAATTACTATCTCATCACATTATCCATGTTATTTTTAATATTAATTTTTCAATATTATTGTTAGATAAGATTTGGGACGTTACATTAAATAAGAGAACAAAAGCTAGAGATAATAATTAACATTCAAAAATTCGAGTCGGGACCAGTGACCTCACTCATCACCATGTAGCACGTAAGCAAACACATTAAAAATATAAAAATCGAGATTTGTTGACAACAACAGGGTGTGAGATTTATCGTTTTGAAACATCTCATGACTAATTAAGGGAGCTTCATGAGATCCAATGTACTCTTACCGTCAAGTTTGCTGCCCACATTAAGCCTCACATAGTCATGGTGGGTGATGGTTTTGTAGTGAGCCTTAACATTATTATTATTATTATTATTATCTTTTACAAGATCTGGTAAAGGACCAATCATGGTTGTGAGATCTGGACTGTGAAATGCAGCTATTGAAAGGCGTTGCTTTTCTGGGTTCACTAAAGCCCTGTGCTCTATGCTCTTGTACTCTCCATTGCTCATTATCTGCACACACACACACAAACACATAAAACACATAAACTTTTACTTTTGGCCTATGGTTTCACTTATTAAAGAGAAATAAAAACACTTTTAAAAATTTTAATATGGGAATTCCTATCCAAATCCCTCTCTTCTCACCCGTTAAGCTAGTCCAAATGGGATTTTAATGACTATATATCTTCTATCAGCCATTTATGCTTATTAGTCTCTGATATAAAGAGATTTTTTTTAATGTCTTTTTGAGCAATGCTATAATGTTATACCACAACCCAAATGGCTCTCAATTCATTAGTCTTGTTATCTTAGCACTGTAGCCATGGCTGAGCTATAAAATTTTAAAATATATATTTTACTAGATGTGCTTTGTGCACCGTAACCTAAGGGGCGGTCAGCGGATTTAGGTCATTTGGATCCTAAAAATTTATGATTTTTCTACTTTACCTCCATAAACAATTAAAAATATCCGTAGAACACCCATTAAAACTTAATCCTTTAGTTTTTATATATTAATATTATTCAAAATTTTTTTTTTTAAATTTTGTACGCACCCACCCAAATTTCTATTTGGCTCCACCACTGCGTTTCCCCCTAACTAATTGCACAATTGCAACTTGTTCCCCGAGATTTTTTGGGTTGATTTGCTACACATTTACAAATTAGGAGTAAATTGTCAAAATTAAAAATTTTAGTGGGCAAGTTGCAACTGTACAATAAGATTAAAGGACAACGGTGCAATTTACTTAACTAATTTTTTCCAGATATAACGTGGAAATCTAACCAACTTCGCTTGAAGAAGATCATTAAACGTTTCTTTTATTTATTTATTTTTTGAATTATATAAAAAATAAGTAAGGTACCTCAATGACGTCGCCTATG
The DNA here is from genome assembly GCA_025413025.1 of Ficus hispida. Taxonomy (NCBI): domain Eukaryota; kingdom Viridiplantae; phylum Streptophyta; class Magnoliopsida; order Rosales; family Moraceae; genus Ficus; species Ficus hispida. The sequence goes on from CM046372.1 coordinate 28,922,172, forward strand.
TTGACGATGAATGCACCGGGGACGGGTTTTACCGGCAGCCACTTACCATTTTTCTTGATTTGCAAGCCTTGGACATCATTCACTTGAAGTAGCAAAGTGAGTCCCGTGGCATCAGAGTGTGGAGTGAGACCCATAACCTTGTTGGCCAGTACACAAGGCGGGTAATAGTTCATTCTCACTCCTTGTGTCCCATCCTCAAACACACTCGGAAGTGTCATTAGATTCAGCCCCAAGTTTCTAGACATGAACTTCAATAGCAACATTGTAACTCGATGCAATTCCCATGAGTATTTGTCCAGGCTTTCTCTGATTTGACCGATCAATTGATCAGAGCCAGAAAATTTTTTCGGTGAGCGAACAATATGAAACGTACAAAACATAATTTTTGTTGAATGACTGAGCTTAGAATTATAATTTATCGCTCTAAGTAAGGGACAAAATAGAAATTTTGAAAAAATTCTATAAAAAATTATCACCTTAAAATTTGAGTACGCGCACATGTCCTCGTTGAAGTGCATGTATATGTGTATTTTGTTTATTTTAAGAGAAGAAATTGTGAGAATTGAAAGCCTTGTTCTTACCGAAAAGAAGCGGGATCAGTAGGCCAGAGTTTCATATTTCTGAGGGAGGCGGGAAGAGGAAGAAGGAAAAGCATGTCGCCCCAGTCGAGCTTTTGCTTTTCAGAGACAACAAAGGCTTGGCCATAGCCTTCAATGCTGTTTGGAGGCTGAGAAAAAGCTTGCTTCTTTTCTAGAGGTAACTTGAAGAATTCCTCCATGTCTTTCTTCATTTTCTCAATTACTTCCTCTGCAACCCCATGATTGATTAACTGCCTCATGACCATCACACAATTTGTCAAAGTTAATTTTAGTCCCCCAAAAAAAAAAAAAAAAAAAAAAAAAAAAACTTTTGTCCCCGCTTAATAATAAAGAAAAATTCTGACTATACCTACTATTTCGTTTTTGTACCATATTAGGACCCCTTGGAAAACAGAAATTATGGCTCTACCACTTCGCAATTTTATAACCTATTTTACCCCCTTTTTTTTGTTTTTTTTGGAGTTAACTGTGCCTCTTAATTTTAGGGTTTTATTATTTTGTCATTTAAATTTTAAAAACTCCCTCCATATCCTTGAGATTTTGAGTTTGTCCCTTTTAATCCCTCATAAGAATTTTAGTTAAAAAAAAAAAAAAAGACAAAACATAAGGGAGTTAGTCCTACTTGACAACTTTAATCAGCATTCGGTTAACAACAAATAGAACAAATAAAAAAAAATCCACACGACTGTAGTTAACACCTTTTTATATATACTTTTAACGGAAATTCTAGCATATAGAGTTAAGTGAGATAAATACAAAATTTCAGGATATAAAATGGGAGTTTTAAATATTTAAGAAAAAAATTAAAGTGACCCTAAAATTAAGGGGTATAGAGGAGAGTAATTTTTTTTTAAAGAAAAAAAAAAGAATAGTTAATTTAAACTGAAACACCTTGCAATAAAAGTATGTATAGAATTATTGTTACTTTATTACCTGCAACCACGTAACATATATTGCTTTAAACTTTAAACTTTGAACTTTATGCCAAAAACTTAGATTTGGGTGAGAAAACAAAAAATAACTTCAAATGGCTCAGAATTCCTCTCTTTCTTGTTCTTGTTCTTCTTCCATTTTTTTTTAAAGATAAAGCTAAGGGAAATCTGGCCGTATACTAACTTTCCAACGAGACCAATCACCACCTCCGAGTTTAATAATGCAAAAATTTTTATTAATTAACGTGGATAAAAACAAAAAAGCTTGGATAGATTTTCAAAGAGAAAACAAATAATGGAAACAAAAGTAAGTTTAGTTAAGGAAAAAAAAAAAAAAAAACTTGAAAGTAATAATTGGAATGTTTCTAGATCACTAATTTACCTGAAAGAAGCCCCATTCTTTACAAGCCAGATGAAGTTTTTCCAATTCATCATGGTGGCCAAGTGGATGTTCATGATCATCAAGAAGTTTGCTCATATCAATTACTGGAATCTGATCCAGTGAGTCCTCACCAGAAACCTGATCAAATTCGTTGTCATGTCGAAGATAACGAGGCGGGATTTCCGTCGAATTCCTCGAAGCGAGAGCTTGGACATTATCCACCGGGAGAGAACCTCCATAATCATCTCTCTTGATCACCTGATCACTCTCCATTGTAATTTGTATTTCAATATAGGAACTCAAAACTTGTTATGGTACCAAGACTTTGGATGTTATATATATGTAGCCATGAGTGGCTGTTTTATTGGGACGGCACTGGGTCCTTTTTAATGTCTTATTGGGACGGCACTGGAATCGCGACGGTGGCCGGGAGGGAATCACAAAGGAGACTGCTGGGGATCGCGACGAAGGCAGGGGTGGCAACTATCCCCGTCGGCGACGAATTTTTGCCAGAACTGGACAATCGGCGGCCCCACCCCCGTCAGATTTGTGCGACCCACGGTGGACGGCTCTCGCTTCTTGGTGCGGCGGAGGGGGCTCGCGATGTCGGCGATGGTAGAGAAGGTCGCGATTCCGACAGTGGCGGCTCGCACTCTTGCTGGCTTCAGAAGAGATACAGACACACAGAGAAAGATAAAGGAAACAAAAGAAAAGAAAATTAGAGAGAGAGAGTGAGAGGCAAAAAATAAAGAGGAAAAAACTGTAATCGATAAGAGAATGGGTGGGTGGGTGGGTTTTGTGGTAAAGTTTTGGAGAGGAATAGAAAAAACTGTGGTTGAGAGTGCACTCAAAGGGCTAAAAACAGAGAGATGGGGACGTGGTAGCTTGTGGTCTTACACTTGTCTTTCCTTTTGGATGGAGGTTACAAGTTCATAACAACAATTTTTTACAAATACACAGTACAATATCTTTTCCATTACTTTTTATAAAAAATCTTAAAAATATTATAATAAATATATTTTTTATGATAAATTTTATATAAATTATATTTGAATGTATAATAAAATTTATGTACACGGAATATCTAAGCAATTTAAAATAGATTAACTGTCACAAATTTTACGTAGTCGTTTTTGGATATGCGAATAAGGATTATTTCTTTAACAACTACGTAATTCTTGTTGTATTTTATGACTATGTAAAAAAATATTATAAAAAATTTGATGTATGTTGTTGATGTGTGTTTTTATTTTAGTTTATTTTTTTTTTTCATTTTTCCATTCACAACTTACAATGGCATGTTAACTTTGAGTTAAACTCTTTAACTCAAATTTTTAACATCCAAACAGGACCCTTGTTTTTTTTTTTTTTTTTCAACTTAAACTTTTTTACCAAACACAACTCAACTTAAACTTTTTACTTAAATTTTTCACCAAACACTCAACTCAACTTAAACTTTTCAACTCAAACTTTTTATCAAACACCTCATTTTTAAACTCAACTTATCTTAACTCAAACTAAACTTAAAAATCTTAACTCAAACTTGTGCACCAAACAGACCCTTAATTGTCTAACTAAATAAATGAAAAAGGGCAAAAATATTCTTGCCAAATTCTCTATCGGAGTACGTCCTTTTTTATTTTTTTAAGATGTGATTTTGGTCAGAGTTAACAATAAATAATGTGCACTATTAAAATGAGATCCTATAGTAAAAAAAAAAATTATATATATATATATAGCCTGGCCGGCTTTTTATTAATATGTCTAAAATCCGTGACAACTTATTGTTTTGACACAAAGTCTATCTCGGTTTTGCAGTTTAGTCACATTGGAATCCTAATGCCATGTACTGTGCGTTAAGATGGGGACAAACTAGTTCAAATTTTTTTTTTTTTAATTAGCAAGCAATGTTCTGAAGATATTCATATCGGGTTTCTTACTCTCTCTAACGTACAGTAATCTTTTTTTTTTTTAATCGGATATTTGGTAATGAAAACACTTGTCTACTCAATAGATATTTGGTAATGAAAACACTTGTTTACTCAAATCCCTCTCTTCTCATTCGATAAGCTAATTACAACAGAATAACGGATAGTACTGACCTTTTTGCCTATGCTAAAATAGCGAAAACATACAATCCGGTTTTCTTTTCCCTGGAAAAGTCTAAATTGAATTCCCAGTCTTTTTTATATACAAAATGTCCTTAGCTATGTTTGTGGAGTCTAATGTATTACAACTAGCTAAGTTATGTACTACATGATAAGATATAGACGGTTTGTCTCCATTCCTTCATGAATGATCAATTTACACTACATAAACATGTAAAAACTGAGGAGTAAAATGATATTTATTTATGCAACATTGACTTTAGAAATTTATAACACTCGTATGTGCTAAATGATTCTTTAAGTCTTCTCATATCAATATAATTTTAATTGTACACATGTGGAGATTAAAGAGAACAAGAGAAATTTAAAACTACTAAAAAATTAAGTTTTCATTTTTAAATGTCAACTTGTTCAGTGCAGTGGTCTAATATCCTTATATATATATTATTGTTGTTGCATTTTTACAAAATAGGACTCGGTTTTTTTTTTTTTTAATCCTTGACAGTACATATTCTTGAAGAAAAAATTTGCCAAAGATTACGTGATAATTATATCCATCTACCTAAATTTCAAACCTATGGGAATTTTTTTTTTTTTTTCAAAAAGTGAATGGTCTATCATTATAGAAAAGAGACATTTCTTAAGTTCCTATGGAAAAGAATGTTTAATTTCTCAAAAAACTTCAGCTCATTTGCACTATTATGAGATGTTAGCCTCTACGGTAAATGAACTCGCATACCACATACTAATACTGAGCGTTGGCTATCACTTGCACCATACATTTCTTACATTTCTTAATTTTTGTGTGTCATCCTTGTACATGGATTACGTTAATCTTCTCTGTATCGTTTCAATTTTATCGGACGTCTCCAAAAGGACGTGCTATCACATCACACACGTTAAACGCTCACAAAAGTAATCACACACACCACAAATATCCTTTTATTTTTACAGTAAACACAGATATTATTCCCACGCGCACACACACTCGCCTCTCTTGCTGTTTCCATGTCTCACAAACCACCCTACATATTCACCTTATCGATCCACATACGGATCATGGGAAGTCATTGCTTGAGCTTCATTTGATCTATCAAGCTTTTACGATCAAGCTTTTTAATCTGGTAAATTCGCGCCAAATACTCCTTATAGCTAACACTCCTGTACTTAGGTCTGTTTTGTTTTACAAGATCCGGTAAAGGACTGATCATGGTTTTGATATCGGGATTGAGAAATGCAGCGATCGATAGACGTTGCTTTTCCAAGTTCACAACAACTCGGTGCTCTATGCTTTTATATTCTCCATTGGTCATCATCTACATGCAATAGTGAGAAAAAAAAAAACTATTGGTGCTGAATTTTGCAAAACGAATTAAGTTTTATGTGCAACAAAAAAAAAAAAAAGGAACGATCGAAAATGATAAATAATGTAACCTGCGGCTGTCCTAGTAACATGGCTTACCTCAATGACGTCGCCTATGTTGACGATAAATGCACCGGGGACGGGTATCAGAGGCACCCATTTGCCATTTTTCATAATTTGCAAACCTTGGACATCGTTCACTTGCATTAGGAGCGACAACAAGTTCGGGTCGGAATGCGGACCCAGCCCCATTACCTTGTTAACTTGGACACATGGTGGATAAAGATTTAGTCTCACTCCTTGTCTTCCCTCCACAAAGAAACTAGTAAATGTCTCTGAATCCAACCCCAGGTTCCTTGACATGAACTTCAATAAGCAGACTGTAAGTTTCTTCATTTCCAATGAGTATATGTCAAGTTTTCCCTGAAGTTAGAAAACAAAAATAAAATCACTGCAACATTAGATTTTTGTCAATAATTATAGAGAGAACCAGAAATGAAAAATTTTGAAATGGCTCGGATGAGCTTCAATGTTTTGTTACTAATACATATAGACAGCGGTGGAGCTAGCCTTCTACTTCAAATCAGGCATACATTTTTTTATTTATTTGGTGGGGCATGTAAGTATAAACCGAATCTCAATGGAGGAAAAAGAGAAAAAAAATAATAAATTTTTTAAAGCTTATTTTGAAAAAGAAAGAAGTCAGCTAGAGAG
>CM046372.1:28928369-28979866 GCA_025413025.1 Ficus hispida
ATTATTATTTTTGGCATACCACACAAAATTCTACAAGTAAGATCAATGACAAGGGATTTATGGACGCATAAGTAGACTCCCATTAAATTACATACTCCTAAATGCATCATGAATGACAAGCACTCGATAAAACAGATAAGAATCGAACTTAAATTAAAACCATATGAGTCTTAGGTAGACATCTTTCGACCACTATACAGGTGGTGGTCCTGGTCTTGTGCACTATCCATAATACTAGTAGGAAGTTATTGCCGTGTTGAGTACCACCATTCCCATATGTCAATGAATATCCTTCTATCAGTTTTAATGATATATTGGTATATTATAATTTACATGCCAATGCTTCGCATAATCTCTTTTTGACACATATCTTTATCTAGTCTTTCCCCTTATCTTGAAAATATACGACTCATCTCATTGCAAATACATTGATAATATAAAAATCGAGATTTGTTGACAATAATTTTATATTAAATCCAGGCACAACAAATGATATTCCTTGTATCTCTCTCTCGATCTCTCTCTGGCACTGATCTTTATCTGTTCTGCTCCTGATACTTGAAGATATACAACTTATCTCATTTGGACAGGTGACCCTACTCATAATCATATTACTATAAGCAAACACATTGATAATATTAAAGTCAAGATTTGTTGACGATAATTTTATATTAAATCTAGATACAACAGACAGTATTTTTTATTAAATTTAATAGTCCTTCATGGACTGTTACAGTTGACTTTTTTTTTTCAACATCCATCTCTTATAAAATTGCGGAAATAATAAAAGCTTTAAATAAAAAAAAATCTTGACTTATCGAAAACATTACTTAGATAATTTTAGAAACTCTAGAATTTTTTAAGACTATATCAAAATAACCTTCATAATTAAAAATGAATTAAAAAAACCCATTTTATGATATAAAATTTAAGTCTGTATAAATCATCTAATCAAAAATAATAAACTAAATTCAAAACATTATTTGAAATTAAAAATATTCATCTATATCATTCCGTCCGTTTTTCTATCACACATCATCCTGTTTCTGCTTCAACATCCTCCAATACTTGCATCTTAACCTTTCATTTATCTGTAACATGAATTAACTTATATAAAGTAAAGCTTAGTAAGACACTTAAATTTCACAAACATAAATAAACATTTTTCTTTATTATCATAAACATTCATCATAAATATATACATAATTTAAAAAAATTTTAAACTTTTAAAACCATTATATATATTGGATCCGACTGTTATACCATCATAGCGTGCTAGCCACGGAAGGAATTGTTTGATTACACAAAATTATAAAACTTTATAAAAATTGATAGCCAGTCCTCTGTCTCTTCAAAAATTCATAAAAATTCATTCATGACTCCAATGATCTAAAATAATTGAAAACGAAAGTATACATCAAGATCTTTTTAATGGTACCTAATTTATTATAAACGGAGACCGTTGGGACCTCAAAATAGTTTTGATCTAATTACAGAAATTGGCAGCCGGACTTCTATCCCTTTGAAAAATCATTAAACATGTACATATCTCCAAACAACTTGAAACTGGTTTTAAATGAAAGTAGACATTCAGGTTTCTAACAATATCAAATTTGTTAAAAACGGAGACCGTTTGACCCTCAAAAAATAGTTTTAAAAATGATAGCTAACATTTTACAGAATCTGGTAGTATGACCTCTGCCTCTTTGAAAAATCATAAAAATTTACATATGTCTCCAAACGATTTGAAATTGATTTCAAATGAAAGTAGGCATTCAGAGCTTTTAACAATACCAAATGAGTAAAAATGGAGTCTGCTGGCATCCTCAAAAATAGTTTGGAATACTTATCATAAAATCTGAAAATTTCAATAGCAGTGGTAAAATCCGAAGACATTAAAAATATAAAAATTATTACCACAATGTACATGATTACACACACATACACACACATCCAAAACAACCATAAGATATGTTTCTAACATATTAAATTATTAAATTACCATACCAACAAAGTCATGGATCAAGAAATCAAAAATCCTAAAATCATCTTGTTGACAAAATTCAATCATTCACAAAACTTAACATCTTTCTAAAACATAAACCATTATCAATCAATCATATAGCCTTCCCTAATCATCATTTAATAGATATTTCTTATTATTTCCTCAAACTCACATGAAGAAACTCATCAAGAAAATTACCTAGCCCTCGAAGGATCCCAAACCAATCATCGTCATCAAACAATACAAAAAACATACATTGAAATTCTTTTGATTTTGGCTTGGACGAATTTGGAGATTTGGTGGATATATTTTATATTTATATATTTTTTTTTGTGCATGTGAGAGGAATAGAGAGAGAGAGAGAGAGAGAGAGAGGAGACTAAGGAAGTGAGAAAAAGAGACTAGAATTTTGTATCTTATAAAAATTATAAGTGATTTAATCCCAAATAAATTTTGGAATTAATTAGGATTCAATTTTAGTTTAATTGTCTCTTAATAGGTGGGGAATGATTATCATTAGGGTGTGAAAATGTGTGGGAGGAAAAGGAAAATACTAGGTCAACTTCTAGAATTTTCACATCTACAATCACACATAATATACTGGTTAGTGACTAGCAGGTATCCGTATTGTATACTAATCATAACTTCTTACTTCATTATCGGATTTGTAGAAATGAGTAGGTGTTAGAAAGTTTATGAAAAGTTCTATAAGTTTGTCTAATTATAGAAATAATTTCAGACATTTAGAGGTTCATAATTGAGTTGAAAATTAACGTAATGTAAAATAGGTTTTTTAGGATAAATATATATATATATTGTGCCGATTGCATTAGTTGAATATATATATATATATATATATATATCTACATATATACAGATATATAAGTATGCACACCATACATATTAGTAAACGTATATTAGGTGATATGCTATACAATACACAATGATTACTTAATATAATTATATTAAAATATTTCTTTAATTATCAAATCATCATAAAAGTTTATCAATTTGGTATGAATTTTATTTTAGCACATCGAGTCCTCATCGTGTCACATGTAAAAAATAACTCAACATAACATTAAAAATTAACTAATTACTATCTCATCACATTATCCATGTTATTTCTAATATTAATTTTTCAATATTATTATTAGATAAATTTGGGCGTTACATTAAATAAGAGAACAAAAGCTAGAGACAACAATTAACATTCAAAAATTCAAGTCGGGACCACAGACCTCACTCATCACCATGTAGCTCGTAAGCAAACACATTAAAATATAAAAATCGAGATTTGTTGACAACAACAGGTTGTGAGATTTATCGTTTTGAGACATCTCATGATTAATTAAGGGAGCTTCATGAGATCCAATGTACTCTTACCGTCAAGTTTGCTGCCCACATTAAGCCTCACATAGTCATGGTGGGTGATGGTTTTGTAGTGAGCCTTAACATTATTATTATTATTATTATTATCTTTTACAAGATCTGGTAAAGGCCAATCATGGTTGTGAGATCTGGACTGTGAAATGCAGCTATCGAAAGGCGTTGCTTTTCTGGGTTCACTAAAGCCCTGTGCTCTATGCTCTTGTACTCTCCATTGCTCATTATCTGCACACACACACACAAACACATAAAACACATAAACTTTTACTTTTGGCCTATGGTTTCACTTATTAAAGAGAAATAAAAACACTTTTAAAAATTTTAATATGGGAATTCCTATCCAAATCCCTTTCTTCTCACCCGTTAAGCTAGTCCAAATGGGATTTTAATGACTATATATCTTCTATCAGCCATTTATGCTTATTAGTCTCTGATATAAAGAGATTTTTTTTAATGTCTTTTTGAGCAATGCTATAATGTTATACCACAACCCAAATGGCTCTCAATTCATGTCTTGTTATCTTAGCACTGTAGCCATGGCTGAGCTATAAAATTTTAAAATATATATTTACTAGATGTGCTTTGTGCACCGTAACCTAAGGGGCGGTCAGCGGATTTAGGTCATTTGGATCCTAAAATTTATGATTTTTCTACTTTACCTCCATAAACAATTAAAAATATCCGTATAACACCCATTAAAACTTAATCCTTTAGTTTTTATATATTAATATTATTCAAAAATTTTTTTAAATTTTGTACGCACCCACCCAAATTTCTATTTGGCTCCACCACTGCGTTTCCCTAACTAATTGCACAATTGCAACTTGTTCCCCGAGATTTTTTGGGTGATTTGCTACACATTTACAAATTAGGAGTAAATTGTCAAAATTAAAAATTTTAGTGGGCAAGTTGCAACTGTACAATAAGATTAAAGGACAACGGTGCAATTTACTTAACTAATTTTTTCCAGATAACGTGGAAATCTAACCAACTTCGCTTGAAGAAGATCATTAAACGTTTCTTTTTTTTATTTTTTTCAATTATATAAAAAATAAGTAAGGTACCTCAATGACGTCGCCTATGTTGACGATGAATGCACCGGGGACGGGTTTTACCGGCAGCCACTTACCATTTTTCTTGATTTGCAAGCCTTGGACATCATTCACTTGAAGTAGCAAAGTGAGTCCCGTGGCATCAGAGTGTGGAGTGAGACCCATAACCTTGTTGGCCAGCACACAAGGCGGGTAATAGTTCATTCTCACTCCTTGTGTCCCATCCTCAAACACACTCGGAAGTGTCATTAGATTCAGCCCCAAGTTTCTAGACATGAACTTCAATAGCAACATTGTAACTCGATGCAATTCCCATGAGTATTTGTCCAGGCTTTCTCTGATTTGACCGATCAATTGATCAGAGCCAGAAAATTTTTTCGGTGAGCGAACAATATGAAACGTACAAAACATAATTTTTGTTGAATGACTGAGCTTAGAATTATAATTTATCGCTCTAAGTAAGGGACAAAATAGAAATTTTGAAAAAATTCTATAAAAAATTATCACCTTAAAATTTGAGTACGCGCACATGTCCTCGTTGAAGTGCATGTATATGTGTATTTTGTTTATTTTAAGAGAAGAATTGTGAGAATTGAAAGCCTTGTTCTTACCGAAAAGAAGCGGGATCAGTAGGCCAGAGTTTCATATTTCTGAGGGAGGCGGGAAGAGGAAGAAGGAAAAGCATGTCGCCCCAGTCGAGCTTTTGCTTTTCAGAGACAACAAAGGCTTGGCCATAGCCTTCAATGCTGTTTGGAGGCTGAGAAAAAGCTTGCTTCTTTTCTAGAGGTAACTTGAAGAATTCCTCCATGTCTTTCTTCATTTTCTCAATTACTTCCTCTGCAACCCCATGATTGATTAACTGCCTCATGACCATCACACAATTTGTCAAAGTTAATTTTAGTCCCCCAAAAAAAAAAAAAAAAAAAAAAAAAAACTTTTGTCCCCGCTTAATAATAAAGAAAAATTCTGACTATACCTACTATTTCGTTTTTGTACCATATTAGGACCCCTTGGAAAACAGAAATTATGGCTCTACCACTTCGCAATTTTATAACCTATTTTACCCCCTTTTTTTGTTTTTTTTGGAGTTAACTGTGCCTCTTAATTTTAGGGTTTTATTATTTTGTCATTTAAATTTTAAAAACTCCCTCCATATCCTTGAGATTTTGAGTTTGTCCCTTTTAATCCCTCATAAGAATTTTAGTTAAAAAAAAAAAAAAAGACAAAACATAAGGGAGTTAGTCCTACTTGACAACTTTAATCAGCATTCGGTTAACAACAAATAGAACAAATAAAAAAAAATCCACACGACTGTAGTTAACACCTTTTTATATATACTTTTAACGGAAATTCTAGCATATAGAGTTAAGTGAGATAAATACAAAATTTCAGGATATAAAATGGGAGTTTTAAATATTTAAGAAAAAAATTAAAGTGACCCTAAAATTAAGGGGTATAGAGGAGAGTAATTTTTTTTTAAAGAAAAAAAAAAGAATAGTTAATTTAAACTGAAACACCTTGCAATAAAAGTATGTATAGAATTATTGTTACTTTATTACCTGCAACCACGTAACATATATTGCTTTAAACTTTAAACTTTGAACTTTATGCCAAAAACTTAGATTTGGGTGAGAAAACAAAAAATAACTTCAAATGGCTCAGAATTCCTCTCTTTCTTGTTCTTGTTCTTCTTCCATTTTTTTTAAAGATAAAGCTAAGGGAAATCTGGCCGTATACTAACTTTCCAACGAGACCAATCACCACCTCCGAGTTTAATAATGCAAAAATTTTTATTAATTAACGTGGATAAAAACAAAAAAGCTTGGATAGATTTTCAAAGAGAAAACAAATAATGGAAACAAAAGTAAGTTTAGTTAAGGAAAAAAAAAAAAAAAAACTTGAAAGTAATAATTGGAATGTTTCTAGATCACTAATTTACCTGAAAGAAGCCCCATTCTTTACAAGCCAGATGAAGTTTTTCCAATTCATCATGGTGGCCAAGTGGATGTTCATGATCATCAAGAAGTTTGCTCATATCAATTACTGGAATCTGATCCAGTGAGTCCTCACCAGAAACCTGATCAAATTCGTTGTCATGTCGAAGATAACGAGGCGGGATTTCCGTCGAATTCCTCGAAGCGAGAGCTTGGACATTATCCACCGGGAGAGAACCTCCATAATCATCTCTCTTGATCACCTGATCACTCTCCATTGTAATTTGTATTTCAATATAGGAACTCAAAACTTGTTATGGTACCAAGACTTTGGATGTTATATATATGTAGCCATGAGTGGCTGTTTTATTGGGACGGCACTGGGTCCTTTTTAATGTCTTATTGGGACGGCACTGGAATCGCGACGGTGGCCGGGAGGGAATCACAAAGGAGACTGCTGGGGATCGCGACGAAGGCAGGGGTGGCAACTATCCCCGTCGGCGACGAATTTTTGCCAGAACTGGACAATCGGCGGCCCCACCCCCGTCAGATTTGTGCGACCCACGGTGGACGGCTCTCGCTTCTTGGTGCGGCGGAGGGGGCTCGCGATGTCGGCGATGGTAGAGAAGGTCGCGATTCCGACAGTGGCGGCTCGCACTCTTGCTGGCTTCAGAAGAGATACAGACACACAGAGAAAGATAAAGGAAACAAAAGAAAAGAAAATTAGAGAGAGAGAGTGAGAGGCAAAAAATAAAGAGGAAAAAACTGTAATCGATAAGAGAATGGGTGGGTGGGTGGGTTTTGTGGTAAAGTTTTGGAGAGGAATAGAAAAAACTGTGGTTGAGAGTGCACTCAAAGGGCTAAAAACAGAGAGATGGGGACGTGGTAGCTTGTGGTCTTACACTTGTCTTTCCTTTTGGATGGAGGTTACAAGTTCATAACAACAATTTTTTACAAATACACAGTACAATATCTTTTCCATTACTTTTTATAAAAAATCTTAAAAATATTATAATAAATATATTTTTTATGATAAATTTTATATAAATTATATTTGAATGTATAATAAAATTTATGTACACGGAATATCTAAGCAATTTAAAATAGATTAACTGTCACAAATTTTACGTAGTCGTTTTTGGATATGCGAATAAGGATTATTTCTTTAACAACTACGTAATTCTTGTTGTATTTTATGACTATGTAAAAAAATATTATAAAAATTTGATGTATGTTGTTGATGTGTGTTTTTATTTTAGTTTATTTTTTTTTTTTCATTTTTCCATTCACAACTTACAATGGCATGTTAACTTTGAGTTAAACTCTTTAACTCAAATTTTTAACATCCAAACAGGACCCTTGTTTTTTTTTTTTTTTTTCAACTTAAACTTTTTTACCAAACACAACTCAACTTAAACTTTTTAACTTAAAATTTTTCACCAAACACTCAACTCAACTTAAACTTTTCAACTCAAACTTTTTATCAAACACCTCATTTTTAAACTCAACTTATCTTAACTCAAACTAAACTTAAAAATCTTAACTCAAACTTGTGCACCAAACAGACCCTTAATTGTCTAACTAAATAAATGAAAAAGGGCAAAAATATTCTTGCCAAATTCTCTATCGGAGTACGTCCTTTTTTATTTTTTTTAAGATGTGATTTTGGTCAGAGTTAACAATAAATAATGTGCACTATTAAAATGAGATCCTATAGTAAAAAAAAATTATATATATATATAGCCTGGCCGGCTTTTTATTAATATGTCTAAAATCCGTGACAACTTATTGTTTTGACACAAAGTCTATCTCGGTTTTGCAGTTTAGTCACATTGGAATCCTAATGCCATGTACTGTGCGTTAAGATGGGGACAAACTAGTTCAAAATTTTTTTTTTTTTAATTAGCAAGCAATGTTCTGAAGATATTCATATCGGGTTTCTTACTCTCTCTAACGTACAGTAATCTTTTTTTTTTTAATCGGATATTTGGTAATGAAAACACTTGTCTACTCAATAGGATATTTGGTAATGAAAACACTTGTTTACTCAAATCCCTCTCTTCTCATTCGATAAGCTAGTTACAACAGAATAACGGATAGTACTGACCTTTTTGCCTATGCTAAAATAGCGAAAACATACAATCCGGTTTTCTTTTCCCTGGAAAAGTCTAAATTGAATTCCCCAGTCTTTTTTATATACAAAATGTCCTTAGCTATGTTTGTGGAGTCTAATGTATTACAACTAGCTAAGTTATGTACTACATGATAAGATATAGACGGTTTGTCTCCATTCCTTCATGAATGATCAATTTACACTACATAAACATGTAAAAACTGAGGAGTAAAATGATATTTATTTATGCAACATTGACTTTAGAAATTTATAACACTCATATGTGCTAAATGATTCTTTAAGTCTTCTCATATCGATATAATTTTAATTTGTACACATGTGGAGATTAAAGAGAACAAGAGAAATTTAAAACTACTAAAAAATTAAGTTTTCATTTTTAAATGTCAACTTGTTCAGTGCAGTGGTCTAATATCCTTATATACATATTATTGTTGTTGCATTTTTACAAAATAGGACTCGGGTTTTTTTTTTTTTTTAATCCTTGACAGTACATATTCTTGAAGAAAAAATTTGCCAAAGATTACGTGATAATTATATCCATCTACCTAAATTTCAAACCTATGGGAATTTTTTTTTCTTTTTCAAAAAGTGAATGGTCTATCATTATAGGAAAAGAGACATTTCTTAAGTTCCTATGGAAAAGAATGTTTAATTTCTCACAAAAACTTCAGCTCATTTGCACTATTATGAGATGTTAGCCTCTACGGTAAATGAACTCGCATACCACATACTAATACTGAGCGTTGGCTATCACTTGCACCATACATTTCTTACATTTCTTAATTTTTGTGTGTCATCCTTGTACATGGATTACGTTAATCTTCTCTGTATCGTTTCAATTTTATCGGACGTCTCCAAAAGGACGTGCTATCACATCACACACGTTAAACGCTCACAAAAGTAATCACACACACCACAAATATCCTTTTATTTTTACAGTAAACACAGATATTATTCCCACGCGCACACACACTCGCCTCTCTTGCTGTTTCCATGTCTCACAAACCACCCTACATATTCACCTTATCGATCCACATACGTATCATGGGAAGTCATTGCTTGAGCTTCATTTGATCTATCAAGCTTTTACGATCAAGCTTTTTAATCTGGTAAATTCGCGCCAAATCCTCCTTATAGCTAACACTCCTGTACTTAGGTCTGTTTTGTTTTACAAGATCCGGTAAAGGACTGATCATGGTTTTGATATCGGGATTGAGAAATGCAGCGATCGATAGACGTTGCTTTTCCAAGTTCACAACAACTCGGTGCTCTATGCTTTTATATTCTCCATTGGTCATCATCTACATGCAATAGTGAGAAAAAAAAAAACTATTGGTGCTGAATTTTGCAAAACGAATTAAGTTTTATGTGCAACAAAAAAAAAAAAAAAGGAACGATCGAAAATGATAAATAATGTAACCTGCGGCTGTCCTAGTAACATGGCTTACCTCAATGACGTCGCCTATGTTGACGATAAATGCACCGGGGACGGGTATCAGAGGCACCCATTTGCCATTTTTCATAATTTGCAAACCTTGGACATCGTTCACTTGCATTAGGAGCGACAACAAGTTCGGGTCGGAATGCGGACCCAGCCCATTACCTTGTTAACTTGGACACATGGTGGATAAAGATTTAGTCTCACTCCTTGTCTTCCCTCCACAAAGAAACTAGTAAATGTCTCTGAATCCAACCCCAGGTTCCTTGACATGAACTTCAATAAGCAGACTGTAAGTTTCTTCATTTCCAATGAGTATATGTCCAAGTTTTCCCTGAAGTTAGAAAACAAAAATAAAATCACTGCAACATTAGATTTTTGTCAATAATTATAGAGAGAACCAGAAATGAAAAATTTTGAAATGGCTCGGATGAGCTTCAATGTTTGTTACTAATACATATAGACAGCGGTGGAGCTAGCCTTCTACTTCAAATCAGGCATACATTTTTTTATTTATTTGGTGGGGCATGTAAGTATAAACCGAATCTCAATGGAGGAAAAAGAGAAAAAAAATAATAAATTTTTTAAAGCTTATTTTGAAAAAGAAAGAAGTCAGCTAGAGAGCTGCCTCACTCATCCTCAAGTGGCTTCGCCATTGTTTATAGGAATACAATGAGAAGTTTCGTTGGTGACATCATCAAAACTAAGCTAAGCTAATCTGATTAACACAAGAAATGTGACATCAAAATAGTTAATTGATAGTTTCTTTAACACCTAGAGAGAAACTCAGTGTTTGTTATATTGTCAAATAAGAGAGAATTTTGGAGAACTTTAAATGTTTTTTCTATTTAGTATATTCACTAATATTACTTTCGAGAATCTTAAGTAGGGAAAAATATCCTATTCATCGACAGGATACTATGTTGAAAAATCAGATCCTTATCATGTTTCCTTAGTTCTGCACTAATTGTTTTTGAAAACATGTACTACTAATGGAGATGTCTTATCCTAATTTCTCGAAAGAGGAAAAGAGAGAGAGAAAAAAAAAAAAAGGGGAATAATGCATAGTACTAAACTACTAATGGCGGGCACAAGGAATTGACCAATAGTGCTACTCTCATGAAACTTACTCGTATTGACATCAAGATTTTACCTGAAAGAAGTTGGATGAGTAGGCCAGAATCTCATATTTCTTTGGGAGAGAGGTTGAACAACGAGGAAGAACCGGTCTCCCCAGTCGAGCTTTTGTTCTTGAGAGAAAAGAGAAGCTTGCCCATAGCTTTCTTTTCCACAAGTGGAAGTTGAAAGAATTCTTGTGTGTCAATCTTCATCTTCTCAATCACTTCCTCTGGAACTCCATGATTTATTAACTGCCCTGCCATCACAATCACCAACATCAAACTGAGTTTCATTTGAATAAGCTATATATAGTACTACATTACACAAGTTTTTTTTTCCCCTGTTGAGTTAACCTTTTTTTGGACCAAAAATCGTTAATCCTTTTTTTTTTTTCTGTCAAGAAAAAAAAATATTTCATTGCCAATACACAATCTTAGAAATCTAAACTCAGTTAAATCTCAAGATGTATGATTTTGATGGATTCGCCTTACACATCCACTAATTTTTGTCCCTTTTATGTTTCCTAATAATATCTGTAATCTTTTACTTAATATGACGTGAAATTTTAATTGTCATGACATTTTAAATATGACATGATCATATCAAAAGACATGAAAAGAGAACAAAAACAAAGGTACATAGAACTTGAATACGATTCTGATGCGGTTTGTGCTGTGGATTTTACCTGAAAGAAGCCCTAATCTTTACAAGCCGAATGAAGTCTCGCTAACTCATGATCGTAGATAGATGGATCTTTGTCAAGTAGTTTGCTCATGTCAATCACTGGTATATGGAATGAGTCTTCAACTTCTACTGGATCAGTTTCGGCTTCATTCTGGAGATAGTAATGTGGAATTTCCCTCAAGTTGTTTGAAGAAAGAACTTGAACATTCTCGAGTACTTGCGGGACAACAACAGAACCTCCATAGCCAACTTCTTTCATAAGCTCCTCATGACCCTCCATTTCTTTCAACAGTTTGACTCAATGGCCAATTTCTTCGTGGAATATATTCTGAAGCTTCAACTCTAATACTGAAATTTTCTAGTATAAAAATGGGCTGGCATTGCATTATTTATTTATTTACTTTTTTTAGACCTAAACCATGTGTTTCACGTTGACAGGTCGTTGAAGAGTTTTCAATAAAAAAAAAAAACAGAAAAAGAAAAAGAAGCCATTAGTTTATTTGGATTAATTTCATTGCCCTATGCAACGCGGTGTTTCAAATGTTAGAAGCACATTCGGATCATATATCTTCTTATTCCTGTCTCTTTTTATATTAATATAATGTCATGTTAGTTAAAATTAATTTAGTTGATATGACATTATTTTACAATATAATATTATAATTAATATGACATGATATCCGATACGTAATTATTCTCGGTGTCCCATATATATATATATTGACGTTTGTACCACAATTATTATTTTTCTTTTCTTCTGGAGGACCTCTACAATTATTTAGAATGACAGACACCTCTCGATGTAAGTAGTTTAATCTTACAGGAAAAGGGCATCTTGAGAAAATTGCTCTAGATTGGTTAGCTGGCTAGCTACCTAATCCTTAAAGAAATGCAAAAGACAACGAGGCAGACAAAACTAATACACATTGTTTTATTTTGGTATCATGTGCTGTTTCACAGTGAACTAGAGAATTGATTTGCTCGATTGATCCGATAATTCGGTGAACTAATTTCTTGTAAAAATTAATAGTTACTGGTCTCCTGCCTGGAGCTTTTGAATTGAGCTGCAAAACGTTGAGATTTGAGATAAGTAGTGTAAGATACTCATTCAAATCCCTCCGTTTCATACGCAATAAGCTAGCCGGCCTACTGGGGTAATGGACATTGACCTTCTTGTAGAGGCGGAGTTACATTGGGTCAAGTGAGAGCTGCTGCCCCACTGAATTTTTCTCATTTTAAAATTTAGTTTTTTTTTTGTGATTTTTTTTTGTCCATACTCAAAATTAATTATCACATGTAAACCACTACTAAAACACTACTGTTTTACCTATAAGTTCATAAATTTTCAGTCATATTGAAAATGAAATTATCATACATGATCTAGTTTTATTATATGTCAAACTAAAAGACTAGCTCCGCCACAACCTTTTTGCCTACTTTAAAATAGAGAAAATATAAAATCCATTTTTCTTTTCTGTAGAAAGGGTAAATTGAATTCCAAAGTTTCTTCTTTTTTTTTTTGAAAGACAAGATGTCTCTAGCTATGTTTGTGGAGTACATAACAACTAATAAAGTCATGTACTGCATGATAAGATGAGACGGTTTGTCTTTATTCCTTCATGAATGATTGATAGTAAATGAAAATAAACATGTAGAAATTGAGGTGTAAAATGATATTTATTTTATATAACAATGGCTTTAGAAATGTATAATACTGGTATATGCATCAAATCCTCTTAAAGTCGACCAGGCCCGATCATGAGTGAAACGAAATTTGTAACACTAGTTTGTGCTAATTGATTCTTTTTAAACCTTCGCAGAGTCGTTATAATTTAACTTGAACATCCTTGAAGAACTTAAGAATTTACCAAGTATTACGTGATGATTATTTCATATACTCAAATTTCTCGCATAACGGGCACATTGATCTTTTAAAAGAATTAAAGGGTCCATCTCTCTAAGACAATAGATATTTCTTAAGCTGCCAAGTAAAAAAACAAATTTTTCCTCATAAAACTGTCAATTTATTTGCCTATAAAGAGGTATTAGCCTTCTATATATGGTATATGGCCTGGCATTGCATACTCTGCTGAGCTTTTGGCTACCAATTGCCCCATACAATTCTTGATTTGTGCGTGTCACATCCTTATATAGGATCGTATTAATTTTCTCTTTATCGTTCCAATTTTATCCGATGTCTTCGAAGTGACATTATATCACATCATACACGTTGAACACTCACAAAGTAAGTACACATACTGTAAATCTCTTTAGTTTTCACAATAACATATAGATACTATTCACCTTAATTAATGATCCACATACACATTGTGGGAAGAGGAGTCGTGGTCTAGGACTATTTGCCATTTTTTGAGTCACTGCTCCAGCTTCATTTGATCTATCAGGCTTTTACTATCAAGCTTTTTAATCTTGAAAATTCCCTCCAAATACTCCTCATAGCTAACATTTTTGTACTTAGGTCCGTTCTGTTTTACAAGATCCGGTAAAGGACCAATCATGGTTTTGATATCGGGACTAAGAAATGCACCGATCGAAAGACGTTGGTTTTCCAAGTTCACAACAACTCTGTGCTCTATGGATTTGTACTCTCCATTGGTCATCATCTGCATTTGTGAGAAAACAAACAACGGTGCTGAATTTTGCAATACGAGTTCGATTTTATGCGTAACAAAAAATGTGCAGCGTTGGTGCTCGTTTTTATCAACGATTGAAAATGAACAACCACGCAACATTCAGTAGCCCTTGTCACATTACTTACCTCAATGATGTCGCCTATGTTGACGATAAAAGCTCCGGGGACGGGTTTCACCGGCACCCATTTGCCGTTTTTCTTAATTTGCAAGCCTTGGACATCATTCACTTGGACTAGCAGCGACAACCCATTAGGGTCGGAATGTGGACTCAGCCCTATTACCTTGTTAGCCTGGACACATGGTGGATAGAGATTTAGTCTCACTCCTTGTCTTCCCTCCACAAACATATTAGGAAAGGTCTCCAAATCCAGCCCCAGGTTCCTTGACATGAACTTCAATAAGCAAACTGTGAGTTTCTGCATTTCCATCGAGTACCTGTCCAAGTTTTCTCTGAAGATAGAAAACAAAAATGAAATTACTTTTATGCCCCGTTTGCCACGATGTTTAATTATCATTAGGGTTTTACCCCTCTTTGAACCTTTCTTAAGAATATAGGGACCTTTTAATTTAAAAAAAAAAAATGGTTTAGGAAACAAGTGACATCTTCTAAAAGAGTTCAAGGAGCACATGAGCAATTTATTCTTATTAGTAGTACAAATTCAGGGGGAAAATGTAACATTCCAATATTTCTCAAAAGAGGGAATAAAAGGGGAATAATGCATTGTATTAGACTACTAGTGATGTGGGCACCAGGAATATCCAATAGTGTTACTCTTATCTCATGAAACTAATGCAAATAGATATCAAGATTTCACCTGAAAGAAGTTGGATGAGTAGGCCAGAATCTCATATTTCTTTGGGAGATGGGTCGAACAACGAGGTAGAACCGGTCTACCCAATCGAGCTTTTGCTCTTGAGAGAAAAGAAAAGCTTGCCCATAGCCTTCAAAATCATTTGGCAGCTGAGCATAAGCTTTCTTTTCCTCAAGTGGAAGTTGAAAGAATTCCTGTGTGTCAATCTTCATCTTCTCAATCACTTCCTCTGAAACCCCATGATTTATCAACTGTCCCCCCATCACAATCACCAACATCAAACTAAGTTCCATTTGAGTAAGCCAATAGTGGTACATTATACAGGGTTGTTTTTTTTTTTTTTTTTTTTTTTTTTTGCTGACAAGTTTTCATATTTGCCAATACATGATCTTAGAAATCCAAACTCATTTTAATCTCATGACGTATTATTTTGATGGATTCTGCTCAAATGTCGTCTAATTTTTGTTCAATTTCTTATCTACCCTAACAAGTTACCAATTTTGTGCTAGATGATAATATTAGAAGAAATGAAAGTTGACATAAATTATAAAGATACTTAAAAGTCGAATCCAATTTTTGATGTGGTTTAGGCTGTGAATTTTACCTGAAAGAAGCCCCAGTCTTTACAAGCCGAATGGAATCTCGCCAACTCATAATGATGGGTAGATGAATTTTGGTCGAGTAGTTTGCTCATATCAATCACTGGAATCAGAAATGAGTCTTCATCTTCTATGAGATCAGTTTCAGCTTGAAGCTGGACAAAGTGATGTGGGATTTCCTTCAAGTTCTTTGAAGAAAGGACTTGAACATTCTCGACTACTTGCGGGACGACAACAGAACCTCCATAGCTAACTTCTCCCCTAAGCTCCTCATGACCCTCCATTTCTTTCAACAGATGGACTCAATGGCTAATTTCTTTGTGAAATATATTATGATCAAGTTTCAATTCTACTAATGTCACTTTTCTAGTTGTCAAAATGGGCTAGCCATATTATATTATGTTTTGTCTTTGGACCCGAGCCATGTATTTCACGTTGTCAAGCACTGAATCTTTTCAATTGTTAATATTATTTTTTTGAAATATATTTTCAATTATTATTATTATTATTATTATTATTATTTTGCTTTAGTTTTTATGAATCAATTAGTTTGTTTGGACTTATTTCATTGTCCTCTATATATTACAAGGGACGGTAGTGGAAACAAAAATATTTTATTGTTATTGCTCATAAGGACACGGAAAATATGACAAGCACTAAAGGAGGGATTTGTATTTCGTATATCTTATTCCTGACACCCTTTATATTACTTCAATAATATTATCACACCAACTAAAATAGTTTAATTGGCATGACATTTTAACTAAAATGACATAATTTTTTAATTGACGTGATATGAAAGTTGACGGGAGAGTTTATTTAGGTAAAAATTAATTGTGAAAAAATTGTATCATAAATCTATAGGACACACTTTTTTTTAAGGCAAAATTTTACAAAATTAAAAAAAAAAAAAGATAATTGTGTTGACCCATTCCTAATTATCTCTTATTTATATAAGGGTATACTTGTGAAATATGCTCAGACATTTTATTTCCTTATCACATGACAAAAATCTTCTCAGCGGAGTATGACTATGATTTTTGCGTTCTCTCATTCAAGATTTTCAACCAAGACCTTTTAGGCTAGATAAGTAGATATAATGATTCAAAAAAAAAAAAATTTTTGTGCCATATTTTTCAGTATTTTGTTCCAAAACTATTATTTTTCTTGTATTTGTAGGACTTCTACATTTATTTAGAACGACTTAGAACGACTTGGAGTCAATTACAAGGCAAGGCAATGCAAGTTGAGTAGTTTTTTTCTTATAGAAAGAGAGTCTTTGAGAAAATTGCTATAGATCGGTTGGCTACCTAATCCTTAAAAAAATGCAAAATGCAACGGGCTAGAAAGTTTCTTTTTTTTTTTTTTTTTGTTTATTAATTTTTTATTCTGCTACAGATGTTCTATCTCATATATTTAACTAAATTAAGCCTGGTTGATCCAATAAATTGGTGAACTATATATCCTAATTTCTTGTCAAAATATTTACTGATATCCTGCCTAGAGATTCTAAGTTCAGCTGCAAAATTCGCAACACGCTTAAGTATCCTTTGAATTTCGAAAACGGATTTTAATTTGATCACTCTTGTACTCCGTGAAAGGGGGGAAAAAAGAGAGAGGATAAAATGATATAAACACCCTTAAAAAAGTAGTTAATGAAAGATAATTAATACATTTAAAAAGCACTAAAAACTCAATAAGACATCAATTTTTCTTAAAACAAAAAATAGATATTTAAATATTTTTCACGTAATTTTTTTTCAAGAAAAATTTTGTGTAAACTAAAAGTAAAATTAATGGTTTCTTTGTCTTTTTATCTTGTTTAATTGTCTACAAAGTGTGCAAGGGTTGAAATTGAAATAAGTTTTGTACATTCAAAAGATGCCTTTATAGTTTCAATACAAAGGGATAAATTGAGCAATAATTAAAACTAGATGGTATAAATGTGTAATTAAACTTGATTTTAATATTTTCATATACAAAACAGACCAATAAGAGCTTACACTTTGAGACTCTGATACATAAATAAATATAACACAGACTCATAAGTCACACCAAGCAAAATAGCAGCCTCACAAATTTCATGCAATACAATCAACACAATGAACTACTATTCGAGAGCAAAAAATAAGACAAGAAGAAGAAGAAGAAAAGAACAAGAAAAGAACAAAGTATATACAGAGCATACACACAAGATTTACAATTCTCAATCTAAGTGGTATGTCCCTTGGCCATTGTAGAATTTCACGATGATCAATGAATAAACACATAGTACAATCAACCCTCAAATACCTATCTTAGTGACTTTTTTTTTTAAATAAAAAATAAAAAAACGGTTGCTCTAAAACTCCCTTAAATAACGGGAGAACCAATCGGACAACACAAGTCAACACGTTTCAAGGCCCAAGAGTCAACGAGTTTGTAGAATTAGGGTTGACAATGCGTCTTTGTGAGGTTTTACCTGAAAGAAGCAGGATGCATATATATATAGGCCAGAATCTCATATTTCTTTGGGAGACAGGACGAGGAATAAGGAAGAGCGTGTCGACCAAGTCGAGCTTTTGCTCTTCAGGCACAATTGAAATGAGTTCATGGTAAATTCTAGAAGATTCATTTACTTTCAATATCTTAGCCTACAAAAGTTTTACACAGTACATGATTTTAAAGTCACAACAGGGTCGAATTACAACACTTAAAATATAGACTTTGTCTATGTTACTTGAACGAAGCACCAGTCTTTACAAGCCGAACGAAGTCTGGCCAGTTCATCATGTTAGATTTTTTCTGTTTCGATTAGATTTTTTCCGTTTTCGGATTTTCCAAACGGATTCTTGGA
Source organism: Ficus hispida (assembly GCA_025413025.1). Lineage (NCBI taxonomy): Eukaryota > Viridiplantae > Streptophyta > Magnoliopsida > Rosales > Moraceae > Ficus > Ficus hispida. The sequence goes on from CM046372.1 coordinate 28,947,026, forward strand.
AAATCTCGATAACAACTGAAACATACCCATTATGTGGTCCATATTCATTCCATCCGTTTAGGAACATTTGTAACCGTTCCGAGATTCTCGCCCATTAAACGTATACGTCTAAGAATGATTCTTTGATGGAAAGAATCTATAAAAAGGGGATGTAGCAATTCGGTTTTAGTACCTTAAGTTTGCTTTCTCATTTAGAATCGAAACACACCATCTGCCGAGAGAGAATAAAGGTTTAGAAGAACCATAACCCCAAAGAAACACTTACCCATAATGTTGAGTATTGAAAAAATGACAATGGCAGAAGGTACGTATTTTGATCCAAATTTTATTTCCGCATTTGATCTAATTGCTATTTAGGATTGTTGGTAGCATGTTTAGATCATTAAGATAATTTATCACATCGCAGTAGCTTAGTGGATCTTGTTGATCAAGCAGTTTGCTCATGTCAATTACTGGAATCCGAAATGAGTCATCAGCTTCAGGCTGGAGATAGCAGGGCGGGATTTCCTTCGAGTTATGTGAAGCAAAAATTTGAGCATTCTCCATTATTATTATTTCTTTTTTTTTTTTTTTTTTTTCTTTTTCTGTGTTACAGAAGAACCAAATCTCTCTGTTGAATCAATCTTTCTGCAAATGCTGCAATATCAATTTGGCAAATAGACCGTTCTATAACAATATTGTAGATGCAAACAACATTATTATATCATAAGCTTTTAGGACCCTTTTTTAATCAAGAATTTTGCTATTAATGCCTTTTAAATAAAATACATTCATAATCATTACGTTATATCATAATCATATTAGATTAAAAAAATATAATAATTTAATAGAATTTGACGGAAATATAACTACTTATTCACAGAATTCTCCTTTTATTACTGTCGTTACCTTTTGATAACTCCTCTATAGAAAAGGACAATCTCCAACCATACTTCTTCTGACTGTGTCCCTATTATGGAAATTTAATATTATTTGGTTGCTATATTCGGGAAGGGATAAGAAACAAGCTATAATGCATATCTAGGTAAGAAACCAAAAAAGTAAATGATTTCTTCTATTGAATAATAATAATAATAATAATAATAATAAATCTGTCTAGGCTTTGTAGTTTTGCAGATAAATAAAGGAAAGAAAAGCTTCATGATATCACTTTACCCCACTTCCATATCAGAATGATACCATAAGCATTTTGCGCCTGACAAAGTATTTCATACTGAAAGTTAGTGAATCTTTTCTATCAACTTTTAAATATAAAATTATTATTATTATTATTATTAAGTCTTTTTCTTTTTGTAGATCATACTATTATGATCTTGTGATCCACCTTTTCTGATTTGCTTATGGATGCTTTTAGTAATCAACACTTTTTTTTTCTTGTGTGCTTTCCAATTAAATAAAAAATACTTTTTTTCTTATAGCTACCCGGTCGTTATACTCGATATTGATATAAGAAATTACACTTATAAACAATTAAATTAGGTAAATAATAGGAAGAACTTTTTGGCCGTTATTTTTTGTTTGATTTTAACAATAGTTCGTCAATGATAGATAAAAAGTATTACTGATCATAGATCAATAAATTGATGATTTAATTGTATTAATTAATCACTGATTAACCATCAAATATATTATATATATATCTACATCCATCCTTAATGTTGTCAGAATGAATCATTAAGTAGTCGATCATTGATGAACTATTTAAAAAAAAAACAATTATCTTTATAAATCTATTTTCATATAAACCTCTAAATTTTTATTTATAATTATACCAATGAGTGCAAAATTTTACAAAACAAGAGCAAATATTTCTATGGTAGACTAATGTCTTAGAATCTAATACTCAAAAGAACCTCTTAGTTCCACCACTTAGATGTTTACAAACCTACAATTTCTTCTGATTTCTCCTTGGTCACCTGTGAGGACATTGATATTCCCCATTTTGACCATAGACTTTGCAAATGATTCAAAGAAAAGTTCCTGATCCGAGGCAAATGCCCAAACCATCTTTAGGATCTCCGCTTCATGATCTTCGGTGACAAGAACCGTATCGGATCCTAGCAAGCCTTTGCCTTGGAGAATGTTGAGGAAGTAATGGTTGTCGAATTTGGCGGGTGTCATGTGATCAAGAGGGGCCAATGTGTGATCTTTTCCAGATTCCGGGCAAATGGACCGGAGGATTCTTCGGAAGGTGGTGTATCTCTTGTACTTGTCGCGGTGTTTTCTCGAGTAATTCACATCGTCATATATCCTCTGCCTGAAACTTACACATCTTGCCTTCCCCATTGTGTGGCTTCCTGCTCATGACAATACCAAATATCTTTTGTTCAATGGCTGATCATCAAATCAAGAAAGAAAAAAAGAAAGATCAGAAAGGAAAATTTTTCCTTTTTTTCGCTCAGAGAAAAAAAAAAAAAAGAAAATTGTTATCTTGCCTCCCATTCCCTTCATCATTATGAGATCCCGGGACCCACCAATAAAACAGAAAGGACCTAACTCAATTCTACTTGAAAGATGGGTCTAGTTTTAACTCATCCCACCACACACCCAACACCTCGTAGCACATTGGCTGGAAAGGAGTCCTAAAGTCGAAGTGGAACTACAGAGTATTGAACTCTGGACGCATCATGAAAAGAGAAGAATCAAAGGAGAAGTAGTTTTATACAAATATTTTCACATTAGTACCCACATATGCACTGTTTATGCATATAAACAACAAGAATATCATTCTCTGCCACTGCAATGAATTCTCATCTTCGAGATCGATTTTACCTGATAAAGCAACCAAATCTCCAACATCAAGTCCTTGTAGTTCAAAGTTGGAAATGAGAGTCTCAAGAGAGGAATTTGGTGCAGGAATGAACTGATTGGCTCCGCTGAAGCTCGCTTCCAATGAGTCTCTCCTTCCTAACAAAACTTCCCATCTAGGCCCACCTCTCTATAAACACAAAAATAAATAAAAATAAACAAATAGATTTTGTTAAAGAACACTATGAAGTTAGATATTGTTCAACCTATAATTGTGTTGGATATTATACACTTGTTTACATGCCTTTTTATCTTATGAAAAAATATTATAAGAACAGAGGATGGAGTACTCAGATAAGCTAAAAAGACAATATACCTCTGTAAAGTATATGGATCTTTTTGGAAATGTGAATGGCCACATGTATCACATTTATAGTAATAGAACTGACTCGAACTCAAAATCTTATCGAGGATAATGAGCAATACTTTCACTACCCCACCAAATGATTGGTTGTGTTTACAAGCCATGATGCAACTTGTTCGAAACGTTTTTGATACTATACAAGAAATTGTTCATCTAGATACTTCTCAGTGTACTGAACATATATACATATACAAATTTTTTGGTACAACAAACATTAACCAAACAATTCATTGACTTCTTAATCATGGTCACACTCTCCCTACATGAAAGCTAGAGAAAAATCCTTCAACTAAAAATAAATAAATAAATAAGGCTAGAGAGAGAAAGAAGAAGAAGAAGGAACAATGTGTACCAGCCCAACAGCATCACGAGCAGCAATGGCGAGAATATCCGCACATGAAACTTTGTAAGGACATGACTCTTCCAAGTAGTACTTGATCTCGTCTATGACCTCAAATCCCCTCAGCGAATTCAAGTTAGGAACGGCCTGTTTTTCACTCACCGTACCTTCATAGTCATCTAGAAGAACCGATGCATCACACCCCTATCTCCACACACAAAAATAAAATAAAATTTTATGAAAAACTCGTCTTAAATAGATTCAAAGATGAAAGATATGAAACAAAAAAATCAGTAATCTAAATGACACCTCTTTGAGGGGCTTTCTAAATGGCTTAAAAGAAAGAGTTCTGACCATCACATTACATAGGGTCCGTTTGGTGCACAAATTTGAAACGAAAATTTTAAGTTGAAACTGGTTGACTTTTTAAAAACTAGTCGTATTTTTTATTGGTTTTTTAGAAAAAAATAAAAATTAAGATGAAAACTTTAGGTTTTTAACCTGTACGCCAAATGCAAGCGTTATCTTTTTAATTCGAAGCAATTCTACCAATTTATGATGTTTCTATATATAGGTAATAGGAATCCATTAGGATATGAGAGCGATAGATAGAGATCAGAGAGAAAGAACCATGACGAAGCAATCGTGAAAATGCAAGCGGAGGAGAGAAGCAGCCATTCTATGGTCCCTGACCGACGCAATCTCGACGTGACGCCTCACGATGTCTTCTGCCAAGGGACAAGTCTCTTTGTAGTAGTCATACACAAGAGGCACATCCTCCTCACTCAAAGTTTCATTGGCATGCAAAATCAAGGTTAAAATGGCAATGATCAAGAATATCACATTGAAATTGAAGTTCTCCATAATAGGAAAACAGTTAAAAACCAAACATAGAATTCTTCACATTGCCTTCTTTGCTATAAAGCTAGATAGTCCAACAAATATTGCCGTTTTCCTATCTCTACTATTATTGGGGGGTTTTTTTTTTTTTTTTTTAATGTTTCTTTTTCTGGTTCCAATTTCAAACCTACTTATCCGAAAGCAAATTCCATTTGGGTGTGTTATTACATATAAAAGTTGGTGGTTTGGTGCAACCAAAAATACCTAAATTCCTCATGTGTTCCTATTTAATTTTTTATTAGCTTGGTCGCCAATAGATCCTGCCCGGTCTCAATTCTTTTTTTTTTTTTTTTAACTTGAAGATGTTGGATTATTTACTAATAAGATTTTGAAAGCCGCATGTATAGCAGTCACCGTGTGACAAATGGAAGGTCCGTTTTGTTGAAGCTTTAGAGGTTATGTCGTTTTTCCTACTTTTGTGGTTTTATTATTCTAGTCGTTGTTCATGCTATTGTCGTTTCCCATTCACGAGTCGTTTTTAAGCATATTGTCGCTTCCTTTTATTCTTCCCTTTTTTGTCGTTGCATCGCCCATCTTCTTTCTAATCACTTGCTCTTGTATAGTTAAGCATGCACGTTTTTTTTTTTTTAAATATCAATTTTCGTTTTTTGCTTTTATGTCGTTTTGAACTTTTTTTTTTTGGTGGGGGTGTGTGGGGGGTGGCGCATACCGGCTCCTGAAAATTTTCAACAAGTTCATGATATTATCTTTTATGAAGATGTCGTTTTGTTAGTCTATTGCCTAATTAGGCTGTTATTCCTTTTCCAAGCTCGAATAACACGGATTGCTTAAAATAATCACTTTGAATAAAGAAAAATAAAATAAATAAAATAAAATAAAAGGCCTCTGAAACACTGCTCGCTGGTCATAAAATCACTCTAACACAGCCAGTCAGGATTGAATAATTATATATATACTGACCTCACATGGATATGGACCAATACAATTATGACCAATGGCTTACAATACAGGTGGGGTCATGGTATCTTCAGCCCCAAATATATGAACAAAGACATAATACTCCACGGTTCTTTTTTTTTTTTCTTTTTTTTTTGCGGTTGGGGTGGGACTAAAATTAGTCCACTTCGTATTTTTTTTCCCCCTGAATTAAACCACTTTGCTTGAATGCTTAGTATTAAGACCAACCCAATACTGATAAAAGATTGGCGAACTCTTCAAACTAGATAAAACAGAGTTCAAATCTATTGTCCTTTTTTTTTTAATTATTCTTTTAATTGAATTTTAGTATCCAAGTGAATTGTTCAAGTATTTTCAGTATTAATTTCTTTTTTATTGGATCAAGTTGTTAAATTTAAATGACATGTCAAATAAAAAGTCGACCGTCAAGGAGACATAAAAATGTGGAAAGTTGATCTGGAATTAGTAAAACATAACAAGAAGAATTTCATTAAAAAATTACCCTACTGTTAAAGCAGAATTGCAAACCATTAAATTATTACTACAGTTATTCTGATTTAGTTTTGATATAACTAGGATTTAGAATTCTGTTATGCATCAACAAGTTGTTTTTTCATACCATGTTCCAGAATTCTCAAAAAGAAATTATCTTTCTCATTATTTACCAATATGTCCAGTGAGAGAGAACAAATCCCAAGTGCAAACAACACTCATTAGTGAAAGAAAAGAAAAGGAAGAAAGAAGTCCCATGAGAAATGGAATGATCATATGTATTAGATAGGATGGAGCAAAGTTGAACTTGGAACTTTAATTTTTCTTCACAAAAAAGAGTCATGTCATTAGTTTGCCATCTGTCTCAAAAAAAGAAAAAAGAAAAAAAAAAAAGAAACAAGATACATCTCCAAAGCCAAACTAGTCCCAAAAAACAAATAACAAAATAAGAAAACGAAACGAAACGAAAAACAAAAACAACAACAACAGCAAATCATGTCATTCACATGAACTCTTAATGAATGTACCTAAATCAAAAACCGGAGGAACCCAATCAAGAACAAAACTACTTTCAGCTCCTTAAAATAAAACAGACATATTTGGCTTTGTTATATAGTATTTATATTCACACCTGATTCTCATTAACAAAATTCCTTTCATGGTAATTCGTCGTGTTTCTATCGTCACAGATTTTACTATGATGATGATAATGAAGTTTTACAAGAGAAATTCACACCCTCATATTCCCTTACGATTTTTCTCTAACCTCTCCAATAATAAAACCTAATTATGGCGTCCCCTTTTAAGGCAACCGAAATTACATGTGAAATTCTCAAAAATACTCTTAAGGTTGATCCGTATACTGACTTTATGTAAAGCGTTTCTTTACAAGATAATAATTAAATTTTATAACTTAACACCTTTTATAACTTATGAGTCTCACGTAATATGAGGCTCATATTGAACAGGGGCATTCCATATGAAAGTACTAAATGTTACAATCATTCTTAGGGCACGTTTTCCACACAACCCCATTATAAAGCATACCAACAAATTAAATGTCACCATCCATGGGAACCACATCCGGTGGTTAAGAAATATGTAGCTTGAAGAAGACAGGCGATTAACTTGCACGTGACGTTTTTAGTGTTCACATATATAATTGATCGAAGCTAGATACAAGTGTACAACGCGTTTGAGATCTACTCAATTGCACAGATAGAGTTAGAACGGTTCTAATCCTCAGTTTGAAACACATATTTGATATATAATTTTTAGGTTAAAGTTAATTGATTTTTAAAAATTTGTTATAATTTTTATTAACTTTTCAGAAAAAGACAAAAACTAATTTGAAACACAGCTTTGAGATATAATTTTTAGATTGAAGTTGATTGATTTTCAAAAACTTTTTATAATTTTTGTTGATTTTTCAAAAAAAGATAAAAACTAAAATGAAAAACTTAGATTTACGCCTATAACCCAAACATATGCTAAAAGATGCCAGAGAGAAGGAAAACTAGAGGGAGAGGAAGACAGACTGAAAAATTGGGTAGAATTTATTTAATTTTTTAAGTGGATCTTTCATATTATTATTATTATAATATATTATTATTATTTTAAAAATAACCTTTCATATTATAATTCGTTAGATAAAACAATTGTTTTTTTTTTTAAGAAAAACATTAAGAACATTAACTATAATCTTAATTTTTAAATATCAATCCATATGATATATAATTTATCATTATTTTATTAATAAGTAATTAAAATATTATCACATTAATTAATTATTTTTATAAATAAAAAGATGATAAATAAATTAACACTAAAAATATTAAAATTAATCATTAGAGTTTATGTCTTTAATATTATCTTTTTTAAAAATAGAAGACCCACAATTTGGAACGTTATTTAACAAAATAAAAAAAGTAGTTGAGCCATTTATTAATCGACTCTAATATGAATCAGCTGCCATCTTTATCGTCCACGTAAGTGACACGTGGGGTTGCGGAGAGTCATCAGTGATGACCCTTATCTTTACTTTTTTTTTTTTTTTTTTTTTGATGAGCTGTATGTTTGTCTTTTAATGTCTAAATTCTAAACACGTTTTTTTTTTACTCGTGGGTTTCATTCTATCTAATCCAAAAAAAAACAAAAAAACAAAAAAAAAAAAAAACAAAGCAAAAAACAAAACAAAACAAAAAACAAAAAACGAAAAACAAAAAACGTGTAAATTAACCTATATACTCTCATGCCTAGTACAATTATATTTTTGTAAAAAAATACATTTGTTTCAAAGTACCATTCCAAAGTCCCCACGCATTATATAAAGAGCTAAGCCAGCCGAGCAAACCCACTCAGTTCTCTCCATATCCAAATATTCCTCTTCATTGTCGAGTCTATCCCGAAGCGCATAGAATGGTGAGGTCCTCCAAATTAAATAAAACATATATATATATATATATATTATTTATGTGAATGGTTAGTTTTTGTCATCCTTTTATAATTATTATTAGTCGAAGTTCTTTTTTTTTCAGTTAATTTTTTTGATTAATTAAGGATTTACTCTGATGTATTACTAACTATATTAATGATTAATCACTATTTTTCTATTTGATCGACCGTTTATCTAATTTAGTAGAATTTCGGTTATTTGTTAAAAAAATCCTTTAAAAACTAGCAGTATTTTTCTATGTATTAAACTCTTATGAAAATACATATGCATGCATGCTTATTTATTTATTAATTTATTTATTTATTTATGTATAGGCCCGTTAATAGTATCAATCCATATATATATATATATATATATATATATTCACCCTTGAAATAAATTTGTAGGCAAGTCAAACGATTATGCTGGGACCATGGGGTGGGACCGGTGGTCAAGCATGGGACGATGGGTCCTACACTGGTGTTCGAACAATAAATCTTACACATAAGGAGGCCATTGGCTCTTTTTATGTGGTCTACGATTTGAATGGTCAACCCTTTGATGGGCCAAAGCATATTAGTAACCGACCCTTCACAGCTGAAAAGGTTCGTTAATTTCCTTTACGAAACTTTTAAAAATTTGTGGTATAATTATAAGTTTTAAAAGTAAACAGCACATATAACTATGATATAAATGTATATAACTTATTTGTATTGTGTAAAACAAATTATTTATATAGTAAATATTTGATTTATACCGTGAATAGGCTATTTACTTTAATAATGGATAATTATACTATTCTACTCTTACAAGTTTAAAAAAAAAACGTGCTATTTACTGTAATTTATCTTTCTTTTATTACTTACTTCATTTATATTCATTACTTCTTCATTAATATGTAAGTATACATTTAGCTAATTATACGATCCTTTTTAAAAGCAATTTTTTGAATTTAAATCAGCATCCCTAATTTTTCTAAATAAAAACAAAATGAAATTAACTTTTGAAAATTTTTTATAATAATTTTTCATTAAATTATTGATTGATTTTGCTAAATCATTGATCATTAATTCATGATCAATGTTCAATCACATAAATTAATATTGATTCAGATTCAATAAAATTAGGGACATTTATATGACAATATTATGCTTTTTTCAGTAATAAGAGGAGGCGGAACACAATACAAGAAAACATAAAAGAATTTGAATCATAAATCACAGACTCATGATGCACCCAATTACCCCCAAATAAGCCTGCACCTATCACTGATGAGCTATAGCCCAAATAGCACTAAATTATACATTAATTAATTTTAAAAAAGATTTTTTAAATATATATATATATATATCTCATAACAATCATATTAATAATCGTATTTCTAAATTGTCTTAATAACTTATGTGTGCGTGGCATTAGATTGAGCTTCGATTCCCAGCTGAGTATTTAGTGGAAGTGAGTGGATACATTTCTACCGTGCCTGAGTTTCCTACTAAGGTCGTGCGGTCCCTAACATTCAAGACCAACCAGAGAACTTTCGGACCATATGGACCTGAAGAAGGCACTGCTTTCAGTATCCCAATTGCGAATGGAAAAGTTGTTGGTTTCAAAGGCAGATCCATGGGACTCCTTGATGCCATTAGCATTCACTTGGCACATTAAATTAAGATCCTAATAATCTCATCGTAATATTATATGTTATGGTATTGGTAAATAAATCAAATCAAGTCAAGGGTATAATGGTAATATTTGTTGGTCTTAATAATACCAACTATTATTGTTAATTACCATGGATATACACCCGAGGCATGATTTGAAGTGGTTTGCATGTGTGTCATGTTTGTGAAGAAGTCTATTATGTGAGTGAACTTTATAGCTCTATATTTAGAGCTACTTGAATAAAATTTCCGCACGCAATAACTTTTTATCTTTTTTTCCCTACTGCTCTCATTTCCAATCTTTTCTTTTGTCAAACAGCAGTTACAAAGACTAATCAATCAAATATTTCAAAATATAATAGTGAGCAGTTTTTTTTTTTTTTTTTTTTTTGTCAATATATAATAGTGAGCAGTTGGGTTTTGTTTGATATTGTCAACAAAAAATGAAAAAATATATATATATATATATTTATATATATATGACCTACGTGAGGGTAAATGGAAATTATTACCCTTTTATCATTTATAATCTCTCTAGTTCCATGGAAAATGGAGCGACAAAAATAGCAAGGAATAAATAACTAGTACATTTATAGATATTATTTTTTATTGATATATATATATATATATATATATATCAACTCTTATATTGGGTACCGGAAGAGATCTGGTGCTGACATAGTGAGTGGGTAAGAAAAAAATGGACAGCTGTTGGAGGGTGGTGAGTGCATGTGGAGTTAGGCTGACTGACAAAGAGATAAAGCTGACTGCTCCAGGTTCAAGTCAAATTTTAAATGCATTTTTATAATGAAAATGAGGGAAATAATAGTAAGTGTAGTTGAATTAAAAAAAGAGAAGAAATGCGCTAGTGTAAATTATTTGTAAAATTAAAAAAAGAGAAGAAATGTGCTAGTGTAAATTATTTGTAAGTAAATGTGTTGGTTAGTTATCAAACAGAAATGTGAAGTCAGGAGGAAGAGAAGGTAAACAATAGTGTACATAGACACGGCATGAACGAAAATGGTTAATATTTTCTAGTCGGATTCTGGGCGTGGGAAACTGATTAGCAAACTATCTTAGAAAACGCAATCTCATTTCAATCAAATAAATCTTCTAAATCTGGAAATATTCACCAAATTCCAACACATTGGATACGAAAATGCCATTTTAGTCATCTCTTTCATTTTATACCCTGAACAAGGTTTCCTGAGGAATGAAAGTGATCTTAAAAGTTCTTGAGACCAGTCTAATTTGAGACTTCATGACAAATTCATATTCCTCTCCATTTACATAACAAAGAGACATTTGGATATAAGCGAACCGAACAGAAGAGGCGCCAATGCACATCCTGCTTCTTTGCCATCATTTTGATCAGAGTCCACGTTTTACAACTCAGTGGTTCTAACAAGCCATTAAGGAGGGGGAGCAAATACCAATGCAAAAACCAGAACGTCCCTTTCAGAGCCAAAAAAACAAAAAAAAAAAAAAAACCCCTAGTATTACAAGTAGCTTAATTATGATTCGAAGATAATGGCCAAGCATCTGATGAAATGGAACGATAATTATTATTTTTTTGTATTTTTTTTTCAAATACTTAACTGGGATCGGATCATACAAGCTCTAAATAAATTTTACCTTATTATTTGACAAGTTTATAAATCCCCTTTTTCATTTCTTGGACGAGTTTACAAAACACAAGAAGGAGAGAGGGAAATTCCAATTATTTCTTGGGATTCATATGCCCAAAACACATATCAGTGATAGATCAAAATCTGAATCGCAAAACTAAACCAGAAATCGTTTCAAAACCAAGGAAAAAACGAGTAAAATCAGTGAAATTTATTGAAGTGTCGACTGATAGTAGAAATTTAGAATATCAAACAAATTAAAAACTCCAACAAATTGCAGACAAGAAAGAGAGTGAGACGACATACATGAAGCGAAACCCCCAGAAATATGCAGAAGAATGACAGAGTGAAAAAAAAGGGGAAATTTTCTGAAGGTGCTTCGCTGATGAGTAACTGAAACTCATCGTCCCAAAACCGAAACTGAAACCAGAACTCAACAAAAATTGAATCAAACAAATTTTTGAGCTTTAGATGGGGAGGACCTCCTCTGCCACTCCTTTTCCGTCGTCGATACTTCTCCGACCTAATTCCTCCCTCCTCTCCCCGCCGACTCTAGCCAATCACTTCTTGCGCTTTCGACAAAACCCCACAAGCCTAAACCCTTGTTCCTTAACCAGTAAATGTGAATTTAAGAAATGGGAAATGACGGAATCCTTATATATATATATATATATATATGTTCAAAAAATAAATAAAAAAAACATCACCCAATTGTTCATTTCTAATCAATGACATGGCGGACATATCCAGTATTTTCGGATATGTATATGTGTGTTCAAAAAACTAAAAAAACAATATCACCCAGTTGTTCATTTCTAATCAATAACATGTCGGACATATCCAGCATTTTGGGGTACTCGATATAAGATCATCCCTATATATATATATGTGTGTGTGTTCAGAAAATAAAAAGAAATATCAGAGGAAGAGAGACGCGAAAAAGACGAATTAGTAATCGAAATGGGTGAAGAAAAGGAGCCGAGTCCAGGAAAAGAAGAGAGCGAGAGAGATTAGTACATATGTTTGCCAACGAGCACTCAACATTCCTGTTTGTTAGGAATTTTGTTCCTAACTTATTTTGTGTTGCCAACTTTGGATTAAAACTATTTAGTTATTTGTTGCTGATTAATCCGGATTTTGTTTTGCGGATAAATTTGTGATTTAAAGTTTAAATTATGTGGTGTTTATCTCATCAATATTCGGGTTTTGAATTCAAGTTAATTGTGCTAATTCTGTGTGACAAAGTTTAGATTTTTAAATCCAAAATTTATCCCTTTAAATTATGCCGTTTCTCATGTATTTGTCGTTTTTTATTTACTATCATTTCCCAGTAGTTGTCATTTGATAGTCGCTGTCGCTTTCATAATATGTAGTTTTTTAATTATTTTGTTGTCGTTTATCAGGTTGTCGTCCTTATTCAAGTAGTTGTCTTAACTCATTGTCGTTTATAAGTCGTTGTCGCCATTGTTCAACCTACTGTGGTGTTTTAAATGGTCTACGTCGTTATTTACTTTTGACCACCTGTCCAATCGCTTCTCTTCTTTTAAAAGCAGAATCTTGTTTGTAAAGTTGAGGTTTTTTTTTTTTTTTTTTTTTTTTTTTTTTTTTTTTTCAAATTATGTCGTTTTTCAGTTTTATATCGTTTCTACCGCTCTTTGTTGTCTTTTCATTTCATTTTCTTTTTCAGTGCTTTATGCCATGTTTCCGTTTTATCAGTTAATAATCGTGTAGTTGACGTTTTGAAAATTTTCTGTCATTTTCTAGTAATTGTCGTTTGCCGCTCTTGTTCAAGTTATTTTGCTTTTTAAATAAATAACATTTTAGGTTGTCGTTTTAATATTCCTAAGTCGGTTTTCCATCTAATTTAAGTAATTAAGTCCTTTTTTTTTTTTGTTCCCTTAAAAAAGTCCATTTTCTTTAACAAACTAATCTTTTTGAGGTAAATTGGTTTTTTCTCTCTCTTTTAGAAATTTCTTTCAAGTGTTCTCACACGTCAAAGCTGTTGCAACCATCTATACATAATTGTTTTATTGTTTATATTATCATGTTTTTACTGATGTATCAAGGGACCACAACAATCATTTTTTTTTTTTACCCATGTGTTAATTTGTTTGTTTCCTACTATATTTTATTGTATTGCACTCAGTAATTAAAAACAATTAGAACATATATTTCTTAATTGAATAGCATGGATTTTAACCAGCAAAAAAAAAAAATAATAATAATAGCATGGATTTTATAATATAATCACTTTGGAAAAGAAAAATAAAATAAAAGGGCTTTGAAGCACTGCTCACTAGTCAGAAACTGTAATCACGATATATTCTGACCTTACATGGATATGGGCCAATACTATTGTGACCAATGGTTTACATAACAGGTGGGGCCATGGTATCTTCACACCAAGTCCCAACAAAGACATAATATTCAACCTTTTTTTTTTTTTTTTTTTTGACCTTTTTTGTTGGAATGTTCGGACAACTCTAAGGAAAATTTGACTTCCCAGTCATATATTTCCCTTTTTTTTTTTTTTGCCTACTGTTGTTAAATCCTTAACGGATTTTGGCACACATGACTATCTCCGAAGGGGTTTTATGGTCATTTTCTATTGATCTAACTCAAAATTCATCTTTTGAACTTAAATTTATTCAAAATTCAGTAAATTTTACAACTTAATCTCAATTAATCAGAAATATACATTATTATTAACTGGAATTTTGTTTTTTTCAAGTAAAATTAGCTCTTTTTTTTTAAGTAAAATTATCTCTTTTTTTTTTTTTTTTTGGTGATTGCTTCTGTTATGTTCAGGAGTGATTGAAGTATATGCAGTGGTATTTTCGATATAAGCAGAAAGAAACATAGAAATCCGGGTTTGAATTTATTTTCAAATCGAATGATCTTTGCTGAGTTTATTTTTCTAAAAGATAATGTTGATTTTTCTGGGTTTTGGAATCGTAGTTCTCGAGTTGTAAATAATTTAAAGGGGGAAAAAGAAAAAAGAAAAAAACAGACGAAAAAAAAAATCCATGTCTTGCATGGTCAAAAACTGACCAAGGCCTAGGTAGTAGGTACACAGGCCCAGAAAACCGACACAAACATCCACTCTAAATCAAGGACATAAATTTTGTATCCCACAACAAAAAAAGAGAAAGTACAAAAAAAAAAATGTTTCGACTCTGCGGGCCTAGTTCTCGCTTATTATGGAACATGCAAAAGACGAGGATGGCCCTTATAAGTCAGTCACATGCAAGTCATGTGTTGAAATCTGTCCAAAGATATAATAGATGTCAGCAAAAGGGCCAACCATACAAGGTTTCTTAAATTCAAGGGATTAATTGTCCGAAAATTTAGTTCAGGAACTAAATTATCAAATTTAAAAAATTTAAGAAATATCTGTACAAATAAATCTAAAATAACCTGATAATGATAAGATTGGCCGACTCTTCATGTTATATATAAAATCGAGTTCAAATCTGTTCTCTTATTTTTATATATTTTTTATTATTTTTTTCAATTACATTATAATAACTAACCTTTTAAAATATTTATAGTGTTTAATTCTTGTTTATTTTATGTTATTAAGTTGTTAAATTTAAATGACATGTCAAATAAGAAGAGAAAGGACTGTCAAGCAGAAATAAAATGTGAATAGTAGAGTTTCAAACAATTAAACCATGATTACTTTTATTCTGATATAGACGACTAAGAATTCTGTCATATCAATATGTTGTTTTTTCATACCCAACCCAAAATTTTCAAAATTAAAGGATCTTTCTCTTATTTTGCTTAATACCGAAAATATACAATATTATTTATGATATTTACCTATATGTCCAGTGAGAGAAACAAATCCCAAGAGGAAACAACCGCCATTAGTGTGTGTAAAAAAATAATAAAAATAAAAATAAAGTCTCTAAGAGAAATGGAGGTATCAAATATACTTAGATAGGATAGAGTAAAGTTGAACTTGGAACTTTCATTTTTCTACACCAAAAAAAAAAAAAAGTTATTGACAATAGTTTGCTGTCTGTCTCAAAAAATACAAGAAACATCTCCACAGCCAAACTAGTCCCTCAAAAAAAAAAAAAAAAAAAAAAAAAAAAAAAAAAAAAACACCCATCTCTTAAATTTAATGGTCCCTTATGGACCGTTATAGTTGACTTTTTTTTTCAACATCCATCTCTTATAAAATTGCGGAAAATAAAAATTAGCTTTAAATTAAAAAAAATCTTGACTTATCAGAAAACTTTACTTAGATAATTTTAGAAAACTCTAGAATTTTTTTAAGACTATATCAAAATAACCTTCATAATTAAAAATGAATTAAAAAAACCCATTTTATGATATAAAATTTAAGTCTGTATAAATCATCTAATCAAAAAATAATAAACTAAAGTTTCAAAACATTATTTGAAATTAAAAGTATTCATCTCAAGCTCATTCCGTCCGTTTTTCTATCACACATCATCCTGTTTCTGCTTCAACATCCTCCAATATTGCATCTTAACCTTTCATTTATCTGTAACATGAATTAACTTATATAAGTAAAGACTTAGTAAGACACTTAAATTTCACAAACATAAATAAACATTTTTCTTTTATTATCATAAACATTATCATAAATATATACATAATTTAAAAAAATTTTAACTTTTAAAACCATTATATATATTGGATCCGACGTTATACCATCATAGCGTGCTAGCCACGGAAGGAATTGTTTGATTACACAAAATTATAAAACTTTATAAAAATTGATAGCCAGTCCTCTGTCTCTTCAAAAATTCATAAAAATTCATTCATGACTCCAAATGATCTAAAATAATTGAAAACGAAAGTATACATCAAGATCTTTTTAATGGTACCTAATTTATTATAAACGGAGACCGTTGGGACCTCAAAATAGTTTTGACTCTAATTACAGAAATTGGCAGCCGGACTTCTATCCCTTTGAAAAATCATTAAACATTGTACATATCTCCAAACAACTTGAAACTGGTTTTAAATGAAAGTAGACATTCAGGTTTCTAACAATATCAAATTTGTTAAAAACGGAGACCGTTTGGACCCTCAAAAATAGTTTTAAAAATGATAGCTAACATTTTACAGAATCTGGTAGTATGACCTCTGCCTCTTTGAAAAATCATAAAAATTTACATATGTCTCCAAACGATTTGAAATTGATTTCAAATGAAAGTAGGCATTCAGACCTTTTTAACAATACCAAATGAGTAAAAATGGAGTCTGCTGGCATCCTCAAAAATAGTTTGGAATACTTATCATAAAATCTGAAAATTTTCAATAGCAGTGGTAAAATCCGAAGACATTAAAAATATAAAAATTATTACCACAATGTACATGATTTACACACACATACACACACATCCAAAACAACCATAAGATATGTTTCTAACATATTAAATTATTAAATTACCATACCAACAAAGTCATGGATCAAGAAATCAAAAATCCTAAAATCATCTTGTTGATAAAATTCAATCATTCACAAAACTTAACATCTTTCTAAAACAATAAACCATTATCAATCAATCATATAGCCTTCCCTAATCATCATTTAATAGATATTTCTTATTATTTCCTCAAACTCACATGAAGAAACTCATCAAGAAAATTACCTAGCCCCTCGAAGGATCCCAAACCAATCATCGTCATCAAACAATACGAAAAACATACATTGAAATTCTTTTGATTTTGGCTTGGACGAATTTGGAGATTTGGTGGATATATTTTATATTTATATATATATTTTTTTTTGTGCATGTGAGAGGAATAGAGAGAGAGAGAGAGAGAGAGAGGAGACTAAGGAAGTGAGAAAAAGAGACTAGAATTTTGTATCTTATAAAAATTATAAGTGATTTAATCCCAAATAAATTTTGGAATTAATTAGGATTCAATTTTTAGTTTAATTGTCTCTTAATAGGTGGGGGAATGATTATCATTAGGGTGTGAAAATGTGTGGGAGGAAAAGGAAAATACTAGGTCAACTTCTAGAATTTTCACATCTACAATCACACATAATATACTGGTTAGTGACTAGCAGGTATCCGTATTGTATACTAGTCATAACTTCTTACTTCATTATCGGATTTGTAGAAATGAGTAGGTGTTAGAAAGTTTATGAAAAGTTCTATAAGTTTATCTAATTATAGAAATAATTTCAGACATTTAGAGGTTCATAATTGAGTTGAAAATTAACGTAATGTAAAATAGGTTTTTTAGGATAATATATATATATATATTGTGCCGATTGCATTAGTTGAATATTATATATATATATATATATCTACATATATACAGATATATAAGTATGCACACCATACATATTAGTAAACGTATATTAGGTGATATGCTATACAATTACACAATGATTACTTAATATAATTATATTAAAATATTTCTTTAATTATCAAATCATCATAAAAGTTTATCAATTTGGTATGAATTTTATTTTAGCACATCGAGTCCTCATCGTGTCACATGTAAAAAATAACTCAACATAACATTAAAAATTAACTAATTACTATCTCATCACATTATCCATGTTATTTCTAATATTAATTTTTCAATATTATTATTAGATAATATTTGGGGCGTTACATTAAATAAGAGAACAAAAGCTAGAGACAACAATTAACATTCAAAAATTCAAGTCGGGACCACAGACCTCACTCATCACCATGTAGCTCGTAAGCAAACACATTAACAATATAAAAATCGAGATTTGTTGACAACAACAGGTTGTGAGATTTATCGTTTTGAGACATCTCATGATGATTAATTAAGGGAGCTTCATGAGATCCAATGTACTCTTACCGTCAAGTTTGCTGCCCACATTAAGCCTCACATAGTCATGGTGGGTGATGGTTTTGTAGTGAGCCTTAACATTATTATTATTATTATTATTATCTTTTACAAGATCTGGTAAAGGGCCAATCATGGTTGTGAGATCTGGACTGTGAAATGCAGCTATCGAAAGGCGTTGCTTTTCTGGGTTCACTAAAGCCCTGTGCTCTATGCTCTTGTACTCTCCATTGCTCATTATCTGCACACACACACACAAACACATAAAACACATAAACTTTTACTTTTGGCCTATGGTTTCACTTATTAAAGACAAATAAAAACACTTTTAAAAATTTTAATATGGAAATTCCTATCCAAATCCCTTTCTTCTCACTCGTTAAGTTAGTCCAAATGGGATTTTAATGACTATATATCTTCTATCATCCATTTATGCTTATTAGTCTCTGATATAAAGAGATTTTTTTTTTTTTAATGTCTTTTTGAGCAATGCTATAATGTTATACCACAACCCAAATGGCTCTCAATTCATTATCTTAGCACTGTAGCCATGGCTGAGCTATAAAATTTTAAAATATATATGTTACTAGATGTGCTTTGTGCACCGTAACCTAAGGGGCGGTCAGGGGATTTAGGTCATTTGGATCCTAAAAATTTATGATTTTTCTACTTTACCTCCATAAACAATTAAAAATATCCGTATAACACCCATTAAAACTTAATCCTTTAGTTTTTATATATTAATATTATTCAAAAATTTTTTTTAAAATTTTGTACGCACCCACCCAAATTTCTATTTGGCTCCACCATTGCGTTTCCTAACTAATTGCACAATTGCAACTTGTTCCCCGATATTTTTTGGGTTGATTTGCTACACATTTACAAATTAGGAGTAAATTGTCAAAATTAAAAAATTTAGTGGGCAAGTTGCAACTGTACAATAAGATTAAAGGACAACGGTGCAATTTACTTAACTAATTTTTTCCAGATAACGTGGAAATCTAACCAACTTCGCTTGAAGAAGATCATTAAACGTTTCTTTTATTATTATTTTTTTCAATTATATAAAAAATAAGTAAGGTACCTCAATGACGTCGCCTATGTTGACGATGAATGCACCGGGGACGGGTTTTACCGGCAGCCACTTACCATTTTTCTTGATTTGCAAGCCTTGGACATCATTCACTTGAAGTAGCAAAGTGAGTCCCGTGGCATCAGAGTGTGGAGTGAGACCCATAACCTTGTTGGCCAGCACACAAGGCGGGTAATAGTTCATTCTCACTCCTTGTGTCCCATCCTCAAACACACTCGGAAGTGTCATTAGATTCAGCCCCAAGTTTCTAGACATGAACTTCAATAGCAACATTGTAACTCGATGCAATTCCCATGAGTATTTGTCCAGGCTTTCTCTGATTTGACCGATCAATTGATCAGAGCCAGAAAATTTTTTCGGTGAGCGAACAATATGAAACGTACAAAACATAATTTTTGTTGAATGACTGAGCTTAGAATTATAATTTATCGCTCCAAGTATGGGACAAAATAGAAATTTTGAAAAAATTCTATAAAAAATTATCACGTTAAAATTTGAGTACGAGCACATGTCCTCGTTGAAGTGCATGTATATATGTATTTTGTTTATTTTAAGAGAAGAGATTGTGAGAATTGAAAGCCTTGTTCTTACCGAAAAGAAGCGGGATCAGTAGGCCAGAGTTTCATATTTCTGAGGGAGGCGGGAAGAGGAAGAAGGAAAAGCATGTCGCCCCAGTCGAGCTTTTGCTCTTCAGAGACAACAAAGGCTTGGCCATAGCCTTCAATGCTGTTTGGACGCTGAGAAAAAGCTTGCTTCTTTTCTAGAGGTAACTTGAAGAATTCCTCCATGTCTTTCTTCATTTTCTCAATTACTTTCTCTGCAACCCCATGATTGATTAACTGCCTCATGACCATCACACAATTTGTCAAAGTTAATTTTAGTCCCCAAAAAAAAAAAAAAAAAAAAAAAACTTTTGTCCCCGCTTAATAATAAAGAAAAATTCTGACTATACCTACTATTTCGTTTTTGTACCATATTAGGACCCCTTGGAAAACAGAAATTATGGCTCTACCACTTCGCAATTTTATAACCTATTTTACCCCCTTTTTTTGTTTTTTTTGGAGTTAACTGTGCCTCTTAATTTTAGGGTTTTATTATTTTGTCATTTAAATTTTAAAAACTCCCTCCATATCCTTGAGATTTTGAGTTTGTCCCTTTTAATCCCTCATAAGAATTTTAGTTAAAAAAAAAAAAAAGACAAAACATAAGGGAGTTAGTCCTACTTGACAACTTTAATCAGCATTCGGTTAACAACAAATAGAACAAATAAAAAAAAAATCCACACGACTGTAGTTAACACCTTTTTATATATACTTTTAACGGAAATTCTAGCATATAGAGTTAAGTGAGATAAATACAAAATTTCAGGATATAAAATGGGAGTTTTAAATATTTAAGAAAAAAATTAAAGTGACCCTAAAATTAAGGGGTATAGAGGAGAGTAATTTTTTTTTAAAGAAAAAAAAAAGAATAGTTAATTTAAACTGAAACACCTTGCAATAAAAGTATGTATAGAATTATTGTTACTTTATTACCTGCAACCACGTAACATATATTGCTTTAAACTTTAAACTTTGAACTTTATGCCAAAAACTTAGATTTGGGTGAGAAAACAAAAAATAACTTCAAATGGCTCAGAATTCCTCTCTTTCTTGTTCTTGTTCTTCTTCCATTTTTTTTTAAAGATAAAGCTAAGGGAAATCTGGCCGTATACTAACTTTCCAACGAGACCAATCACCACCTCCGAGTTTAATAATGCAAAAATTTTTATTAATTAACGTGGATAAAAACAAAAAAGCTTGGATAGATTTTCAAAGAGAAAACAAATAATGGAAACAAAAGTAAGTTTAGTTAAGGAAAAAAAAAAAAAAAAACTTGAAAGTAATAATTGGAATGTTTCTAGATCACTAATTTACCTGAAAGAAGCCCCATTCTTTACAAGCCAGATGAAGTTTTTCCAATTCATCATGGTGGCCAAGTGGATGTTCATGATCATCAAGAAGTTTGCTCATATCAATTACTGGAATCTGATCCAGTGAGTCCTCACCAGAAACCTGATCAAATTCGTTGTCATGTCGAAGATAACGAGGCGGGATTTCCGTCGAATTCCTCGAAGCGAGAGCTTGGACATTATCCACCGGGAGAGAACCTCCATAATCATCTCTCTTGATCACCTGATCACTCTCCATTGTAATTTGTATTTCAATATAGGAACTCAAAACTTGTTATGGTACCAAGACTTTGGATGTTATATATATGTAGCCATGAGTGGCTGTTTTATTGGGACGGCACTGGGTCCTTTTTAATGTCTTATTGGGACGGCACTGGAATCGCGACGGTGGCCGGGAGGGAATCACAAAGGAGACTGCTGGGGATCGCGACGAAGGCAGGGGTGGCAACTATCCCCGTCGGCGACGAATTTTTGCCAGAACTGGACAATCGGCGGCCCCACCCCCGTCAGATTTGTGCGACCCACGGTGGACGGCTCTCGCTTCTTGGTGCGGCGGAGGGGGCTCGCGATGTCGGCGATGGTAGAGAAGGTCGCGATTCCGACAGTGGCGGCTCGCACTCTTGCTGGCTTCAGAAGAGATACAGACACACAGAGAAAGATAAAGGAAACAAAAGAAAAGAAAATTAGAGAGAGAGAGTGAGAGGCAAAAAATAAAGAGGAAAAAACTGTAATCGATAAGAGAATGGGTGGGTGGGTGGGTTTTGTGGTAAAGTTTTGGAGAGGAATAGAAAAAACTGTGGTTGAGAGTGCACTCAAAGGGCTAAAAACAGAGAGATGGGGACGTGGTAGCTTGTGGTATTACACTTGTCTTTCCTTTTGGATGGAGGTTACAAGTTCATAACAACAATTTTTTACAAATACACAGTACAATATCTTTTCCATTACTTTTTATAAAAAATCTTAAAAATATTATAATAAATATATTTTTTATGATAAATTTTATATAAATTATATTTGAATGTATAATAAAATTTATGTACACGGAATATCTAAGCAATTTAAAATAGATTAACTGTCACAAATTTTACGTAGTCGTTTTTGGATATGCGAATAAGGATTATTTCTTTAACAACTACGTAATTCTTGTTGTATTTTATGACTATGTAAAAAAATATTATAAAAAATTTGATGTATGTTGTTGATGTGTGTTTTTATTTTAGTTTATTTTATTTTTTTTCATTTTTCCATTCACAACTTACAATGGCATGTTAACTTTGAGTTAAACTCTTTAACTCAAATTTTTAACATCCAAACAGGACCCTTGTTTTTTTTTTTTTTTTCAACTTAAACTTTTTTACCAAACACAACTCAACTTAAACTTTTTAACTTAAAATTTTTCACCAAACACTCAACTCAACTTAAACTTTTCAACTCAAACTTTTTATCAAACACCTCATTTTTAAACTCAACTTATCTTAACTCAAACTAAACTTAAAAATCTTAACTCAAACTTGTGCACCAAACAGACCCTTAATTGTCTAACTAAATAAATGAAAAAGGGCAAAAATATTCTTGCCAAATTCTCTATCGGAGTACGTCCTTTTTTATTTTTTTTAAGATGTGATTTTGGTCAGAGTTAACAATAAATAATGTGCACTATTAAAATGAGATCCTATAGTAAAAAAAAATTATATATATATATAGCCTGGCCGGCTTTTTATTAATATGTCTAAAATCCGTGACAACTTATTGTTTTGACACAAAGTCTATCTCGGTTTTGCAGTTTAGTCACATTGGAATCCTAATGCCATGTACTGTGCGTTAAGATGGGGACAAACTAGTTCAAAATTTTTTTTTTTTTTAATTAGCAAGCAATGTTCTGAAGATATTCATATCGGGTTTCTTACTCTCTCTAACGTACAGTAATCTTTTTTTTTTAATCGGATATTTGGTAATGAAAACACTTGTCTACTCAATAGGATATTTGGTAATGAAAACACTTGTTTACTCAAATCCCTCTCTTCTCATTCGATAAGCTAGTTACAACAGAATAACGGATAGTACTGACCTTTTTGCCTATGCTAAAATAGCGAAAACATACAATCCGGTTTTCTTTTCCCTGGAAAAGTCTAAATTGAATTCCCCAGTCTTTTTTATATACAAAATGTCCTTAGCTATGTTTGTGGAGTCTAATGTATTACAACTAGCTAAGTTATGTACTACATGATAAGATATAGACGGTTTGTCTCCATTCCTTCATGAATGATCAATTTACACTACATAAACATGTAAAAACTGAGGAGTAAAATGATATTTATTTATGCAACATTGACTTTAGAAATTTATAACACTCATATGTGCTAAATGATTCTTTAAGTCTTCTCATATCGATATAATTTTAATTTGTACACATGTGGAGATTAAAGAGAACAAGAGAAATTTAAAACTACTAAAAAATTAAGTTTTCATTTTTAAATGTCAACTTGTTCAGTGCAGTGGTCTAATATCCTTATATACATATTATTGTTGTTGCATTTTTACAAAATAGGACTCGGGTTTTTTTTTTTTTTTTAATCCTTGACAGTACATATTCTTGAAGAAAAAATTTGCCAAAGATTACGTGATAATTATATCCATCTACCTAAATTTCAAACCTATGGGAATTTTTTTTTCTTTTTCAAAAAGTGAATGGTCTATCATTATAGGAAAAGAGACATTTCTTAAGTTCCTATGGAAAAGAATGTTTAATTTCTCACAAAAACTTCAGCTCATTTGCACTATTATGAGATGTTAGCCTCTACGGTAAATGAACTCGCATACCACATACTAATACTGAGCGTTGGCTATCACTTGCACCATACATTTCTTACATTTCTTAATTTTTGTGTGTCATCCTTGTACATGGATTACGTTAATCTTCTCTGTATCGTTTCAATTTTATCGGACGTCTCCAAAAGGACGTGCTATCACATCACACACGTTAAACGCTCACAAAAGTAATCACACACACCACAAATATCCTTTTATTTTTACAGTAAACACAGATATTATTCCCACGCGCACACACACTCGCCTCTCTTGCTGTTTCCATGTCTCACAAACCACCCTACATATTCACCTTATCGATCCACATACGTATCATGGGAAGTCATTGCTTGAGCTTCATTTGATCTATCAAGCTTTTACGATCAAGCTTTTTAATCTGGTAAATTCGCGCCAAATACTCCTTATAGCTAACACTCTTGTACTTAGGTCTGTTTTGTTTTACAAGATCCGGTAAAGGACTGATCATGGTTTTGATATCGGGATTGAGAAATGCAGCGATCGATAGACGTTGCTTTTCCAAGTTCACAACAACTCGGTGCTCTATGCTTTTATATTCTCCATTGGTCATCATCTACATGCAATAGTGAGAAAAAAAAAAACTATTGGTGCTGAATTTTGCAAAACGAATTAAGTTTTATGTGCAACAAAAAAAAAAAAAAAGGAACGATC
Organism: Ficus hispida; assembly: GCA_025413025.1. Lineage (NCBI taxonomy): Eukaryota > Viridiplantae > Streptophyta > Magnoliopsida > Rosales > Moraceae > Ficus > Ficus hispida. Next base: position 28,971,929 of record CM046372.1, read on the forward strand.
GAAAATGATAAATAATGTAACCTGCGGCTGTCCTAGTAACATGGCTTACCTCAATGACGTCGCCTATGTTGACGATAAATGCACCGGGGACGGGTATCAGAGGCACCCATTTGCCATTTTTCATAATTTGCAAACCTTGGACATCGTTCACTTGCATTAGGAGCGACAACAAGTTCGGGTCGGAATGCGGACCCAGCCCCATTACCTTGTTAACTTGGACACATGGTGGATAAAGATTTAGTCTCACTCCTTGTCTTCCCTCCACAAAGAAACTAGTAAATGTCTCTGAATCCAACCCCAGGTTCCTTGACATGAACTTCAATAAGCAGACTGTAAGTTTCTTCATTTCCAATGAGTATATGTCCAAGTTTTCCCTGAAGTTAGAAAACAAAAATAAAATCACTGCAACATTAGATTTTTGTCAATAATTATAGAGAGAACCAGAAATGAAAAATTTTGAAATGGCTCGGATGAGCTTCAATGTTTGTTACTAATACATATAGACAGCGGTGGAGCTAGCCTTCTACTTCAAATCAGGCATACATTTTTTTATTTATTTGGTGGGGCATGTAAGTATAAACCGAATCTCAATGGAGGAAAAAGAGAAAAAAAATAATAAATTTTTTAAAGCTTATTTTGAAAAAGAAAGAAGTCAGCTAGAGAGCTGCCTCACTCATCCTCAAGTGGCTTCGCCATTGTTTATAGGAATACAATGAGAAGTTTCGTTGGTGACATCATCAAAACTAAGCTAAGCTAATCTGATTAACACAAGAAATGTGACATCAAAATAGTTAATTGATAGTTTCTTTAACACCTAGAGAGAAACTCAGTGTTTGTTATATTGTCAAATAAGAGAGAATTTTGGAGAACTTTAAATGTTTTTTCTATTTAGTATATTCACTAATATTACTTTCGAGAATCTTAAGTAGGGAAAAATATCCTATTCATCGACAGGATACTATGTTGAAAAATCAGATCCTTATCATGTTTCCTTAGTTCTGCACTAATTGTTTTTGAAAACATGTACTACTAATGGAGATGTCTTATCCTAATTTCTCGAAAGAGGAAAAGAGAGAGAGAGAAAAAAAAAAAAAAAAGGGGGGGAATAATGCATAGTACTAAACTACTAATGGTGGGCACAAGGAATTGACCAATAGTGCTACTCTCATGAAATTTACTCGTATTGACATCAAGATTTTACCTGAAAGAAGTTGGATGAGTAGGCCAGAATCTCATATTTCTTTGGGAGAGAGGTTGAACAACGAGGAAGAACCGGTCTCCCCAGTCGAGCTTTTGTTCTTGAGAGAAAAGAGAAGCTTGCCCATAGCTTTCTTTTCCACAAGTGGAAGTTGAAAGAATTCTTGTGTGTCAATCTTCATCTTCTCAATCACTTCCTCTGGAACTCCATGATTTATTAACTGCCCTGCCATCACAATCACCAACATCAAACTGAGTTTCATTTGAATAAGCTATATATAGTACTACATTACACAAGTTTTTTTTTTTCCCCTGTTGAGTTAACCTTTTTTTGGACCAAAAATCGTTAATCCTTTTTTTTTTTCTGTCAAGAAAAAAAAATATTTCATTGCCAATACACAATCTTAGAAATCTAAACTCAGTTAAATCTCAAGATGTATGATTTTGATGGATTCGCCTTACACATCCACTAATTTTTGTCCCTTTTATGTTTCTTAATAATATCTGTAATCTTTTACTTAATATGACGTGAAATTTTAATTGTCATGACATTTTAAATATGACATGATCATATCAAAAGACATGAAAAGAGAACAAAAACAAAGGTACATAGAACTTGAATACGATTCTGATGCGGTTTGTGCTGTGGATTTTACCTGAAAGAAGCCCTAATCTTTACAAGCCGAATGAAGTCTCGCCAACTCATGATCGTAGATAGATGGATCTTTGTCAAGTAGTTTGCTCATGTCAATCACTGGTATATGGAATGAGTCTTCAACTTCTACTGGATCAGTTTCGGCTTCATTCTGGAGATAGTAATGTGGAATTTCCCTCAAGTTGTTTGAAGAAAGAACTTGAACATTCTCGAGTACTTGCGGGACAACAACAGAACCTCCATAGCCAACTTCTTTCATAAGCTCCTCATGACCCTCCATTTCTTTCAACAGTTTGACTCAATGGCCAATTTCTTCGTGGAATATATTCTGAAGCTTCAACTCTAATACTGAAATTTTCTAGTATAAAAATGGGCTGGCATTGCATTATTTATTTATTTACTTTTTTTAGACCTAAACCATGTGTTTCACGTTGACAGGTCGTTGAAGAGTTTTCAATAAAAAAAAAAAACAGAAAAAGAAAAAGAAGCCATTAGTTTATTTGGATTAATTTCATTGCCCTATGCAACGCGGTGTTTCAAATGTTAGAAGCACATTCGGATCATATATCTTCTTATTCCTGTCTCTTTTTATATTAATATAATGTCATGTTAGTTAAAATTAATTTAGTTGATATGACATTATTTTACAATATAATATTATAATTAATATGACATGATATCCGATACGTAATTATTCTCGGTGTCCCATATATATATATATTGACGTTTGTACCACAATTATTATTTTTCTTTTCTTCTTGAGGACCTCTACAATTATTTAGAATGACAGACACCTCTGGATGTAAGTAGTTTAATCTTACAGGAAAAGGGCATCTTGAGAAAATTGCTCTAGATTGGTTAGCTGGCTAGCTACCTAATCCTTAAAGAAATGCAAAAGACAACGAGGCAGACAAAACTAATACACATTGTTTTATTTTGGTATCATGTGCTGTTTCACAGTGAACTAGAGAATTGATTTGCTCGATTGATCCGATAATTCGGTGAACTAATTTCTTGTCAAAATTAATAGTTACTGGTCTCCTGCCTGGAGCTTTTGAATTGAGCTGCAAAACGTTGAGATTTGAGATAAGCAGTGTAAGATACTCATTCAAATCCCTCCGTTTCATACCCAATAAGCTAGCCGGCCTACCGGGGTAATGGACATTGACCATCTTGTAGAGGCGGAGTTATATTGGGTCGAGTGAGAGCTGCTGCCTCACTGAATTTTTCTCATTTTAAAATTTAGTTTTTTTTTTTGGTGATTTTTTTTTTTGTCCATACTCAAAATTAATTATCACATGTAAACCACTACTAAAACACTACTGGTTTACCTATAAGTTCATAAATTTTCAGTCATATTGAAAATGAAATTATCATATATGATCTAGTTTTATTATATGTCAAACTAAAAGACTAGCTCCGCTACAACCTTTTTGCCTACTTTAAAATAGAGAAAATAGAAATTCCATTTTTCTTTTCTGTAGAAAGGGTAAATTGAATTCCAAAGTTTCTTCTTTTTTTTTTTGAAAGACAAGATGTCTCTAGCTATGTTTGTGGAGTACATAACAACTAATAAAGTCATGTACTGCATGATAAGATGAGACGGTTTGTCTTTGTTCCTTCATGAATGATTGATAGTAAATGAAAATAAACATGTAGAAATTGAGGTGTAAAATGATATTTATTTTATATAACAATGGCTTTAGAAATGTATAATACTGGTATATGCATCAAATCCTCTTAAAGTCGACCAGGCCTGATCATGAGTGAAAAGATATTTGTAACACTAGTTTGTGCTAATTGATTCTTTTTAAACCTTCGCAGAGTCGTTATAATTTAACTTGAACATCCTTGAAGAACTTAAGAATTTACCAAGTATTACGTGATGATTATTTCATATACTCAAATTTCTCGCATAACGGGCACATTGATCTTTTAAAAGAATTAAAAGGTCCATCTCTCTAAGACAATAGATATTTCATAAGCTGCCAAGTAAAAAAAAAAAGAATTTTCCTCATAGAACTGTCAATTTATTTGCCTATAAAGAGGTATTAGCCTTCTATATATGGTATATGGCCTGGCTTGCATACTCTGCTGAGCTTTTGGCTACCAATTGCCCCATACAATTCTTGATTTGTGCGTGTCACATCCTTATATAGGATCATATTAATTTTCTCTTTATCGTTCCAATTTTATCCGATGTCTTCGAAGTGACATTATATCACATCATACACGTTGAACACTCACAAAGTAAGTACACATACTGTAAATCTCTTTAGTTTTCACAATAACATATAGATACTATTCACCTTAATTAATGATCCACATACACATTGTGGGAAGAGGAGTCGTGGTCTAGGACTATTTGCCATTTTTTGAGTCACTGCTCCAGCTTCATTTGATCTATCAGGCTTTTACTATCAAGCTTTTTAATCTTGAAAATTCCTTCCAAATACTCCTCATAGCTAACATTTTTGTACTTAGGTCCGTTCTGTTTTACAAGATCCGGTAAAGGACCAATCATGGTTTTGATATCGGGACTAAGAAATGCACCGATCGAAAGACGTTGGTTTTCCAAGTTCACAACAACTCTGTGCTCTATGGATTTGTACTCTCCATTGGTCATCATCTGCATTTGTGAGAGAACAAACAACGGTGCTGAATTTTGCAATACGAGTTCGATTTTATGCGTAACAAAAAATGTGCAGCCTTGGTGCTCGTTTTTATCAACGATTGAAAATGAACAACCACGCAACATTCAGTAGCCCTTGTCACATGACTTACCTCAATGATGTCGCCTATGTTGACGATAAAAGCTCCGGGGACGGGTTTCACCGGCACCCATTTGCCGTTTTTCTTAATTTGCAAGCCTTGGACATCATTCACTTGGACTAGCAGCGACAACCCATTAGGGTCGGAATGTGGACTCAGCCCTATTACCTTGTTAGCCTGGACACATGGTGGATAGAGATTTAGTCTCACTCCTTGTCTTCCCTCCACAAACATATTAGGAAAGGTCTCCAAATCCAGCCCCAGGTTCCTTGACATGAACTTCAATAAGCAAACTGTGAGTTTCTGCATTTCCATCGAGTACCTGTCCAAGTTTTCTCTGAAGATAGAAAACAAAAATGAAATTACTTTTATGCCCCGTTTGCCACGATGTTTAATTATCATTAGGGTTTTACCCCTCTTTGAACCTTTCTTAAGAATATAGGGACCTTTTAATTTAAAAAAAAAAATGGTTTAGGAAACAAGTGACATCTTCTAAAAGAGTTCAAGGAGCACATGAGCAATTTATTCTTATTAGTAGTACAAATTCAGGGGGAAAATGTAACATTCCAATATTTCTCAAAAGAGGGAATAAAAGGGGAATAATGCATTGTATTAGACTACTAGTGATGTGGGCACCAGGAATATCCAATAGTGTACTCTTATCTCATGAAACTAATGCAAATAGATATCAAGATTTCACCTGAAAGAAGTTGGATGAGTAGGCCAGAATCTCATATTTCTTTGGGAGATGGGTCGAACAACGAGGTAGAACCGGTCTACCCAATCGAGCTTTTGCTCTTGAGAGAAAAGAAAAGCTTGCCCATAGCCTTCAAAATCATTTGGCAGCTGAGCATAAGCTTTCTTTTCCTCAAGTGGAAGTTGAAAGAATTCCTGTGTGTCAATCTTCATCTTCTCAATCACTTCCTCTGAAACCCCATGATTTATCAACTGTCCCCCCATCACAATCACCAACATCAAACTAAGTTCCATTTGAGTAAGCCAATAGTGGTACATTATACAGGGTTGTTTTTTTTTTTTTTTTTTTTTTTTTTTTTTTTTTTTTTTTTTTTGCTGACAAGTTTTCATATTTGCCAATACATGATCTTAGAAATCCAAACTCATTTTAATCTCATGACGTATTATTTTGATGGATTCTGCTCAAATGTCGTCTAATTTTTGTTCAATTTCTTATCTACCCTAACAAGTTACCAATTTTGTGCTAGATGATAATATTAGAAGAAATGAAAGTTGACATAAATTATAAAGATACTTAAAAGTCGAATCCAATTTTTGATGTGGTTTAGGCTGTGAATTTTACCTGAAAGAAGCCCCAGTCTTTACAAGCCGAATAGAATCTCGCCAACTCATAATGATGGGTAGATGAATTTTGGTCGAGTAGTTTGCTCATATCAATCACTGGAATCAGAAATGAGTCTTCATCTTCTATGAGATCAGTTTCAGCTTGAAGCTGGACAAAGTGATGTGGGATTTCCTTCAAGTTCTTTGAAGAAAGGACTTGAACATTCTCGACTACTTGCGGGACGACAACAGAACCTCCATAGCTAACTTCTCCCCTAAGCTCCTCATGACCCTCCATTTCTTTCAACAGATGGACTCAATGGCTAATTTCTTTGTGAAATATATTATGATCAAGTTTCAATTCTACTAATGTCACTTTTCTAGTTGTCAAAATGGGCTAGCCATATTATATTATGTTTTGTCTTTGGACCCGAGCCATGTATTTCACGTTGTCAAGCACTGAATCTTTTCAATTGTTAATATTATTTTTTTGAAATATATTTTCAATTATTATATTATTATTATTATTATTATTATTTTGCTTTAGTTTTTATGAATCAATTAGTTTGTTTGGACTTATTTCATTGTCCTCTATATATTACAAGGGACGGTAGTGGAAACAAAAATATTTTATTGTTATTGCTCATAAGGACACGGAAAATATGACAAGCACTAAAGGAGGGATTTGTATTTCGTATATCTTATTCCTGACACCCTTTATATTACTTCAATAATATTATCACACCAACTAAAATAGTTTAATTGGCATGACATTTTAACTAAAATGACATAATTTTTTAATTGACGTGATATGAAAGTTGACGGGAGAGTTTATTTAGGTAAAAATTAATTGTGAAAAAATTGTATCATAAATCTATAGGACACACTTTTTTTTAAGGTAAAATTTTACAAAATTAAAAAAAAAAAAAAGATAATTGTGTTGACCCATTCCTAATTATCTCTTATTTATATAAGGGTATACTTGTGAAATATGCTCAGACATTTTATTTCCTTATCACATGACAAAAATCTTCTCAGCGGAGTATGACTATGATTTTTGCGTTCTCTCATTCAAGATTTTCAACCAAGACCTTTTAGGCTAGATAAGTAGATATAATGATTCAAAAAAAAAAATTTTTTTGTGCCATATTTTTCAGTATTTTGTTCCAAAACTATTATTTTTCTTGTATTTGTAGGACTTCTACATTTATTTAGAACGACTTAGAACGACTTGGAGTCAATTACAAGGCAAGGCAATGCAAGTTGAGTAGTTTTTTTCTTACAGAAAGAGAGTCTTTGAGAAAATTGCTATAGATCGGTTGGCTACCTAATCCTTAAAAAAATGCAACATGCAACGGGCTAGAAAGTTTCTTTTTTTTTTTTTTTTTTTGTTTATTAATTTTTTATTCTGCTACAGATGTTCTATCTCATATATTTAACTAAATTAAGCCTGGTTGATCCAATAAATTGGTGAACTATATATCCTAATTTCTTGTCAAAATATTTACTGATCTCCTGCCTAGAGATTCTAAGTTCAGCTGCAAAATTCGCAACACGCTTAAGTATCCTTTGAATTTCGAAAACGGATTTTAATTTGATCACTCTTGTACTCCGTGAAAGGGGGGAAAAAAGAGAGAGGATAAAATGATATAAACACCCTTAAAAAAGTAGTTAATGAAAGATAATTAATACATTTAAAAAGCACTAAAAACTCAATAAGACATCAATTTTTCTTAAAACAAAAAATAGATATTTAAATATTTTTCAAGTAATTTTTTTTCAAGAAAAATTTTGTGTAAACTAAAAGTAAAATTAATGGTTTCTTTGTCTTTTTATCTTGTTTAATTGTCTACAAGTGTGCAAGGGTTGAAATTGAAATAAGTTTGTACATTCAAAAGATGCCTTTATAGTTTCAATACAAAGGGATAAATTGAGCAATAATTAAAACTAGATGGTATAAATGTGTAATTAAACTTGATTTTAATATTTTCAATAACAAAACAGACCAATAAGAG
>CM046372.1:28979966-28998463 GCA_025413025.1 Ficus hispida
ATCAGAGGAAGAGAGACGCGAAAAAGACGAATTAGTAATCGAAATGGGTGAAGAAAAGGAGCCGAGTCCAGGAAAAGAAGAGAGCGAGAGAGATTAGTACATATGTTTGCCAACGAGCACTCAACATTCCTGTTTGTTAGGAATTTTGTTCCTAACTTATTTTGTGTTGCCAACTTTGGATTAAAACTATTTAGTTATTTGTTGCTGATTAATCCGGATTTTGTTTTGCGGATAAATTTGTGATTTAAAGTTTAAATTATGTGGTGTTTATCTCATCAACATTCGGGTTTTGAATTCAAGTTAATTGTGCTAATTCTGTGTGACAAAGTTTAGATTTTTAAATCCAAAATTTATCCCTTTAAATTATGCCGTTTCTCATGTATTTGTCGTTTTTTATTTACTATCATTTCCCAGTAGTTGTCATTTGATAGTCACTGTCGCTTTCATAATATGTAGTTTTTTAATTATTTTGTTGTCGTTTATCAGGTTGTCGTCCTTATTCAAGTAGTTGTCTTAACTCATTGTCGTTTATAAGTCGTTGTCGCCATTGTTCAACCTACTGTGGTGTTTTAAATGGTCTACGTCGTTATTTACTTTTGACCACCTGTCCAATCGCTTCTCTTCTTTTAAAAGCAGAATCTTGTTTGTAAAGTTGAGGTTTTTTTTTTTTTTTTTTTTTTTTTTTTTTTTTTTTCAAATTATGTCGTTTTTCAGTTTTATATCGTTTCTACCGTTCTTTGTTGTCTTTTCATTTCATTTTCTTTTTCAGTGCTTTATGCCATGTTTCCGTTTTATCAGTTAATAATCGTGTAGTTGACGTTTTGAAAATTTTCTGTCATTTTCTAGTAATTGTCGTTTGCCGCTCTTGTTCAAGTTATTTTGCTTTTTAAATAAATAACATTTTAGGTTGTCGTTTTAATATTCCTAAGTCGGTTTTCCATCTAATTTAAGTAATTAAGTCCTTTTTTTTTTTTGTTCCCTTAAAAAAGTCCATTTTCTTTAACAAACTAATCTTTTTGAGGTAAATTGGTTTTTTCTCTCTCTTTTAGAAATTTCTTTCAAGTGTTCTCACACGTCAAAGCTGTTGCAACCATCTATACATAATTGTTTTATTGTTTATATTATCATGTTTTTACTGATGTATCAAGGGACCACAACAATCATTTTTTTTTTTTTACCCATGTGTTAATTTGTTTGTTTCCTACTATATTTTATTGTATTGCACTCAGTAATTAAAAACAATTAGAACATATATTTCTTAATTGAATAGCATGGATTTTAACCAGCAAAATAATAATAATATAATAATAGCATGGATTTTATAATATAATCACTTTGGAAAGAAAAATAAATAAAAGGGCTTTGAAGCACTGCTCACTAGTCAGAAACTGTAATCACGATATATTCTGACCTTACATGGATATGGGCCAATACTATTGTGACAATGGTTTAAAAAGGTGGGGCCATGGTATCTTCACACCAAGTCCCAACAAGACATAATATTCAACCTTTTTTTTTTTTTTTTTTGACCTTTTTTGTTGGAATGTTCGGACAACTCTAAGGAAAATTTGACTTCCAGTCATATATTTCCCTTTTTTTTTTTTTTGCCTACTGTTGTTAAATCCTTAACGGATTTTGGCACACATGACTATCTCCAAAGCGGTTTTATGGTCATTTTCTATTGATCTAACTCAAAATTCATCTTTTGAACTTAAATTGATTCAAAATTCAGTAAATTTTACAAATTAATCGCGATTAATCAGAAATATACATTATTATTAACTGGAATTTTGTTTTTTTTAAAGTAAATTATCTCTTTTTTTTTTTTTTTTTTGGTTATTGCTTGTGTTATGTTCAGGAGTGATTGAAGTATATGCAGTGGTATTTTCGATGTAAGCAGAAAGAAACATAGAAATTCGGGTTTGAATTTATTTTCAAATCGAATGATCTTTGCTGAGTTTTGGAATCGTAATTCTCGAGTTGTAAATAATTTAAAGGGGGAAAAAGAAAAAAGAAAAAAACAGACGACAAAAAAAAAAATCCATGTCTTGCATGGTCAAAAACTGACCAAGGCCTAAGTAGTAGGTACACAGGCCCAGAAAACCGACACAAACATCCACTCTAAATGAAGGATATAAATTTTGTATCCCACAACAAAAAAAGAGAAAGTACAAAAAAAAAAAAAAATGTTTCGACTCTGCGGGCCTAGTTTCTGGCTGATTATGGAACATGCAAAAGACGAGGATGGCCCTTATAAGTCAGTCACATGCAGTCATGTGTTGAAATCTGTCCAAAGATATAACAGATGTCAGCAAAAGGGCCAACCATACAAGGTTTCTTAAATTCAAGGATTAATTGTCAGAAAATTTAGTTCAGGAACTAAATTATCAAATTTAAAAAATTTAAGAAATACCTATACAAATAAGTCTAAATAAACCTGGTAATGATAAGATTGGCCTACTCTCCATGTTATATATAAAATCGAGTTGAAATCTGTTCTCTTATTTTTATATATTTTTATTATTTTTTTCAATTACATTATAATAACTAACCTTTTAAAATATTTATAGTGTTTAACTCTTGTTTATTTTATGTTATTAAGTTGTTAAATTTAAATGACATGTCAAATAAGAGAGAAAGGACTGTCAAGCAGAAATAAATGTGAATAGTAGAGTTTCAAACAATTAAACCATGATTACTTTTATTCTGATATAGACGACTAAGAATTCTGTCATATCAATATGTTGTTTTTTCATACCCTACCCAAAATTTTCAAAATTAAAGGATCTTTCTCTTATTTTGCTTAATACCGAAAATATACAATATTATTTATGATATTTACCTATATGTCCAGTGAGAGAAACAAATCCCAAGAGGAAACAACAGCCATTAGTGTGTGTAAAAAAATAATAAAAATAAAAATAAAGTCTCTAAGAGAAATGGAGGTATCAAATATACTTAGATAGGATAGAGTAAAGTTGAACTTGGAACTTTCATTTTTCTACACCAAAAAAAAAAAAAAAAAAGTTATTGACAATAGTTTGCTGTCTGTCTCAAAAATACAAGAAACATCTCCACAGCCAAACTAGTCCCTCAAAAAAAAAAAAAAAAAAAAACCATCTCTTAAATTTAATGGTCCCTTATGGACCGTTATAGTTGACTTTTTTTTTCAACATCCATCTCTTATAAAATTACGGAAAATAAAAAAAAGCTTTAAATTAAAAAAAATCTTGACTTATCAGAAAACTTTACTTAGATAATTTTAGAAAACTCTAGAATTTTTTTAAGACTATATCAAAATAACCTTCATAATTAAAAATGAATTAAAAAAACCCATTTTATGATATAAAATTTAAGTCTGTATAAATCATCTAATCAAAAAATAATAAACTAAAGTTTCAAAACATTATTTGAAATTAAAAATATTCATCTCATGATCATTCCGTCCGTTTTTCTATCACACATCATCCTGTTTCTGCTTCAACATCCTCCAATACTGCATCTTAACCTTTCATTTATCTGTAACATGAATTAACTTATATAAATAAAGACTTAGTAAGACACTTAAATTTCACAAACATAAATAAACATTTTTCTTTTATTATCATAAACATCATCATAAATATATACATAATTTAAAAAAAATTTAACTTTTAAAACTATTATATATATTGGATCCGACGTTATACCATCATAGCGTGCTAGCCACGGAAGGAATTGTTTGATTACACAAAATTATAAAACTTTATAAAAATTGATAGCCAGTCCTCTGTCTCTTCAAAAATTCATAAAAATTCATTCATGACTCCAAATGATCTAAAATAATTGAAAACGAAAATATACATCAAGATCTTTTTAATGGTACCTAATTTATTATAAACGGAGACCGTTGGGACCTCAAAATAGTTTTGATTCTAATTACAGAAATTGGCAGCCGGACTTCTATCCCTTTGAAAAATCATTAAAAATTGTACATATCTCCAAACAACTTGAAACTGGTTTTAAATGAAAGTAGACATTCAGGGTTTCTAACAATATCAAATTTGTTAAAAACGGAGACCGTTTGGACCCTCAAAAATAGTTTTAAAAATGATAGCTAATATTTTACAGAATCTGGTAGTATGACCTCTGCCTCTTTGAAAAATCATAAAAATTTACATATGTCTCCAAACGATTTGAAATTGATTTCAAATGAAAGTAGGCATTCAGAGCTTTTTAACAATACCAAATGAGTAAAAATGGAGTCTGCTGGCATCCTCAAAAATAGTTTGGAATACTTATCATAAAATCTGAAAATTTTCAATAGCCGTGGTAAAATCCGAAGACATTTAAAAATATAAAAATTATTACCACAATGTACATGATTTACACACACATACACACACATCCAAAACAACCATAAGATATGTTTCTAACATATTAAATTATTAAATTACCATACCAACAAAGTCATGGATCAAGAAATCAAAAATCCTAAAATCATCTTGTTGACAAAATTCAATCATTCACAAAACTTAACATCTTTCTAAAACAATAAACCATTATCAATCAATCATATAGCCTTCCCTAATCATCATTTAATAGATATTTCTTATTATTTCCTCAAACTCACATGAAGAAACTCATCAAGAAAATTACCTAGCCCCTCGAAGGATCCCAAACCAATCATCGTCATCAAACAATACGAAAAACATACCTTGAAATTCTTTTGATTTTGGCTTGGACGAATTTGGAGATTTGGTGGATATATTTTATATTTATATATTTTTTTTGTGCATGTGAGAGGAATAGAGAGAGAGAGAGAGAGAGAGAGAGAGAGAGAGAGGAGACTAAGGAAGTGAGAAAAAGAGACTAGAATTTTGTATCTTATAAAAATTATAAGTGATTTAATCCCAAATAAATTTTGGAATTAATTAGGATTCAATTTTTAGTTTAATTGTCTCTTAATAGGTGGGGAATGATTATCATTAGGGTGTGAAAATGTGTGGGAGGAAAAGGAAAATACTAGGTCAACTTCTAGAATTTTCACATCTACAATCACACATAATATACTGGTTAGTGACTAGCAGGTATCCGTATTGTATACTAGTCATAACTTCTTACTTCATTATCGGATTTATAGAAATGAGTAGGTGTTAGAAAGTTTATGAAAAGTTCTATAAGTTTGTCTAATTATAGAAATAATTTCAGACATTTAGAGGTTCATAATTGAGTTGAAAATTTACGTAATGTAAAATAGGTTTTTTAGGATAATATATATATATATATATTGTGCCGATTGCATTAGTTGAATATTATATATATTTATATATATATATATCTACATATATACAGATATATAAGTATGCACACCATACATATTAGTAAACGTATATTAGGTGATATGCTATACAATTACACAATGATTACTTAATATAATTATATTAAAATATTTCTTTAATTATCAAATCATCATAAAAGTTTATCAATTTGGTATGAATTTTATTTTAGCACATCGAGTCCTCATCGTGTCACATGTAAAAATAACTCAACATAACATTAAAAATTAACTAATTACTATCTCATCACATTATCCATGTTATTTCTAATATTAATTTTTCAATATTATTATTAGATAATATTTGGGGCGTTACATTAAATAAGAGAACAAAAGCTAGAGACAACAATTAACATTCAAAAATTCAAGTCGGGACCACAGACCTCACTCATCACCATGTAGCTCGTAAGCAAACACATTAACAATATAAAAATCGAGATTTGTTGACAACAACAGGTTGTGAGATTTATCGTTTTGAGACATCTCATGATGATTAATTAAGGGAGCTTCATGAGATCCAATGTACTCTTACCGTCAAGTTTGCTGCCCACATTAAGCCTCACATAGTCATGGTGGGTGATGGTTTTGTAGTGAGCCTTAACATTATTATTATTATTATTATTATCTTTTACAAGATCTGGTAAAGGGCCAATCATGGTTGTGAGATCTGGACTGTGAAATGCAGCTATCGAAAGGCGTTGCTTTTCTGGGTTCACTAAAGCCCTGTGCTCTATGCTCTTGTACTCTCCATTGCTCATTATCTGCACACACACACACAAACACATAAAACACATAAACTTTTACTTTTGGCCTATGGTTTCACTTATTAAAGAGAAATAAAAACACTTTTAAAAATTTTAATATGGGAATTCCTATCCAAATCCCTTTCTTCTCACCCGTTAAGCTAGTCCAAATGGGATTTTAATGACTATATATCTTCTATCAGCCATTTATGCTTATTAGTCTCTGATATAAAGAGATTTTTTTTAATGTCTTTTTGAGCAATGCTATAATGTTATACCACAACCCAAATGGCTCTCAATTCATTAGTCTTGTTATCTTAGCACTGTAGCCATGGCTGAGCTATAAAATTTTAAAATATATATGTTACTAGATGTGCTTTGTGCACCATAACCTAAGGGGCGGTCAGCGGATTTAGGTCATTTGGATCCTAAGAATTTATGATTTTTCTACTTTATCCCCATAAACAATTAAAATTCTCCGTATAATACCCATTAAAACTTAATCCTTTAGTTTTTATATATTAATATTATTCAAAAAAAATTTTAAAATTTTGTACGCACCCACCCAAATTTCTATTGGGCTCCACCACTGCGTTTCCCCCTAACTAATTGCACAATTGCAACTTTGTTCCCGGAGATTTTTTGGGGTGATTTGCTACACATTTACAAATTAGGAGTAAATTGTCAAAACTAAAAAATTTAGTGGGCAAGTTGCAACTGTACAATAAGATCAACGGACAACGATGCAATTTACTAAACTAATTTTTTCCAGATAACGTGGAAATCTAACCAACTTCGCTTGAAGAAGATCATTAAAGGTTTCTTTTCTTTTTTTTTTTCAATTTTATAAAAAATAAGTAAGGTACCTCAATGACGTCGCCTAGTTGACGATGAATGCACCGGGGACGGGTTTTACCGGCAGCCATTTACCATTTTTCTTGATTTGCAAACCTTGGACATCATTCACTTGAAGTAGCAAAGCGAGTCCCGTGGCATCCGAGTGTGGAGTGAGACCCATAACCTTGTTGGCCAGCACACAAGGCGGGTAATAGTTCATTCTCACTCCTTGTGTCCCATCCTCAAACACACTCGGAAGTGTCATTAGATTCAGCCCCAACTTTCTAGACATGAACTTCAATAGCAATATTGTAACTCGATGCAATTCCCATGAGTATTTGTCCAGCCTTTCTCTGATTTGACCGATCAATTGATCAGAGCCAGAAAATTTTTTCAGTGAGCGAACAATATGAAACGTACAAAACATAATTTTTGTTGAATGACTGGGTTTAGAATTATAATTTATCGCTCCAACTAAGGGACAAAATAGAAATCTTGAAAAAATTCTATAAAAAATTATCACCTTAAAATTTGAGAACAAGCACATGTCCTCGTTGGAGTGCATGTACATGTGTATTTTGTTTATTTTAAGAGAAGAAATTGTGAGAATTGAAAGCCTTGTTCTTACCGAAAAGAAGCGGGATCAGTAGGCCAGAGTTTCATATTTCTGAGGGAGGCGGGAAGAGGAAGAAGGAAAAGCATGTCGCACCAGTCGAGCTTTTGCTCTTCCGAGACAACAAATGCTTGGCCATAGCCTTCAATGCTGTTTGGAGGCTGAGAAAAAGCTTGCTTCTTTTCTAGAGGTAACTTGAAGAATTCCTCCATGTCTTTCTTCATTTTCTCAATTACTTCCTCTGCAACCCCATGATTGATTAACTGCCTCATGACCGTCACACAATTTGTCAAAGTTAATTTTATTCCCCAAAAAAAAAAAAAAAAAAAAAAAAAAAAAAAAAAAAAAAACTTTTGTCCCCCCTTAATAATAAAGAAAAATTCTGACTATACCTACTATTTCGTTTTTGTACCATATTAGGACCCCCTTGGAAAACAGAAATTATGACTCTACCACTTTGCAATTTTATAACCTATTTTACCCCCTTTTTTTTTTTTGGAGTTAACTGTGCCTCTTAATTTTAGGGTTTTATTATTTTGTCATTTAAATTTTAAAAACTCCCTCCATATCCTTGAGATTTTGAGTTTGTCCCTTTTAATCCCTCATAAGAATTTTAGTTTAAAAAAAAAAAAAAAAAAAAGACAAAACGTAAGGGAGATAGTCCTACTTGACAACTTTAATCAGCATTCGGTTAACAACAAATAGAACAAATAAAAAAAAAATCCACATGACTGTAGTTAACACCTTTTTGTATATACTTTTAACAGAAATTCTATTATATAGAGTTAAGTGAGATAAATACAAAATTTCAGGATATAAAATGGGAGTTTTAAATGTTTAAGAAAAAAATGAAAGTGACCATAAAATTAAGGGGTATAGACGAGAGTAATTTTTTTTTTTAAGAAAAAAAAAAGAATAGTTAATTTAAACTGAAACACCTTGCAATAAAAGTATGTATAGAATTATTGTTACTTTATTACCTGCAACCACGTAACATATATTGCTTTAAACTTTGAACTTTGAACTTTATGCCAAAAACTTAGATTTGGGTGAGAAAACAAAAAATAACTTCAAATGGCTCAGAATTCCTCTCTTTCTTGTTCTTGTTCTTGTTCTTCTTCCATTTTTTTTTAAAAGATAAAGCTAAGGGAAATCTGGCCATATACTAACTTTCCAACGAGACCAATCACCACCTCTGAGTTTAATAATGCAAAACTTTTTATTAATTAACGTGGATAAAAACAAAAAAGCTTGGATAGATTTTCAAAGAGAAAACAAATAATGGAAACAAAAGTAAGTTTAGTTAAGGGAAAAAAAAAAAAACTTGAAAGTAATAATTGGAATGTTTTTACCTGAAAGAAGCCCCATTCTTTACAAGCCAGATGAAGTTTTTCCAATTCATCATGGTGGCCAAGTGGATGTTCATGATGATCAAGAAGTTTGCTCATATCAATTACTAGAATCTGATCCAGTGAGTCCTCACCAGAAACCTGATCAAATTCGTTGTCATGTCGAAGATAACGAGGCGGGATTTCCGTCGAATTCCTCGAAGCGAGAGCTTGGACATTATCCACCGGGAGAGAACCTCCATAGTCATCAATCTTGATCACCTGATCACTCTCCATTGTAATTTGTATTTCAATATAGGAACTCAAAACTTGTCGTGGTACCAAGACTTTGGATATTATATATATGTAGCTATGAGTGGCTGTTTTATTGGGACGGTACTGGGTCCTTTTTAATGTCTTAATTGTCTAACTAAATAAATGAAAAAGGGCAAAAATATTATTGCCTAATTCTCTATCGGAGTACGTCCTTTTTTATTTTTTTTAAGATGTGAATTTGGTCAGAGTTAACAATAAATAATGTGCACTATTAAAATGAGATCCTATAGTAAAAAAAAAAAAAATATATATATATATATATATATATATAGCCTGGCCGGCTGTTTATTAATATGTCTAAAATCAGTGACAACTTATTGTTTTGACACAAAGTCTATCTCGGTTTTGCAGTCTAGTCACATTGGAATCCTAATGCCATGTACTGTGCGTTAAGATGGCGACAAACTAGTTCATTTTTTTTTTTTTTAATTAGCAAGCAATGTTCTGAAGATATTCATATCGGGTTTCTTACTCTCTCTAACGTACAGTAATCCTTTTTTTTTTTTTAATCGGATATTTGGTAATGAAAACACTTGTCTACTCAATAGGATATTTGGTAATGAAAACACTTGTTTACTCAAATCCCTCTCTTCTTATTCGATAAGCTAGTTACAATGAAATAATGGATAGTACTGACCTTTTTGCCTATGCTAAAATAGCGAAAACATACAATCTGGTTTTCTTTTCCCTGGAAAAGTCTAAATTGAATTCCCCAGTCTTTTTTATATACAAAATGTCCTTAGCTATGTTTGTGGAGTCTAATGTATTACAACTAGCTAAGTTATGTACTACATGATAAGATATAGATGGTTTGTCTCCATTCCTTCATGAATGATCAGTTTACACTAAATAAACATGTAAAAACTGAGGAGTAAAATGACATTTATTTATGCAACATTGACTTTAGAAATTTATAACACTCATATGTGCTAAATGATTCTTTAAGTCTTCTCATGTCGATATAATTTTAACTTGTACACATGTGGAGATTAAAGAGAACAAGAGAAATTTAAAACTACTAAAAAATTGAGTTTTCATTTTTAAATGTCAACTTATTCAGTGCAGTGGTCTAATATCCTTATATACATATTATTGTTGTTGTATTTTTACAAAATAGGACTCGAGTTTTTTTTTTTTAATCCTTGACAGTACATATTCTTGAAGAAAAAATTTGCCAAAGATTACGTGATAATTATATCCATCTACCTAAATTTCAAACCTATGGGAATTTTTTTTTTTCTTTTTCAAAAAGTGAATGATCTATCATTATAGGAAAAGAGACATTTCTTAAGTTCCTATGGAAAAGAATGTTTAATTTCTCATAAAAACTTCAGCTCATTTGCACAATTATGAGATGTTAGCCTCTACGGTAAATGAACTCGCATACCACATACTAATACTGAGCGTTGGCTATCACTTGCACCATACATTTCTTACATTTCTTAATTTTTGTGTGTCATCCTTGTAGATGGATTACGTTAATCTTCTCTGTATCGTATCAATTTTATCGGACGTCTCCAAAAGGACGTGCTATCACATCACACACGTTAAACGCTCACAAAAGTAATCACACACACCACAAATATCCTTTTATTTTTACAGTAAACACAGATATTATTCCCACGCGCACACACACTCGCCTCTCTTGCTGTTTCCATGTCTCACAAACCACCCTACATATTCACCTTATCGATCCACATACGTATCATGGGAAGTCATTGCTTGAGCTTCATTTGATCTATCAAGCTTTTACGATCAAGCTTTTTAATCTGGTAAATTCGCGCCAAATACTCCTTATAGCTAACACTCTTGTACTTAGGTCTGTTTTGTTTTACAAGATCCGGTAAAGGCGGATCATGGTTTTGATATTGGGATTGAGAAATGCAGCGAACGATAGACGTTGCTTTTCCAAGTTCACAACAACTCGGTGCTCTATGCTTTTATATTCTCCATTGGTCATCATCTACATGCAATTGTGAGAAAAAAACAAACTATTTGGTGCTGAATTTTGCAAAACGAATTAAGTTTTACGTGCAACAAAAAAAAAAAAAAAAACGAACGAAAATGATAAATAATGTAACCTGCGGCTGTCCTAGTAACATGGCTTACCTCAATGACGTCGCCTATGTTGACGATAAATGCACCGGGGACGGGTTTCAGAGGCATCCATTTGCCATTTTTCATAATTTGCAAACCTTCGAAATCGTTCACTTGCATTAGCAGCGTCAACAAGTTCGGGTCGGAATGTGGACCATTTCCAATGAGTATATGTCCAAGTTTTCCCCGAAGTTAGAAAGCAAAAATAAAATCACTGCAACATTAGATTTTTGTCAATAATTATAGAGAGAACCAGAAATGAAAAATTTTGAAATGGCTCGGATGAGCTTCAATGTTTGTTATTGATACATATAGACAGCGGTGGAGCTAGCCTTCTACTTCAAATCAGGCATACATTTTTTTATTTATTTAGTGGGGCATGTAAGTATAAACCGAATCTCAATGAAGGAAAAAGAAAGAAAAATAATAATTAATTTTTTAAAGCTTATTTTGAAAAAGAAAGAAGTCAGCTAGAGAGCTGCCTCGCTCGTCCTCAAGTGGCTTCGCCATTGTTTATAGGAATACAATGAGAAGTTTCGTTGGTTACATGATCAAAACTAAGCTAAGCTAATCTGATTAACACAAGAAATGTGACATCAAAATAGTTAATTGATAGTTTCTTTAACACCTAGAGAGAAACTCAGTGTTTGTTATATTGTCTAATAAGAGAGAATTTTGGAGAACTTTAAATGTTTTTTTCTCTTTAGTATATTCACTAATATTACTTTCGAGAATCTTAAGTAGGGAAAAATATCCTATTCATCGACAGGAAACTATGTTGAAAAATCAGATCCTTATCATGTTTCCTTAGTTCTGCACTAATTGTTTTTGAAAACATGTACTACTAATGGAGATGTCTTATCCTAATTTCTCGAAAGAGGAAAAGAAAGAAACAAAAAAAAAAAAAAAGGGAATAATGCATGGTACTAAACTACTAATGGTGGGCACAAGGAATTGACCAATAGTGCTACTCTCATGAAACTTACTCGTATTGACATCAAGATTTTACCTGAAAGAAGTTGGATGAGAAGACCAGAATCTCATATTTCTTTGGGAGACAGGTTGAACAACGAGGAAGAACCGGTCTCCCCAGTCGAGCTTTTGTTCTTGAGAGAAAAGAGAAGCTAGCCCATAGCCTTCAATATCATTTGGCAATTGGGCATAAGCTTTCTTTTCCTCAAGTGGAAGTTGAAAGAATTCTTGTGTGTCAATCTTCATCTTCTCAATCACTTCCTCTGGAACTCCATGATTTATTAACTGCCCCGCCATCACAATCACCAACATCAAACTGAGTTTCATTTGAATAAGCTATATATAGTACTACATTACACAAGTTTTTTTTTTTCCCCTGTCAAGTTGACCTTTCTTTGGACCGAAAATCGTTAATCCTTTTTTTTTTTTCCGTCAAGAAAAAAAAATTTTCATTGCCAATACACAATCTTAGAAATCTAAACTCAGTTAAATCTCAAGATGTATGATTTTGATGGATTCGCCTTACACATCCACTAATTTTTGTCCCTTTTATGTTTCCTAATAATATTTGTAATCTTTTACTTAATATGACGTGAAATTTTATTTGTCATTGCATTTTAAATGTGACATGATAATATCAATAAGACATGAAAAGGGAACAAAAACAAAGGTACATAGAACTTGAATACAATTCTGATGCGGTTTGGGCTGTGGATTTTACCTGAAAGAAGCCCCAATCTTTACAAGCCGAATGAAATCTCGCCAACTCATGATCATAGATAGATGGATCTTTGTCAAGTAGTTTGCTCATGTCAATCACTGGTATATGGAATGAGTCTTAAACTTCTACTGGATCAGTTTCGGCTTCATTCAGTTTCGGCTTCATTCTGGAGATAGTAATGTGGAATTTCCCTCAAGTTGTTTGAAGAAAGAACTTGAACATTCTCGAGTACTTGCGGGACAACAACAGAACCTCCATAGCCAACTTCTTTCGTAAGCTCCTCATGACCCTCCATTTCTTTCAACAGTTTGACTCAATGGCCAATTTCTTCGTGGAATATATTCTGAAGCTTCAACTCTAATACAGAAATTTTCTAGTATAAAAATGGGCTGGTATTGCATTATTTATTTATTTACTTTTTTTAGACCTAAACCATGTGTTTCACGTTGACAGGTCGTTGAAGAGTTTTCAAAAAAAAAAAAAAAACAGAAAAAGAAAAAGAAAAAGAAGCCATTAGTTTATTTGAATTAATTTCATTGCCCTATGCAACGCGGTGTTTCAAATGTTAGAAGCACATTCGGATCATATATCTTCTTATTCCTGTCTCTTTTTATATTAATATAATGTCATGTTAGTTAAAACTAATTTAGTTGATATGATATTATTTTACGATATAATATTATAATTAATATGATATGATATGCGGTACGTAATTATTCTCGGTGCCCCATATATATATATTGGCATTTGTACCACAATTATTATTTTTCTTTTCTTCTGGAGGACCTCTACAATTATTTAGAATGACAGACACCTCTGGATGTAAGTAGTTTAATCTTACACGAAAAGGGCATCTTGAGAAAATTGCTCTAGATTGGTTGGCTGGCTAGCTACCTAATCCTTAAAGAAATGCAAAAGACAACGAGGCAGACAAAACTAATACACATTGTTTTGTTTTGGTATCATGTGCTGTTTCACAGTGAACTAGAGAATTGATTTGCTCGATTGATCCGATAATTGGGTGAACTAATTTCTTGTCAAAATTAATAGTTACTGGTCTCCTGCCTGGAGCTTTTGAATTGAGCTGCAAAACGTTGAGATTTGAGATGAGTAGTGTAAAATACTCATTCAAATCCCTCCGTTTCAAACGCAGTAAGCTAGCCGGCCTACTGGGTAATGGACATTGACCTTCTTGCAGAGGCGGAGTTATATTGGGTCGAGTGAGAGCTGCTGCCCCCCACTGAATTTTTCTCATTTTAAAATTTAGTTTTTTTTTTAGTGATTTTTTATTTTTGTCCACACCCAAATTTAATTATCACATGTAAACCACTACTAAAACACTACTGTTTTACCTATAAGTTCATAAATTTTCAGTCATATTGAAAATGAAATTATATCATACATGATCTAGTTTTATTATATGTCAAACCAAAAGACTAGCTCCGCCACAACCTTTTTGCCTACTTTAAAATAGAGAAAATATAAAATCCAGTTTCTTTTCTGTAGAAAGGGTAAATTGAATTCCAAAGTTTTTTTTTTTTGAAAGACACGATGTCTCTAGCTATGTTTGTGGAGTACATAACAACTAATAAAGTCATGTACTGCATGATAAGATGAGAAGGTTTGTCTTTATTCCTTCATGAATGATTGATGATATATGAAAATAAACATGTAGAAATTGAGGTGTAAAATGATATTTATTTTATATAACAATGGCTTTAGAAATGTGTAATACTGGTAATGTGCAAAATAATATTTCAAATCCTCTTAAGGTCGAGCAGGCCCGATCATGAGTGAAAAGAAATGTGTAACATTAGTTTGTGCTAACTGATTCTTTTTAAACCTTCGCAGAGTCGTTATAATTTAACTTGAACATCCTTGAAGAACTTAAGAATTTACCAAGTATTACGTGATGATTATTTCATATACTCAAATTTCTCGCATAACGGGCACATTGATCTTTTAAAAGAATTAAAGGGTCCATCTCTGTAAGACAATAGATATTTCTTAAGCTGCCAAGTAAAAAAAACATTTTTTTCCTCATAAAACTGTCAATTTATTTGCCTATAAAGAGGTATTAGCCTTCTATATATGGTATATGGCCTGGCATTGCATACTCTGCTGAGCTTTTGGCTACCAATTGCCCCATACAATTCTTGATTTGTGCGTGTCACATCCTTATATAGGATCATATTAATTTTCTCTTTATCGTTCCAATTTTATCCGATGTCTTCGAAGTGACATTATATCACATCATACGCATTGAACACTCACAAAGTAATTACACATACTGTAAATCTCTTTAGTTTTCACAATAACATATAGATACTATTCACCTTAATTAATGATCCACATACACATTGTGGGAAGAGGAGTCGTGGTCTAGGACTATTTGCCATTTTTTGAGTCACTGCTCCAGCTTCGTTTGATCTATCAGGCTTTTACTATCAAGCTTTTTAATCTTGAAAATTCCCTCCAAATACTCCTCATAGCTAACATTTTTGTACTTAGGTCCGTTCTGTTTTACAAGATCCGGTAAAGGACCAATCATGGTTTTGATATCGGGACTAAGAAATGCACCGATCGAAAGACGTTGGTTTTCCAAGTTCACAACAACTCTGTGCTCTATGGATTTGTACTCTCCATTGGTCATCATCTGCATTTGTGAGAAAACAAACAACGGTGCTGAATTTTGCAATACGAGTTCGATTAACAAAAAATGAGCAGCGTTGGTGCTCGTTTTTATCAACGATTGAAAATGAACAACCACGCAACATTCAGTAGCCCATGTCACATTACTTACCTCAATGATGTCGCCTATGTTGATGATAAAAGCTCCGGGGATGGGTTTCACCGGCACCCATTTGCCGTTTTTCTTAATTTGCAAGCCTTGGACATCATTCACTTGGACTAGCAGCGACAACCCATTAGGGTCGGAATGTGGACTCAGCCGTATTACCTTGTTAGCCTGGACACATGGTGGATAGAGATTTAGTCTCACTCCTTGTCTTCCCTCCACAAACATATTAGGAAATGTCTCTAAATCCAGCCCCAGGTTCCTTGACATGAACTTCAATAAGCAAACTGTGAGTTTCTGCATTTCCATCGAGTACCTGTCCAAGTTTTCGCTGAAGATAGAAAACAAAAATGAAATTACTTTTATGCCCCGTTTGCTACGATGTTTAATTGTCATTAGGGTTCTACCCCTTTTTGAACCCTTTTTAAGAATTTAGGGACCTTTTAATAAAATTAAAAAAAAAAGTTTAGAAACCAATTGACATCTTCTTAAAGAGTACAAGGACCATATGAGCAATTTATTCTTATTATTAGTACAAATTCAGGGGAAAAAGTTACATTCCAATATTTCTCAAAAGAGGGAATAAAAGGGGAATAATTCATTGTATTAGACTACCAGTGATGTGGGCACTAAGAATATCCAATAGTGTTACTCTTATCTCATGAAACTAATGCAAATAGATATCAAGATTTCACCTGAAAGAAGTTGGATGAGTAGGCCAGAATCTCATATTTCTTTGGGAGACGGGTCGAACAACGAGGTAGAACCGGTCTACCCAATCGAGCTTTTGCTCTTGAGAGAAAAGAAAAGCTTGCCCATAGCCTTCAAAATCATTTGGCAGCTGAGCATAAGCTTTCTTTTCCTCAAGTGGAAGTTGAAAGAATTCCTGCGTGTCAATCTTCATCTTCTCAATCACTTCCTCTGAAACCCCATGATTTATCAACTGTCCCCCCATCACAATCACCAACATCAAACTAAGTTCCATTTGAGTAAGCCAATAGTGGTACATATACAGGGTTTTTTTTTTTTTTTTTGCTGACAAGTTTTCATATTTGCCAATACATGATCTTAGAAATCCAAACTCATTTCAATCTCATGACGTATTATTTTGATGGATTCTGCTCACAGGTTGTCTAATTTTTGTCCAATTTATTATCTACCCTAACAAGTTACCAATTTTGTGGCAGATGATAATATTGGAAGAAATGAAAGTTGACATAAATTATATAGATACTTAAAAGTCGAATCTGATTTTTGATGTGGTTTAGGCTGTGAATTTTACCTGAAAGAAGCCCCAGTCTTTACAAGCCGAATGAAGTCTCGCCAACTCGTAATGATGGGTAGATGAATTTTGGTCGAGTAGTTTGCTCGTATCAATCACTGGAATAAAAAACGAGTCTTCATCTTCTATCAGATCAGTTTCAGCTTGATGCTAGACATAGTGATGTGGGATTTCCTTCAAGTTCTTTGAAGAAAGGACTTGAACATTCTCGAGTACTTGCGGAACGACAACAGAACCTCCATAGGTAACTTCTCTCCTAAGCTCCTCGTGACCCTCCATTTCTTTCAACAGATGGACTCAATGGCTAATTTCTTTGCGAAATATATTATGATCAAGTTTCAATTCTACTAATGTCACTTTTCTAGTTGTCAAAATGGCTAGACATTATTATATTAAGTTTTGTCTTTGGGCCAAGCCATGTGTCTCACGTTGTCAAAGTACTGAAAAATCTTTTCAATTGTTAATATTATTTTTTGAAAGATATTTCAATTCTTATTATTATATCTTATTTTGCTTTAGTTTTTATGAATCAATTAGTTTGTTTGGACTTATTTCATTGTCCTCTATATATTACAAGGGACGGTAGTGGAAACAAAAATATTTTATTGTTATTGCTCATAAGGACACGGAAAATATGACAAGTACTAAAGGAGGGATTTGTATTTCGTATATCTTATTCCTGACACCCTTTATATTACTTCAATAATATTATCAATAGTTTAATTTAATTGGCATAACATTTTAACTTAAATGACATAATTTTTTAATTGACGTGATATGTGATATGAAAGTTGACTGGAGAGTTTATTTGGTAAAAATTATATTGTGAAAAATTTGTATCATAAATCTATAGGACCCACTTTTTTTAAGGCAAAATTTTACAAAAAAAAAAAAAAAAAAAAAAAAAAAAAAAAAAAAAAGATAACTGTGTTGGCCCATTCCTAATTATCTCTTATTTATATAAGGGTATACTTGTGAAATATGCTCAGACATTTAATTTCCTTATCACATGAAAAAAATCTTCTCAGCGGAGTATGACTATGATTAGCGTTCTCTCATTCAAGATTTTCAACCAAGACCTCTTAGTCTAGATAAGTAGATATAATGATTCAAAAAAAAAAAAAAAAAAAATTTGTGCCATATTTTTCAGTATTTTGTTCCAAAACTATTATTTTTCTTGTATTTGTAGGACTTCTACATTTATTTAGAACGACTTAGAACGACTCGGAGTCAATTACAAGGCAAGGCAATGCAAGTTGAGTAGTTTTTTTCTTATAGAAAGAGAGTCTTTGAGAAAATTGCTATAGATCGGTTGGCTACCTAATCCTTAAAAAATGCAAAATGCAACGGGCTAGAAAGTTTTTTTTTTTTTTTTTTTAATTAATTTTTTATTCTGGTACAGATGTTCTATCTCATATATTTAACTAAATTAAGCCTGGTTGATCCAATAAATT
>CM046372.1:28998563-29102901 GCA_025413025.1 Ficus hispida
TCATTAACAAAATTCCTTTCATGGTAATTCGTCGTGTTTCTATCGTCACAGATTTTATATGATGATGATAATGAAGTTTTACAAGAGAAATTCACACCCTCATATTCCCTTACGATTTTTCTCTAACTCTCCAATAATAAAACCTAATTATGGCGTCCCCCTTTTAAGGCAACCGAAATTACATGTGAAATTCTCAAAAATACTCTTAAGGTTGATCCGTATACTGACTTTATGTAAAGCGTTTCTTTACAAGATAATAATTAAATTTTATAACTTAACACCTTTTATAACTTATGAGTCTCACGTAATATGAGGCTCATATTGAACAGGCATTCCATATGAAAGTACTAAATGTTACAATCATTCTTAGGGCATGTTTCCACACAACCCCATTATAAAGCATACCAACAAATTAAATGTCACCATCCATGGGAACCACATCCGGTGGTTAAGAAATATGTAGCTTGAAGAAGACAGCGATTAACTGCACGTGACTTTTAGTGTTCACATATATAATTGATCGAAGCTAGATACAAGTGTACAACGCGTTTGAGATCTACTCAATTGCACAGATAGAATTAGAACGGTTCTAATCCTCAGTTTGAAACACATATTTGATATATAATTTTTAGGTTAAAGTTAATTGATTTTTAAAAATTTGTTATAATTTTTATTAACTTTTCAGAAAAAGACAAAAACTAATTTGAAACACAGCTTTGAGATATAATTTTTAGATTGAAGTTGATTGATTTTCAAAAACTTTTTATAATTTTTGTTGATTTTTCAAAAAAGATAAAAACTAAAATGAAAAACTTAGATTTACGCCTATAACCCAAACATATGCTAAAAGATGCCAGAGAGAAGGAAAACTAGAGGGAGAGGAAGACAGACTGAAAAATTGGGTAGAATTTATTTAATTTTTTAAGTGATCTTTCATATTATTATTATTATAATATATTATTATTATTTAAAAATAACCTTTCATATTATAATTCGTTAGATAAAACAATTGTTTTTTTTTTTAAGAAAAACAT
Source organism: Ficus hispida (assembly GCA_025413025.1). Lineage (NCBI taxonomy): Eukaryota > Viridiplantae > Streptophyta > Magnoliopsida > Rosales > Moraceae > Ficus > Ficus hispida. Next base: position 28,999,598 of record CM046372.1, read on the forward strand.
TAAGAACATTAACTATAATCTTAATTTTTAAATATCAATCCATATGATATATAATTTATCATTATTTTATTAATAAGTAATTAAAATATTATCATATTAATTAATTATTTTATAAATAAAAAGATGATAAATAAATTAACACTAAAAATATTAAAATTAATCATTAGAGTTTATGTCTTTAATATTATCTTTTTTAAAAATAGAAGACCCACAATTTGGAACGTTATTTAACAAAATAAAAAAAGTAGTTGAGCCATTATTAATCGACTCTAATATGAATCAGCTGCCATCTTTATCGTCCACGTAAGTGACACGTGGGGTTGCGGAGAGTCATCAGTGATGACCCTTATCTTTACTTTTTTTTTTTTTTTTTAATGAGCTGTATGTTTGTCTTTTAATGTCTAAATTCTAAACACGTTTTTTTTTTACTCGTGGGTTTCATTCTATCTAATCCAAAAAAAAACAAAAAAACAAAAAAAAAAAAAAACAAAGCAAAAAACAAAACAAAACAAAAACAAAAAACGAAAAACAAAAAACGTGTAAATTAACCTATATACTCTCATGCCTAGTACAATTATATTTTTGTAAAAAAATACATTTGTTTCAAAGTACCATTCCAAAGTCCCACGCATTATATAAAGAGCTAAGCCAGCCGAGCAACCCACTCAGTTCTCTCCATATCCATATCCAAATATTCCTCTTCATTGTCGAGTCTATCCCGAAGCGCATAGAATGGTGAGGTCCTCCAAATTAAATAAAACATATATATATATATATATATATATATATTTATGTGAATGGTTAGTTTTTGTCATCCTTTTATAATTATTATTAGTCGAAGTTCTTTTTTGTTCAGTTAATTTTTTTGATTAATTAAGGATTTACTCTGATGTATTACTAATTATATTAATGATTAATCACTATTTTTCTATTTGATCGACTGTTTATCTAATTTAGTAGAATTTCGATTATTTGTTAAAAAAATCCTTTAAAAACTAGCAGTATTTTTCTATGTATTAAACTCTTATGAAAATGCATATGCATGCATGCTTATTTATTTATTAATTAATTTATTTATTTATGTATAGGCCCGTTAATAGTATCAATCCATATATATATATATATATATATATATATATATTCACCCTTGAAATAAATATTGTAGGCAAGTCAAACGATTATGCTGGGACCATGGGGTGGGACCGGTGGTCAAGCATGGGACGATGGGTCCTACACTGGTGTTCGAACAATAAATCTTACACATAAGGAGGCCATTGGCTCTTTTTATGTGGTCTACGATTTGAATGGTCAACCCTTTGATGGCCAAAGCATATTAGTAACCGACCCTTCACAGCTGAAAAGGTTCGTTAATTTCCTTTACGAAACTTTTAAAAATTTGTGGTATAATTATAAGTTTTAAAAGTAAACAGCACATATAACTATGATATAAATGTATATAACTTATTTGTATTGTGTAAAACAAATTATTTATATAGTAAATATTTGATTTATACCGTGAATAGGCTATTTACTTTAATAATGGATAATTATACTATTCTACTCTTACAAGTTTAAAAAAAAACGTGCTATTTACTGTAATTTATCTTTCTTTTATTACTTACTTCATTTATATTCATTACTTCTTCATTAATATGTAAGTATACATTTAGCTAATTATACGATCCTTTTTAAAAGCAATTTTATGGATTTAAATCAACATCCCTAATTTTTCTAAATAAAAACAAAATGAAATTAACTTTTGAAAATTTTTTATAATAATTTTTCATTAAATTATTGATTGATTTTGCTAAATCATTGATCATTAATTCAAGATCAATGTTCAATCACATAAATTAATATTGATTCACATTCAATAAAATTAGGGACATTTATATGACAATATTATGCTTTTTTTCAGTAATAAGAGGAGGCGGAACACAATACAAGAAAACATAAAAGAATTTGAATCATAAATCACAGACTCATGATGCACCCAATTACCCCCAAATAAGCCTGCACCTATCACCTGATGAGCTATAGCCCAAATAGCACTAAATTATACATTAATTAATTTTAAAAAAGATTTTTTTAAATATATATATATATATATATCTCATAACAATCATATTAATAATCGTTATTTCTAACATTGTCTTAATAACTTATGTGTGCATGGCATTAGATTGAGCTTCGATTCCCAGCTGAGTATTTAGTGGAAGTGAGTGGATACATTTCTACCGTGCCTGAGTTTCCTACTAAGGTCGTGCGGTCCCTAACATTCAAGACCAACCAGAGAACTTTCGGACCATATGGACCTGAAGAAGGCACTGCTTTCAGTATCCCAATTGCGAATGGAAAAGTTGTTGGTTTCAAAGGCAGATCCATGGGACTCCTTGATGCCATTAGCATTCACTTGGCACATTAAATTAAGATCCTAATAATCTCATCGTAATATTATATGTTATGGTATTGGTAAATAAATCAAATCAAGTCAAGGGTATAATGGTAATATTTGTTGGTCTTAATAATACCAACTATTATTGTTAATTACCATGGATATACACCCGAGGCATGATTTGAAGTGGTTTGCATGTGTGTCATGTTTGTGAAGAAGTCTATTATGTGAGTGAACTTTATAGCTCTATATTTAGAGCTACTTGAATAAAATTTCCGCACGCAATAACTTTTTATCTTTTTTTCCCTACTGCTCTCATTTCCAATCTTTTCTTTTGTCAAACAGCAGTTACAAAGACTAATCAATCAAATATTTCAAAATATAATAGTGAGCAGTTTTTTTTTTTTTTTTTTTTTTGTCAATATATAATAGTGAGCAGTTGGGTTTTGTTTGATATTGTCAACAAAAAATGAAAAAAAAAATATATATATATATATATATATTTATATATATATGACCTACGTGAGGGTAAATGGAAATTATTACCCTTTTATCATTTATAATCTCTCTAGTTCCATGGAAAATGGAGCGACAAAAATAGCAAGGAATAAATAACTAGTACATTTATAGATATTATTTTTTATTGATATATATATATATATATATATATCAACTCTTATATTGGGTACCGGAAGAGATCTGGTGCTGACATAGTGAGTGGGTAAGAAAAAATGGACAGCTGTTGGAGGGTGGTGAGTGCATGTGGAGTTAGGCTGACTGACAAGAGATAAAGACTGCTCCAGGTTCAAGTCAAATTTTAAATGCATTTTTATAATGAAAATGAGGGAAATAATAGTAAGTGTAGTTGAATTAAAAAAAGAGAAGAAATGTGCTAGTGTAAATTATTTGTGTGGTGTTTATCTCATCAATATTCGGGTTTTGAATTCAAGTTAATTGTGCTAATTCTGTGTGACAAAGTTTAGATTTTTAAATCCAAAATTTATCCCTTTAAATTATGCCGTTTCTCATGTATTTGTCGTTTTTTATTTACTATCATTTCCCAGTAGTTGTCATTTGATAGTCGCTGTCGCTTTCATAATATGTAGTTTTTTAATTATTTTGTTGTCGTTTATCAGGTTGTCGTCCTTATTCAAGTAGTTGTCTTAACTCATTGTCGTTTATAAGTCGTTGTCGCCATTGTTCAACCTACTGTGGTGTTTTAAATGGTCTACGTCGTTATTTACTTTTGACCACCTGTCCAATCGCTTCTCTTCTTTTAAAAGCAGAATCTTGTTTGTAAAGTTGAGGTTTTTTTTTTTTTTTTTTTTTTTTTTTTTTTTTTTCAAATTATGTCGTTTTTCAGTTTTATATCGTTTCTACCGCTCTTTGTTGTCTTTTCATTTCATTTTCTTTTTCAGTGCTTTATGCCATATTTCCGTTTTATCAGTTAATAATCGTGTAGTTGACGTTAGGGGTGTCAATTCATGTCTCGTGTCGTGTTCGTGTCGTGTTTGAGTCGTGTCGAATTTTTTTACCACAACCCGCGACACGACCCGTGACACGAACACGACACGACGACACGACACGAACTCGTAACGGGATGACACGAACACGACACGAACTTGACCCGCGACACGAAACTGACCCGCTACACAACCTTGACCCGAAATTGACCCGAAATTGACACGAAATTTGACACGAACTTGACCCGAAATTGACACGAAACTGACCCGCGACACGAAACTGACCCGCTACACGACCTTGACCCGAAATTGACACGAACTTGACCCGAAATTGACACGAAACTGACCCGCGACACGAAACTGACCCGCTACACGACTTTGACCCGAAATTGACCCGAAATTGACACAAAATTTGACACGAACTTGACACGAACTTGACCCGAAATTGATCCGAACTTGACACGAAAAGTGACACGAAATTGACACGAATTTTTGCGGGTCTACACGAACACGACACGAATTTTTTCGTGTCAAATTTTCCCAACCCGGACACGACCCGCCCCCAATTTTTCTCAACCCGAACCCGTCAAATTCGTGTCGTGTTCGTGTCGTGTCGTCGTGTCGCGACCCGTATTGCCACCCCTAGTTGACGTTTTGAAAATTTTCTGTCATTTTCTAGTAATTGTCGTTTGCCGCTCTTGTTCAAGTTATTTTGCTTTTTAAATAAATAACATTTTAGGTTGTCGTTTTAATATTCCTAAGTCGGTTTTCCATCTAATTTAAGTAATTAAGTCCTTTTTTTTTTTTTGTTCCCTTAAAAAAGTCCATTTTCTTTAACAAACTAATCTTTTTGAGGTAAATTGGTTTTTTCTCTCTCTTTTAGAAATTTCTTTCAAGTGTTCTCACACGTCAAAGCTGTTGCAACCATCTATACATAATTGTTTTCTTGTTTATATTATCATGTTTTTACTGATGTATCAAGGGACCACAACAATCATTTTTTTTTTTTTACCCATGTGATAATTTGTTTGTTTCCTACTATATTTTATTGTATTGCACTCAGTAATTAAAAACAATTAGAACATATATTTCTTAATTGAATAGCATGGATTTTAACCAGCAAAAAAATAATAATAATAATAATAGCATGGATTTTATAATATAATCACTTTGGAAAAGAAAAATAAAATAAAAGGGCTTTGAAGCACTGCTCACTAGTCAGAAACTGTGATCACGATATATTCTGACCTTACATGGATATGGGCCAATACTATTGTGACCAATGGTTTACATAACAGGTGGGGCCATGGTATCTTCAACACCAAGTCCCAACAAAGACATAATATTCAACCTTTTTTTTTTTTTTTTGACCTTTTTTGTTGGAACGTTCGGAAAACTCTAAGGAAAATTTGACTTCCCAGTCATATATTTCCCTCTTTTTTTTGCCTACTGTTGTTAAATCCTTAACGGATTTTGGCACACATGACTATCTCCGAAGGGGTTTTATGGTCATTTTCTATTGATCTAACTCAAAATTCATCTTTTGAACTTAAATTTATTCAAAATTCAGTAAATTTTACAACTTAATCGCAATTAATAAGAAATATACATTATTATTAACTGGAATTTTGTTTTTTTCAAGTAAAATTATCTCTTTTTTTTTAAGTAAAATTATCTCTTTTTTTTTTTTTTTGGTGATTGCTTCTGTTATGTTCAGGAGTGATTGAAGTATATGCAGTGGTATTTTCGATGTAAGCAGAAAGAAACATAGAAATCCGGGTTTGAATTTATTTTCAAATCGAATGATCTTTGCTGAGTTTATTTTTCTAAAAGATAATGTTGATTTTTCTGGGTTTTGGAATCGTAATTCTCGAGTTGTAAATAATTTAAAGGGGGAAAAAGAAAAAAGAAAAAAACAGACGACAAAAAAAAAATCCATGTCTTGCATGGTCAAAAACTGACCAAGGCCTAGGTAGTAGGTACACAGGCCCAGAAAACCGACACAAACATCAACTCTAAATCAAGGACATAAATTTTGTATCCCACCAAAACAAACAAAAAAAGAGAGAGTACAAAAAAAAAAAAAAATGTTTCGACTCTGCGGGCCTAGTTCTGGCTGATTATGGAACATGCAAAAGACGAGGATGGCCCTTATAAGTCAGCAACATGCAAGTCATGTGTTGAAATCTGTCCAAAGATATAACAGATGTTAGCAAAAGGGCCAACCATACAAGGTTTCTTAAATTCAAGGGTTAATTGCCAGAAAATTTAGTTCAGGAACTAAGATGTCAAATGTAAAAAATTTAAGGACTATCTATACAAATAAGTCTAAAACAAACCTGATAATGATAAGATTGGCCGACTCTTCATGCTATATATAAAACCGAGTTCAAATCTGTTCTCTTATTTTTACGTATTTTTTATTATTTTTTTCAATTACATTATAATAACTAATCTTTTAAAATATTTATAGTGTTTAATTCTTATTTATTTTATGTTATCAAGTTTTTAAATTTAAATGACAGGTCAAAAAAGAAGAGAAAGGACTGTCAAGCAGAAATAAAATGTGAATAGTAGAGTTTCAAACAATTAAACCATGATTACTTTTATTCTGATATAGACGACTAAGAATTCTGTCGTATCAATATGTTGTTTTTTCATACCCTGTCCCAAACTTTTCAAAATTAAAGGATCTTTCTCTTATTTTGCTTAATACTGAAAATATACAATATTATTTATGATATTTACCTATATGTCCAGTGAGAGAAAACAAATCCCAAGAGGAAACAACAGCCATTAGTGTGTGAAAAAAAATAATAAAAATAAAAATAAAGTCTCTAAGAGAAATGGAGGTATCAAATATACTTATATAGGATAGAGTAAAGTTGAACTTGGAACTTTCATTTTTCTACACCAAAAAAAAAAAAAGTTATTGACAATAGTTTGCTGTGTGTCTCAAAAAATACAAGAAACATCTCCACAGCCAAACTAGTCCCTCATCAAAAAAAAAAAAAAAAACACCCAAAAAAAAAAAACTAAAAACAAAAACAAAACCTTACACATGAACCCTAAATGGATGTACAAAAATCAAAAAACCAATGGAACCCAATTAAGAACAAAACTACTTTCAGCTCCCTATATTAAAACAGACCTATTTGGCTTTGCTATATAATATACACGTTCACACCTGATTTCTCATTGAAAAATTTCTGTATGGTAATGTTACAACTGAGATGGTCGAGTTCAGAAATTGCTTCTTAGCTCCATCTGCGTGCCGGTTTTGGTGATCGTGGTACCGGATCCGCACCATCTCGAAAATGCATTGGCCTAAAATCATACCAGTCCTCCAACCCTTTTTTTTTTTTTTTGGGTCAGTGTGTTATGTAACGCCCTGCTTCAGAACAAAATCCGCGTTACAAAAAGGACAAGCTTCGTTATACGAATTCATTAATACAGAACTGTCATAAACATTTTACGCCGAAAAACAAGATCATTAGCATGGTTCTGGAATAAGTTCCATGGTTGATTGTGCATAACAAAATGTAAAACTCCTCCAATGTGTTCAGATGAAGTTATATGACAGCAAAAAAATTCCCCGTTCCAAGTCTATCCTCGCCCATCAATCGATATCATTTACAAACTCTTCGTGCCAAAAAACACAGTATTTTTCGGAGACATATTAGTGTGGATAGTTTTCCATATTGTGTACTACTCAAGATACTAAGTCCATACAAATCTTGTGGATAACGTGTTACCTGGTGGTCTCTCTGCTAATATTCGAAGTCCATGTCTTCATATGGGAAAATCTCGGGATGTACGGCTGCACTGTTGACATTGAGAGCCCTTTGCAGCTTCCTATGATCCAAGACTTCAACTTCAATCGCAAATTCGGAACTGACGGGCCTGTGATCCGAGAGCCTCAATTCCGTCCGTCCGTAGGACAGTTGTTTTATACCTTTTCCGAGCCATAGTATCCGGTCACACCTATATTTGCATAGTCAGAAATGTAACTTTCTTTGCAAAAAAATCCATTACAAGTACCAGTATTGCATTCCCCTTCGTCCTGAGAAAGTTTGTACTTACCAGGCCGGAGACCTCTTCTTCTCTCCTTCTTTCGGGTTCTCTCCGACGTATCTATCAGAGTTTATTTCATACTTGTAGGTGGGTGGAAAGTCGATGAGCCCCTCTTTCCATCCCTCAAATACGCGCCCGCTGCGAAGCTCCTTGCTTAGCTGCCACGCCACATTAGGTGAATCCATTGAGCATTAATTCCGCCATTACAAGAAACAAGATTATGCTACTCTTTTTAATCCTCTCTTTCCCCTAAAGGAGGCATCTTTCGCGGAGAGAGTCATAGAGAATGACGTAAAACACCCGAATATTGTGTATGTCTACTTCAACCTCAGGAAAACACAAATATGATCCAAATAACGGTTCAGTCATCATTTAATAAACCTTAGTTTTCGACGTCGCATCAAGGAAAAGAAAGGATTAAAGAGAAGAATATCGAATGCCTCGAGATTTTTAGCCTTTCCTTTCTGGTCCTAAACTTTCTAAGGTTCTCTTCTTCACACAGTACTAGTGTTTGTCATTCAGGTTACGAGGTAGTTTTCCCCGGGTTAGTCGACTCATTAAAAATGAGCTCAAGGGAAGTAAATTTTTGACATAATAAGAGAGAGAAAAAGTAAACGGATTGGACTCAAAAACTCGGTTGTTCAAAATCAGAACTTAGTGTCTCACCTGATCATTCTTTATGAGTTCATCCCATTGTTTCAGAGCAATGAGCTTCCTCACATCTCCGTCCAACATATTGAGACGATAATTTAAATCCCCAAACCAGAATATTTGACTGTGTTTATAAAAACACTCCATAAGATTTCATATTTAAGGAAACTAAATAAACAATAACAGAAAAAACTTCAATTGTAAAATCACCAAATTGAAAAGCTAAATCGGATCGATTTGGTAAACTTTTTGACACACATCACATGCCTAACATTTAAGACCATAATAAAGAACTAGATCTCCCGACCAAAAAAAAAAAAAAACTTAACGCGGTTAGGAGATTGGCCAACATTCGACTTCATAAACAGAGAAACTTTAAATGTCCATCTAATGCTTACTCATGTGACGGAATCGTCTGTGGTTGATCAGCATCGAAAACAGTTGACGAGAAACGGGTACGTCGTATGATCTCATACACATCGGAGTTACGCTTCTGTTCAGCCCACTCCTTCTGACCAGAGGTCAAATGAGAACAAACAAAACACAAACGCGACTGGAAAAGAGACATGCTTACAGATACCGATCCCTGCATCATGTCAAACAATTGATTAGTTGCAAGCGTATTATCAGATGTCATCTCCTAGATAATTTCAACTTTCTTTACGACTTCCTTGGGGAAGAAGCAATGTTTTCGTCACAAAATATGGAGCATTTCTAGCATGGAAAAAAGGAACTACCTTGTTTCCCATGTAGCCCATTAGGCCAATACCAACAGGAAAAACTTTCAGATTGTTTATGTGTCTCCTCAACCTCTTACGCACCCAGACCGAGACGTATATCCCCACCATCTGCTTGCTGACAATCCTCACGTATCTAGGACGCGACTTCACGGTGTTGACAAATCCATTATCAAATTGTTCATCTGGAAATTCATCAAAAAAGTCATCTTCTTCTCCTTCCGGAGGAATGTTGGGCACGTCAGGTAGAGAATCAAGAACAGCGGGGTCCTCTTGCTTCTTCATCCACATCAACTCAAGGTTTCCCGAGCTATGATGTGATCTTTTCAAGCCACCAGCACTATTTAACGAAAATTTCTGAGTGAACATAGGAGGATTTTCCGAGCAATTAAAGCCAATTCTCGCAGAACTGCTCAGCACTCTCCGCAGCTTCGAATTGGAGGAGATAACTTGAGGTGTTGCATCTAGTGAATGTTCAGGCCAGTCCAATCTACTATCACAATCAATCCCATATATTCGCTTCAACCGTAAGTTCTTCCCGTTACCTGTTGCTTTGTTAACCACTTCTCCTTCTAGGCCAAACGGGTCATCATATTCATTGGTCAGTAAATCCAATGGATGAGCATCAATCTCATCTGCAAGTACATCAGCAACAGAAGATGTCCTCATTACTGGAGATGGCGGGGCGCTATAACTTTTGTGTATGCTCCCAGATTCCGATGATTTGTTCAGAGTTCTTCGAATGATGGCCTCCCATTTCAGAATCGGTTTGCTATCTTCCGCTCCCAGCACATTCCCAGCATTCAAAGGGACTACCTCTTGGAAACTGCAAAATGCAAAAATATATAAACAACATAGTTAGACTCTACGGCAGAAAATGTTGATGTACTAATAATAGGAGGTCCTCTGTTACCATTAGAACTTTGAGCCTAAGAAGTTTCTAGAAACCAAAACAACAAGATTAAACATTCGACGCTAATTTCTAGAACTACTTCTCTTGTGACAAACATACCGACATACCACGAGTCCTTGTACAACCAATTCATCTTATACTAGATAACAAAATCATGATCTTATAATATGGTAGGAAGTACTCACCCGATGATGTAAATATCCGATGGTTCTTCCGAGCAAAGCCACTCATCGATGTTGAGATCTTCTCCTGGAATTCTTCCTGCAACATTCCAACTGCCAATTGTCACCCTACAGAGAACCAAGTGCCCCAATTCATTCCAGTAAGAACCACGTTAGCAGCGCTTTCAGGAAACATAGCAAGCGTTAAGAGCCAAGAACCAAACCTCACGTCCTTCGTATTTATGTACTGAACACGCAGAGTTTCCGACTTTCCTCTCCTGTGCACCGACTTATAGCCCTCAGAAGCTGTACATGAAACAAACAAATATCACAACTTTATAAGATTATAGAAAGTTCCCATCCAAAAATAAGAGAAAAATCTCTAAGGAACCTAAAAAGAAGAGGAATAAACAAAGCCACAAGATTCGATCCATGATAAAGAAGAGATTAAATGTGCATCGTGGAAAATGAATTCCCGAACAACAAAAGAATTTTAATCCTAACAGAACCAATTTAGTACTAAAAAAAATTAAGTTTTGCCTGAATGCTGAGTCGATGCGGGTTGCTTCCTTAGTAAACTACTAGCCAGAGCCTCGCCTACGTGCATTCTAGCATCTTTAAGCGAGCACGCTGAAAGAGAAACGCAAAAAAAAAAAAAAAACAAAAAAACAAAAAAACAATCAAGCTCGGAAAGCACAGGGAAAACTACTGATATGTGATAAACGGCTTAGAAACAAACCATCATCTTCGCTTTCAGTTTCTGTGTCGACCTCATCCTCGCTGAATTCATACACCTTAGGCTGTATATTCAGCCATTTCTTCATCACAAGGGAGGGCCAAAAAGGCTGCCGTGAAATGCAAACAACCGAACAGAATCGTCAAGAGCTATAAAAATTTGGTCACAAAAGAACATGAAAAACACAGAACAACGGAGCAAAAAGGCGTACCTCGGAACGCTTTCCTCTTCTGGCTTTCATTGTTGCCTCGAGATCAAGCTTTTGTTGTTGAAGCCCAGATGCAGTATTTATATACAAAGACCATGAAACAACAGGCACTTAAAAATTGAAGCCGCTCTAGGCATCCTACTGGCAATGTTCTGGAAAAGATTTAATATTAAAAAAATGTATATAGAGAGTTTTGTTTTCAGAAATTAGGTCCTTTTAAGAGTGAAGAGTTTATTTGTATGACTAAATAAACAGGAGAACAAAAGTATGGACGTAATGAACAGACATCCACAACCTCAACTTGCAAACAAGAAACAGGGGGGGGGGGGGGGGGGGGAGAAAAAGGGAGAGAAAAATCAAATGGTCCTCCACTCTCACGTAGCCACTTTCAGATACATAACAAACCGGATGACATTATTAAAAATTCAATAAAAAGGTTATTAAAAAGGAAAAAAAAAAAAAAAAACTAAGAATGTCATTTTCAAAGATAACAAATGTCTTAAGAGCTTTAACAATCAAATTGGCATTAACCAATAAGTGGTAGTGAGAAGTGAGATTTACAAGACAGATATAAGCTTATAAAAAGGGAATAGAAAAAAAATTTTAAAGAGAAGGACAGTAATTACCAACAATTAGTACAAAAATTGGATATTTTAACAACTAAGGAATAGAAAAATCCAAATGGGTATCTATAGTTTATTTCTTCTCACCTGGTTTTGCAAATCAAAATGACCCAAGAATTATCGACAATTCCCCACCACAAATCAGAAGCCTACCCATGATAATAAAACCAGCCAAAAATCAACACTTGTTTAAGAAAAGTAACCAAGAAGCAAAATAATAATTCCATACCCAATAATTAACAAACACATATACATACATACATACATACACATACATATAAATATAAATATTTTACATAGGTATATGTTGTAATTGTATGATTCTGGTCATTCAAGCACAGCCAAGATTTGAAGTGACCCTACCTTTAGAAAAAATAAATAAAATTTAAACATGCTTCAAATATTAAAACCCTAGAGAGGTTGAGGGGAAAAAATAATTAAAAAAAAAAAAACTGAAGATTGGGTCAAATTGGCAACAGGGGAGATATTCAAGGGACCACCACAGAAATTGATTTATCGCACTATATGTGAAGAGCAGTGGGTCTTCTGAGTTTTCAACTTTCACCAGCTAAAAAGAGGGGAAAAAAAAATTTAAAAGAAAAAGAAAATTAAAAACCCAATCTGTCTTTGGCTGGAAAAGTGTATCGAAACTGAAAATGAAAGAATAAAAAGAGAAACAATAAAGAAAAGAAAAAAAAAAATTCTTGAGAGATTGAACTAAAGCTGGAGAAGACTTTGTACACAGTTGTGTTAAGACACTTTTAATGACAGCCATGCATATATAATAAGATTGAGACATCCAAAATAAAATAAAATATAAGAAGAAGAAGCTTCCGGTGTTTTAAAAGAAAATAAATTAAACATTGATTTGGAATGTTGGCTAGAATTAAAATTTTTAAATTAAAAATAATTCATTTTTTAAAAAATAATTATAATTAAAAAAAAGATATAAATTTAATAAAAATTTATTATTTTATTAGAGTTAAACTAATATAATAAATAAAGTCCGAGAAAAAAAAAAAAAAAGGAAGAACATGAAAAATCAGAATGACGTGTTCTACTTCTTTCTTAGAATGTGAGCATGTCGGCATGTGTACGGCTTCTGTACTATTATGGAATGCCCACAGTTTAATGTAACTTTTTTTTTTCCCTGTTTCTCATAACGTCTTTCATGAATTAAGGAGAGATTTCAAAGCACTGAAAGGATGCGTCGACTTGGATTCGGGCGAATTATTGAGTATATCGGGATTACGTCATTATATTTACGTGATATATATGTTCAATCAATGATTAATATTTAGATGATTTATTTTTAATAAATTTATAAAAATTGTAATTAAATTAATAAGATAAAATTAATTAAGAGAGAGAAAAATGATCAGAATACGTGTGATATACTAAAATTGATAGAATGGGATGGAAATTTAAAAATTAAGTAAAAAAAAAATCATGGTTAAATTTATACATTATTTATTATTTTATATGGATTTCTTTAATAGTGAAGTGATTTTTAGAGTTGAAACTAATCAACAGATAAAAATAAAAGGAAAAAGATTTAGGGAAAAAAATGGAGTATATCTCAGAAATTATATAATAATATAGTGGTGGGATCACGAATTAGTGGGCACTAATAGCTGTAAGATAAGTAGTGTTTTTGTCTATGTGGTGTGCGAGCCATAATCAATGCTTGCTTGCCAAACGTGAATGAACTTTTTTTGCCTTTGAATTTAAGTTTTTTTTTTTTTTTTTTTTTTGAGGAAAAATAAAATATCTTAAGGTATTATCATTTGAAATCTCGGTTTCATGGACATCATGATGATGATTGGAATGTTTGTGCAATCATAACAAGATTACATGGGACAGCTAGATATTTTCTCCCAATTAACTTCAGTGACATGTGTGACTTGTGATCTGTTTTCCAGCTTGTGGATTCATGCAATGAGACTTGTCTAAATTTTACTGCAAGATTAATGTTGTCTATTATAATAACAAGAATACGAAAAAATCTTGCAAAGGTGAGTTGTACCTAATGAGTTATTTATAACTGGTATCAGAATCAGTCCATCATATCGTGGGTTTAAGTCCAAACGATTACATTACAGACTGAATTATATATGCATTGGTGAAGTTGTCAAGGAGTCAAATATTGATAGCTGAGTGAACCCATCAAAGAGCGGAAAGGACTATCATTGGTTTAATATTGATAATGTTAACAGCTGATTTCGACCCAAGCATGGTGGGTTGTTTCAAATCACTATATCAAGACGGTTACATTATAGGCTAGATTAAGATATATTATGGAGTTATCACAGAGTCAAAAATCAATAGTAGAGTGAAATCGCCAAAGAAAGAAAAGAGTTTCTACTAAGTCAGTGTCAATAATAATGTGGACTGCTTATTTGGACCCAAGCTTTGTTTGAATGTTTCAAACCACCATGTCAAGTATGAGATTAGACGTAATATGGAGTACGATTCTGTGGTTGTCGTTGTGGATGGAGTGACCTGGGAATGGTTGCTAACAGATAGAAGGCAGGATCTGCGAAGAGTTGGAGGATGGGTCCCGTAGACAGCTAGATACCAAATATCCCACATGAAATAATTATAAGATAGCAAGTGGATTTGTAAACCTTGGGTCCTCTCTACTTACAAACCAGTTTTGTAATGATAAGTTCTCCATAATGAGTTTTTATAACAGTCTCCAGTAATAAACATCCAAAAAAGATATTTTTATGGAATCATTAAAGAACATAATGAAAAAGATATGAAGGTTGAAAAATAACTTAATCAGTGTCATTGTTTTTTTTTTTTTTTAATTAATGTTTACTTACCTGTTAGCAAGTGAAAAAGAAAATAATCTAGTTCTCTTTTTAGTAGTTCTACACTTGAAATAAAATCTTAATGAAATCATAAAATTTTCTTTATCAGTAGATAACGTCGACTTATACAAATAGGTAATGTGGTATTCATTTTCTTTGCAGGTTTATTGAGAAATCTATATCAGAGATAGTGTAGAAATTGTATCGCAAATTATCAAGTTATTAGGATGTTATTGTGTTTATATATAGATTGAATTCTCTTTCTCTCTCTCTTTCTTTCTAAGCTAGCTTTTTAGATGGATTCTACTCAAGCTCATTTATCATGGTACCAGAGTTAGACTTTTACATGCGATGAAGGACTTGAATCTCAGTCTAACCGTCAAGTTACCGGTTTGTATTGTGTTTATGAATTGAACATCATCTCTTTTGTGTTAGCTTTTAAATATTAGTTCTAATCAAGCTCATTTATTAAAGAGAGAGAGTTTTATAATAAAGTATAAAATATATACCCTATTAATGAGACTATTTTATTTTATTCTATTTTTATACAAATTTTATCTTATTTAGAGGTCGTTTGATTGGTCCGCTTGAGTTGGAATTTTTAAGTTATTTTGATTAGGGGTGAGTTGAATTTTGAAATTGTACATTTGTTTGAAAATGAACTGTTTAGAGTTAAAAAATACAAAACTTAAAATGTTCAAAAAAATATGTATCAATATGGATATTATCTTGTTTCTCTCAAAATTTTATGTTATTTAAAAAATTATCTAATTTTGACTTAAAATAACAAAGTTATGGACTTTTAAAATTTAAGTTTTTAAGTTAGAATTGAAGATGTAAATAATGAAACTTTATTTACTTTTAAAGATAAGACAAAAAAATAATTAGAATATTTTGATTGGATCGAACATGCCAAACGCCTTATTAACGTTTAAAAACGTAAGTTAGCCTTCAAGATAATATCTTATTATATAAAACTAAAAAAAAAAAAAAAAAAAGAAAGAAAGAACGCAAGCTAGATGCTTCTATTATGCCACCCGGTACGAAAGAACTTGGACGGCTATCTGATGTGCCTTTCTATCTTTTGGCTGAGAAGATAAGCCAATTTATTATTTATTTTTTTCTTTCTAACCGAAAGCTAACCTTAATTTAACAGTCTTTTATTTTGCTGAAAAAATAATACGTCAAGGAAAATAAAAAAAGGGAAAAAGAAAAGGATCGTCATTCATACAAAAGAGATTTGTGACAACGAGACCAATTTCGGGGGCTACACCATAAACATGGTCCTCTCTCTCTCTCTCTCTCTCTCTCTCTCTCTCTCTCTCCATTTTCTTTCTTTAATTCTGTTTCAAAAATGGTCTACTTAAACATGGATGGCACCATTTTATAATCTAAGATTATTCCTTTTTGGCTTAACCTTAACTCTAAGATTTAAATAAGATGGTGTCTATTAATGTTTTGAAAACAATTCTCTTTCCATATTCAATCTTGCATAACATCTTATATAATATAAGCTGTTGGATTTAAATTATATAAGAGACAAAGTCAAAAAAAATTTATTTGGGAAGACTTGAATTAGTTTAAATTAGTTTAAAGTAAAAACTAAAGATGTGAAGGGGAAAAAAAAAGTAACAATTTATAATATTTGAAATTAAAAAAAATAATAGGTGGCCAAGAATAATGAAATAATGAGAGATCCCCCGATCTTAGCTAAAGTGTATCCTATAATCTATACTTATGGGAAAATGGGGTAGATAGACCTTACCTCCATTTATTCGTGCAATGTAGTACATTTTGACATTTTAATTATAGATTACAAGTACCGCATGATATACGTATCACACCACAGATATTTGTTTTATGTATGTATTATGTATTATAAATACATGTAATTGAATTATTTTAAAACAGTAGCCAGAAGAATTTCAAACATGATGTGAGCCGTGAAGATATGTAATAATCTTAGTAGTGAAAATGAGGATTGAATAAATGAAATATATGTATACAATAACGATGTTAGTATGTGAGAGAAACGATATATTTTTATCTCTGAAAGTTGAAATTGCAAAATGTAATGATACATCTACGAACTTTAACAGTTTGTTTGATAGAAAAAACGGGAAAAATGATAGAGAGAAATTTGCAAAAGATACAGCAAAAAAAAAAAAAAAAACAAAGAAATTTACAAAGGATGGATAATCAGATAATATGAATTATACTATTGCATAATTGATTTTTCTTTTTCCTTTGAGGAAAAAAAAAGGGAAAAATTTTACTTTTCATTGTGTGCACTTTTTTGGTACTTATAAGGAAATAAATTTTTACTCAAAAAAAAAAAAAAAAAGAAGGGAAAGAAAATATGTAATTTAGATAATTATCATTTTGTTCACTTGTTTAAATTATTATGATTTTAAGACACTGACGGATAAGTAAGGTGACATGTCAAACTTTAACTTCAAGTTTTCCACTCGATAATCTGTCCAATTATGGATGGAATGAAAATAGTAGACTAGAGCCCTACTAGTCTTTTTAATTTTTCTACTCAATTATCTTCCTGATCTTTTCCTTCTTACCAAACAAGCCATGTACCATTTCCATTTAATAATCCATTTACCATCCTTCCCTCCTCGTTTTTTCGTACCTAACTTAGCATAAATGTTCCAACATGCACCATGGTTTTGTCAATTAACTAAAAATAACAAAATATATATATATATATATATATATATACTTTGAACTTTTGAATTGCAAAATGAAACGATTATAAATCCTAAAATATTCAACATTATTGTATCTTAAATTAGATCGTGACACAACGTAACAACACCATGTAACTCTCTCCAAGTATAAGAAAAATATGTATCCCAAGTTGGGTTTTGATGTCACCAAGAGATTTTTTTCTCTACCATCTGAATTGATTTCAGAAACTGTATATAAATAACATTTTTTTTAAATTAAAATAAATAAATAATAATATTTTGTAAATTTATTATGTAAATAATCAATTTACTAGAAGTAGATAAATTATTTATTTAGTAAATTTGTTATTGGGGTGTTTAAAAAGTTTCTAAGTTTTTTTTTTCCCCCTTTTTCTATCAAAATAAATCAATTTCACTTTCACATCTCCAAATCTATCTTTTTAATTTAAAAAAAAAACTCAAATTTTAAAAGTCCATAACTTTCTATTTCAAATTAAAATGAGATTTTTTTTAATTATGTAAAATGACGAGAGAAACCAAATAAGATCCATATTATTATTATTATTAACACATTTTAAGTTTTTACATGTTTTAACTATCATAGTTCATTTTTAAGTAAACGCGTGACTCTAAATATTTACTCATTTTCAAATAAAGTATTTACAAAACTCCAACTAGAGTATATGATCCAAACTCCCTATTACTTGTATTTAATGTAAATATGTATAAAATTTTCAATTTATTTTAATTAATTATTAAAAAAATATTAGTTACTTCTTTTCCTCGATTGACGTAAATGTGGGCCCTGCAATAATTTTCTTGTGTCCGTTTTCCTTTTTCAACTTCCTACACAAGAACACTAAATTCCACGCAAAGTTTTGGAAGCTTTTATCCTTCAACTTGCAATGAGAAAAAGTTGTGATAGATGGTAGCCAAGTTGGTTAAAAAAAAAAAAGGCTTGATGTGATCTTTATCTTTTATATATATGCTAAAATTCGTTGCTTAAAAAAATATAAACCAAAGCAAAACAAAAGAAACTTGATTCAGAACCAAAAACAAGTATTTTTAAGCCTTTACTTTTTGGTATATGCTTTTGGCCAACTATTTATCTTCTTCATGTGGTACCCAAAAATATACCAATGATTACCTTTATGCTAAAATTAAATAATTTTTTTTTTTCAAAAGAGGGAGAAAAAAAAAACTTGGATCAGATCCAATAAGAAGCACTTTAAAGTTAATAGCTTTTTGTTGGAGAAAGTACATCATATACATGACATGTTTTCCAGAATCGAACGGAAGTATTATCAATTTTTTTGAAATATTTTATGAATAGCATAATTTCATAGTAATTATCATTAATGATACCTAGTTATTATAATAACGTGAACTTTTTTGTTATTGGTAAAATATATATATATATATATATATATATTCGTATGTTATATTTCTATCTTATTTGAAAGATTATGATATATGCTTTTAATTCGTCCTTTTTACTATATGCTCATGGATAGGTATTTCTTTCATTTATGTGATACCAAAAAAATACCCACAAGCATTTCCAAAGATAAGTAAGAATCAATACTTAAAAAATAAATAAATAAAACAAAAAAGCATGAAAATTGGAGGGGAACAGAAGCACCAAGAAATTCCCATCCCGAGTAAAGTTGTCAACCCAGTCACTTTCAGTACTAACTCAGCCAAACAAGGGGCTACGAACTTACAAGGTGATGACAAATTAGTCCTTAGAGACCTTGCTAGGAATCAAATAAAAAGGATGCTTTAATTTGAAAAGGAACAAAAAGGAAAAGTACAAGACTAAATTGTGCGTTTTAATTGAAAATAGTGATAAGTAGCAATCAATTTAAATGCATCGCGTTATCGGCTATCGATTAGTCGCACACCATTATATGGCAATATATATATATAAAAAAAAAAAAAAAGTAAATCCTTCTCCCTTATTCGATATGTCGTGATTTTTGTTGTCATATGACGTTTAGCTAGATGTGTCCTTTTTAATTAAGATAATGCATGAAATTCAGGCTTGATGTGAAAGTCTATATAGATCGAGTTAAGATCTAACCAAGAAAATGCCGTCCAAAGAAAGTAGGCAAGTGGGAAAATTCCGTCCAAAATGGTAGCTTAGTGTGGTCCTAGCAAGGACACCATGACTTATTCCTTATAGTGACAAAACAACAATAAACTATGAATTTGCGACGTCGGTACAGATGGCGGATTTGGAGCCGCCTTCTAGCGGAGCGCGGTTTATCGCTATCTGAAACGCCTCATTTTGAAGACAGCCTGATTTTCACCTAGAGGTTAAATTAGTCAACGTGATCACCAAGGCCTTGTTTGGTTGGGAGGAGCAGAAGGACGGATATCAATTGAAATATTAAGATTGTTTGGTAAAAGAAATTAGAGGAGGGAACTGATTGGATGAAGAGAGGAATCCATATGAAACACTTAAAAAGAGAGATTTTTCATCACTTTATTTTTTCACCTTTAGTTCTATGCCTTTTCTTCCAAATAGATTTCTGATCTTTTATTGCTGTTTTCTATTTTTATTTTTCTATCGTCGTTTTCTGGGATGATGTCGTTTTCTTCGTAGGTGTCGTTTTCTAAATTACTTTGTCACAGTGTGCCCCTTTTTGTTTCTCGGCCGCCGCGTTTTGAATAAGTTGTCTGTTTAATCTTATGTCTTACGTCGGTTTTGTGTTTTTGTGTTTTTTAAATTTTAATGTCTTCTTCGAGTAACTCATACTGTCGTTTAAAGTTATCTGCATTTTCAAGGCTTGTGCTTTTGTAACTTTATTTCACTTTCGTCTGTTATCGTTTTCCCGATGCTGTCGTTTATAAAGGTTTTTTTTCTAATACAGATCTTTTTAGGTTGTCTTCCCTTTACGGTAGTTGTGGTATTTGAAAAATTGTCGTTTGGGATGTAAATCACGTTGATGCTGTGTTTCCGTTTATTGTCGTTTGTCTTTTGTCTTTTCGTTCATATTTAGTTGTCTTCAATTATTGCCGTCTGCAAAGTTGTTGTGTTGTTTTTTTTTTTTTTTTTTTGCCCTTTTTTTTTAAATATTCTTTTCTTTTTTTTAAAAAGAGTTTCTATGTTATTTCAGTTTTCCGACACAAAACTGCCAAAAAAGTATGTCTCCAGTTCCTACCATTAAGACAGTTTCTACCACAAAAGTCTAGGGCTGATGATTTCATGTTCGCAGCTAGGTTCGGGCCGACCCGATTATAGTACGACATGATAAGCATGGACACGAACACAATCAATAACGGGCCAGAACCTAAACATGGCACGAATCGTTTAATAAACAAGTAGCATGACACGACACACAAACACAATTATTAAATGGGCCACGATGGATTTGCACAAAAACAAACCCGTTTATGACCCATTTAACACGGAAAATCCATTTAAAGCCTATTTAACACAAAACTGGTTTTGACTCATTTAATAAGAAAATTTTAGGTAAAAAATCACTTAAAATTATGAAGTCACTAATACAAAAACTCCCATATTCATATAAAATATAAAACTAATAACCAGAATTATCAAATATATATAATAATTAAGACAAACAAGTTATTAGCGTTATGGTTAGACTTTAATATGTTATTATATTTGGGGCTTTTTTTTATAAATATATTGAGAAATTTTATATATATGGACTCTAAACGGATTGGGTCATGTCAGTCATTTTTTACCCGTTTATTTTCGTATAAAACGTGTTGACCCAATTATTAAACATGCAGTCTAAATCCATTTATTTTGTGTTGTTCTTGTGTCGTCTCTAAAATTACCAGCCCTACACAAAACTTTTACTTATTCTTGTTCTCAAGCCCCCACAACATCTCTCTTTCCTCTCATTGTTATCAATGGCCCTGTTTTGTGAAAACTTTGGAAATATTTCAGACTTCATAAACAATGTTAGATCACGAGAACATGTTTTTCACTATACTTCTTCTTGGGCTCAAATTCTGGCACTGAGAAAGAAAAAAAAAATCAACAACAACAACAAGAATGGAATTGCAGTGAACTCATTAACATTAATGATTAAACACATCCAAATGGAAATCAACCCCGAAAACCCTATTTCCCGGACTTTAAAAAAGTTTAAACAAGAAGCGTATAAAGAAAAACAAAATAAAAAAACAATCGAACAAGTTCCAAATGCAGTTTA
Source organism: Ficus hispida (assembly GCA_025413025.1). Classification (NCBI taxonomy): domain Eukaryota; kingdom Viridiplantae; phylum Streptophyta; class Magnoliopsida; order Rosales; family Moraceae; genus Ficus; species Ficus hispida. The sequence continues at coordinate 29,021,267 of CM046372.1, forward strand.
TATATCCGAATGCACCTTATGTCTCCATAGTTTCGTCAATAACACTATGCTCAAAGTGACTCCACTAAAGTAACAACACAATTTTACACACACCAGTACATCGAAAAGCGACTGAAAATTTTGTGTTGTGTGCAAACCCGAATGAAGTAGATTGATTCTGAGAAGCTTGAAGTTAAACACCATGGTCCCAAAGAGATCAGTCTTTCAGACACCAACCCGAATCAGGATCTTGGTTAAATCTAAGGTTCTTACATGATGGTGCAGCGGCTCCTTTCTTCTGTCGGTTGTGGGGTAACCGGCTGGAATCTGTTGGACTCGTTTGGATTGTATGTGAACTCGGAAGTATCGAGACCATACTGGTTTAGATGCAATGAGAACAAGAAACAACACCAGTTTAGTGTTCGAAAAATCCGTGCAAGAGACACCATATCCAAATAAAAGTATAAAACTATCACCCAATGGTTCGCAAAACAAGTGAAAATTAAATAAGTTAACTTGTTCCTATATTTCCGTCCGGCGCAATTATGCCTACAGCCCAGTTGATTTTACTAGGAAAATAACTAAATCAAACCAGTTAAGTAGAATTCCAACAGCTTCATTTAAAAGTTGGGGTGTCTTTTAAAACAAACTTATGGCTTGACGCTGCTATTGCAATGACTGCAATCAAAAACATGTTTGAAGATAATCCAGAGAATGCCTTGTTAATTTATTTGTGTACACTAGAATGTTTAGAGTATATATCACCTTTTCTCTCATGCGAGTACTCCAAGCATCATTTCTGCTCGGACGTTGATCTAGGGTACCAGCTACAGGTACCCCTGTTGCTGGAGCAGCTTGTCTGCTGATCAACGGCTGCCGGATTTGTTGCCTTGGAGCAATGAACTCCTCATCACTGTCGTATTCAACTGGCCTGTTTGCTGCTCTAACCATGAGGGTTAACAAGAAAAGCAGAGCCTGAAAGTTTGAAAAACAAGTTTCATGGTGATTTAAAAACCGCAAGTCTGATGACGAATCTTTTTTAGATCACAGAAATGTTCCTGTTCAGCAATTCTTGATCCTAAAAAATGCTGAAAATACTCTAAAACCAGAGGTTAAGATGATACAAGTCTTCAAGTAAAAGAAACATTTGAAGCAAGATATGCAGTTCGACAATCAACAAAGTTTACCAGCAGCTGCCTATAGCAATTTCCAATCTTACAAACACTATCGAATTCCAGTGGTTTTTGCATTAGTGATTGAATGAAAGAATATGGCCATTAAATACATCACTTTCTAGTAAAGTGAATGCAACTCCTAATCAAAGTCACAACGACAGAAAATACATCATTAATGCGATTGCGATGATTGCTATGGACGAAAAGTGGAAAGAAAGAAGAAGATGGAGGGATTCTAAAGCAGAAATTGAAAAATTATGGGTATTTGGATGAGAGTTATTTTTGAAAGGGAAGGAAACTAAATAGAGATTAAATCCCTTGTGGAACCCATACTTTTTTCTCTCCAAAATTGGGAGAAAAGTGGAGGAAAAACTTCAACCCGAAAACAAAACTAACAAAATTACCAAGACATTTCAATCAAGCACTAGAAACAAAGGGAATATGCTAATAGCATAATTTGACAAATACGGAATCCCCAATTCTGTAAGAATGCAGTCCCCAATTCCGCAGGAACTACCTCTGAATCACAAGCCACATACATACAGAGAAGGAGAGAGAGTAATGATCTGAATCTGTAATCTGTAATCAGCATGCCTGAAAATTTTGATTTCCCGCAAAAGAAATGGCATCAATTCATGCTTACCTCAAGCACAACAACTCCAAGAGCAACCCACCTAACAATTTCCCAATGCTCTTTCAGGAAAGCATATATCATGTTGAAGTCGCCAGTTTTGTCGGTGGGGATTTCCTGAACAAATACATATTGTCACAATAAGATGAACAAACATGTAAATTTTGGGAATCAAAAAACTGCCAAACAACACTAACATCTTCCCATGTTTTGTCAAAGAATATAAAGGCTGCACATCCAATCTCCACCAAGATTAATAGGAGTACCAACACTGAATACTGCATTGACTTAAGGAAATCAAATATCACCAACAACAAGAACCCAAAATAGAAACACATGCACCGAATCAGCCACCAAAAACCTCAAAGAAATGAGGTGCTTTGTTGTATTAGTATGACATCATCATTGCCATAAAGAATACCTAATATCGACTATCGGGCTGAAATACATATTTGCATAATAGATATGATACATAACTGAATGATTAGTAAGGATACACAACTCAAGCAACAGCCATTCCGTGTAACAGCTCCAACACAACCAAAACATGAGATGACGAAGAGAATCACCCCTATTCCGATAAATAAGTAGATAAACCTGAAAATCAAGTGTCGCCAAACCATTAGGAAGCTCAAAAATAATATAGGTGTCCGCATATCAACTTAACATTGCAACTATATTACATACCAGTCCATTTGTAAGTAAATAATGATTCTTCAGGGGCGGGGTCAAAAAGGTGACAAAAAGGTACAAAGACAAATGAGCAAAGGTATCAGAAATTCAAAAGCATTTGCTGAGAATCAAGTGGTTTCACTACAATTTGCATTACTTTATTCCTTTCCCAAATTTCATTAAAATATACATGGTGGGCAAAAAGTTTAGAATCCGTTTCTTTTTCATAAGAAATAGGTTTAACTAGCTCGAGTCACCTAATGCCTGGCTTTCCTAATAAAGAGGAAACTAAGCCTAGAATCGTAGCCGAGTTTGACAGAATTCCATTTAGCATACCAACCACGAGGCCAAATTACAAACCACAAGCCAAATTGATCATCTAAAAAAGTAGGTAGAGTGAAGTGAACTGAGTGAACTGCAAACCAGGTTGATGATCCTCGATAAAGAAATAGAACCAGAACCCGTTCCTAACATCTCATGGAGGTTCACATTTCCAAAAGCAGATGCAGTTAACCTCCCACAAAACCTTACCTTCTTCAAAACGGGTTTTATACTACATACTATAACCTATTGTTATACAATTACTTAATCATAGTTCTACAACGAAATTGCCCAACTAGCAAACGTATCGAGTCAAATGGGCAGGAGGCGTACCAAGCTTTCGGCAAGTTATCGAAGATGTTTCCTGACAATGACGCAGCCATGAGCATCGGTCGGCCAAGTTGTATCAAGCTATGATCATCACCAACAGGCGCAGGTGTTGTATCATCGGTCGATCTTGCGTACTCAACCAGCAAGTAGATTCCATAACCCACCATAGCCAGACCCACAAGGGTCAACAAGAAATTCAAAAGCTTTAACAGACATTCCAAGCATCCTCTACAGGCCATGATCCCCTCTTCAAGCCCTCCGATCCTTCCATTAATTAAGAAAAACGAAACTAAATTAAATAATTACAAGTAACAAAATTCACATTATTCCCCATTTGAACTCCATAAATTATCCGAATTAAACAAAATTCAGCTCTTGAAGTAGTAAGGAAACTAAAATAAATAAATAAAATGAATCACTTAAACTATTCAACTTAACAAAATTCAGCTCCTGAAGTAGTAGAAAACTACAATAAATCAACATATATATATATATATATATATATATATCGTTTGAGAACAGAAATTTTGAATTACATTCAGCTAAGTAAATTAGACATAAACAAATCAGCCAACAAAAATATTCCATTTCTGGGAAACTATTGAAACCCACATAATTACCAATTAAATTCCAAACTCTAATCAGCTCCGATTTTCTTCAGAAAATGAAAATTAAAACACAGATTCACATTTCGTTCCTCCGATTAAACATTCCATGAACCAAATTCAACCAAAAATTAAAATCACGAAACGAAAATCCCGAAGCTTTAAATCGTTTTGCGACGAATTAAGCGGGGCCAAAAAAAAAAATACAAAAATCAAAACCAAAACTTACAGATTACGGAGCGACGATCCCGAGATCCTCAGAAAGGAATTCCAATTCGTGCAATTTTTTTTATAATTTTTTTTTGCCCTTTTTGTGACGAAAATCGAGAGCGAGAGAGAGAGAGTGGAAATTCAAACGGTGGGAACGAGAATGTGCTTTTCTTTTCTTCGCCTTTTTCCCTAACCGGCCAGCCCCGGGAGTTTGTGCAATTCCTTAATTGCCCTTTCCGGTTTTCCCGTGCCTGTGGGTAATTAGGCATGGTCAATTGGGGTTAATAGTGTCATTTCAGGATGTTGGATTCCGACACGTATGATTGATAGGTGTGGTGCTGTTCGGTATTTTATTTTCTGCCACCAAACCGATAACTATGGACTTAACTCTTAAGTCAAGGTCGGTAGTTTATTATTGGGGAAGGTTATGGTAGTGAGTCTCTACCCATAGAGTTTTTTTCTGAGTCATTGATCGTGAATCAACGGTTCAAACGGTTGATGGTGAATATTTTATCATATACCTAACTTCACATAATCATTTTACCTAAAATCTCTCCATCGCCGGTGATCTTTCCGCCGCCGCGACCGGACCCAATTCCGGCCACCTCCGGCCCCCAGCCCTGGACGCCGGCCGTCGCCGCCGACACCCCATTTTCTCTCTCTCCCCTTTCTCTCTCTTCTCTTCTCTCTCTCTTCCTTTTCTCTCTCTTCCCCTCCCTACCGCCGCCCCCACCCCTGGCCTCCCCCACCCCCGGCCGCCACCCTCCCCCGGCACCCCCCGACGACCCCCCTCTCTCTTCCCCTTTCTCTCTCTTCTCTTCTCTCTCTCTCTTTCCCCTTTCTCCCCCCCGGCCCCCACCCCCCGGCCTCCCCCCACCCCCGACGACCCCCTCCCCCGCGCCACCCTCCCCGGCCGCCCCCCATCCCCAGGCGATTTCGCGAGAATCGCGAAATCGCGATTTCGCGATTCTGCGAAATCGCCTGGGGATGGGGGCCCGGGGATGGGGCGGCCGGGGAGGGTGGCGCCGGGGGGAGGGGGTCGTCGGGGGTGGGGGGAGGCCGGGGGTGGGGGCCGGCGGGAGAAAGGGGAAGAGAGAGAGAAGGGGAAGAGAGAGGGGGGGTCGTCGGGGGGTGCCGGGGGAAGGTGGCGGCCGGGGGTGGGGGCCGGCGGGAGAGAGGGGAAGAGAGAGGGGGGGTCGTCGGGGGGGTACCAGGGGAGGGTGGCGGCCGGGGGTGGGGGCCGGCAGGAGGGAGGGGAAGAGAGAGAAATGGGAAGAGAGAGAGAAAGGGGAGAGAGAGAGAAAATGGGGTGCCGGCGGCGACGGCCGACGTCCAGGGCTGGTGGCCGGAGTTGGGTCCCGGCGTCGGTGATGAGCCACCGGCGTCAGTCGCCGGCGGCGGAAAGATTGCCGGGCGATGGAGAGATTTTAGGTAGGAATGATTATGTGAAGTTAGGTATATGATAAAGTCGTACACCATCCACCGTTTGAACCGTTGGATTCACGATCAATGGCTCAAAAAAAGGCTCTATGGGTAGAGACTCACAATGAGTCTCTACCATAACCTTCCCCTTTATTATTATACCAACCCAAAAGCTCTTTTTTTTTTTTTTTTTTGTTCTATTTTAAATTTTTGTAAGAACAGAGACTTTTGTGACGAATTTGGTTTTAAATAAGTTATCTAATTTTTTAAGAGAAGATTTAAGTATGGCATTGGGTCAATTCCATAGAGTTTTTGAGTTTAGTTTTGACCCATACAAGAAAATAAGTAAAACCTTTTCGGTTCATCTGAGAGGAGGAACATTTGAATGAAAATATTAGTATAAAAACATTTGAATGACAATATTTGAAGGAAACTATTTTGGTTGATTTGTCTCCGATTGGTAAATAAGTTGGAGATTAAATTTTTAAGTTAGAGTTTTGAAAACCAATTATAAATTTTTTCACTTTTCAGAAAAAAAAAAAAAAAAAAAAAAAAACAAACAAATTTAGATGAAAAGATATAATTTAGTTGGAGTTAAACTTAAATACTAAATAGAGGCAGTATGATAAAATAAAACAATTAAATGATCAAAATGTTACCCCCTAACATTTAGAATTTTGCATAAAATTACAAATGATAGCATTTGATATCATTTCAAATGCTACTTCACAAACGTCCATTTGAAATGTTGGGAAATTGTTTTTTTAACAAGGGTTTGCAACTACATTTTTGAAAAAGCTTACATGACCAAAATGATTTTAATATTTTTTAATAAATAATAACAACATTAAAATAAAGTTTATAATATTTAATTTAAACGTTAAACACCCTTATACAAGTTTTGAAATCTCTTCTTAATAACTTTTTCAAAAAGTCATATTTTGTATTTTTGAGTGGAAATTCTTCTGAAAACTAGGAGTTATTTTTACAGATTATCCAAACACACTTTTCAAAATAGCTTTGAACTTAGAATACTAGAAACAATTTCTAACAAGTTCTACTAAATAGACTCATGATGTTTTTTATTATTAAAAAAATTCTCTAAAAATAGTTAAACAATCTATACATCATGCTTATAGTCCAATTTCGTGTAAAAGATCCTGTTGTTTCTTGTCATGAAAAATACTAACAATATCAATTTTAATCCCAATTTTTTTAATCAATTTTGTGTTATCACGGGAGAGGTTATGGTAGAGCCTCTCCTAGAGACCCTATCGGTAGAGCTCTTTTTTTAACCGTTAGATTTTAATCGAACGGTTGATATATTATAGGTATACCATTATTATCATAGACTTTACCTCATATAAACTTTCCCACCCTAAGTCTTCTCCGCCGCCGGTGACCTGTCCACCGCCGGCGACCCACCTCTGGCACTTTTTTCGGCCGCCGGTGCCCCTTTCTCTCTCTTCTCTTCTCTCTTCCCTCTCTCCCCCACCCTGGCCCCCCAACCCCGACAGCCCCGACCACCCCAACCCCGGCGACCCACCTCCGGCCCCAAGTCCAGCTGCCGGCGACCCCCCCTTCTCTCTCTCTTCCCCTCTCTTTCTCTTCTCTCTTCCCCTCTCTTTCTCTTCCCCACCCCAGCCCACCCAGCCCCGGCGCCCCGACACCCCAGCCCAGTCCCCCCTCCCCATCGGCCCCCCAGGCCCCCAGCCAGCCCGGCGTCCCCCTGGACCCCTCCCCCCCGGCGTCCCCATCCCCTCTGCCTCTCTCTTCTCACGTAGCCCCGACGCTCACGACAATCGCGAGAAGAGAGAGGCAGAAGGGGATGGGGGCGTCGGGGGGGGGGGGGGGCCAGGGGGCGCCTGGGAGGGGGGACTGGGCTGGGGTGTCGAGGCACCGCGATGGGTGGGGCCGGGGTGGGGAAGAGAGAGAGAAGAGAGAAATAGGGGATGAGAGAGAGAAATGGGGGGTCGCCGGCAGCCGGAGGTGGGTTGCCGGGGCTAGGGTGGTCGGGGCCATCGGGGCTGGGGGGGCCGAGGTGGGGAAGAGAGAAGAGAAGATAGAGAAAGGGGCGTCGGCGGCCAGAAAAAGTGCCAGAAGTGGGTCGTCGACGTCGGGGTGAGTCGTTGGCGTTGGGGTGGGTCGTCGGCGTCGGTCGCCGGTCACCGGTGGAGGAGAAGACTTGGGATGGAAAAGTTTATATGAGATAAGGTATATGATAACAATGGTATACCTATAATATATCAACCGTTCGATTAAAATCTAACAGTTAAAAAAAGAGCTATACCGATATAGTCTCTGGGAGAAGCTCTACCACAGCCTCTCCCCATTTCTTGTCAGTTAAGATTGTTATATATAAATTTGACGACTTAAAATAAGTAGTAAATAAGATAAAGATCAGTGTTCTATTATTTCTTTTAATATGGGAGGTAGTTTTCACATGGTATTTCTGTATATTTCCTCATAATTTCAACGGAACATATAAAAGTAAAAAAAAAAAAAAAACATGATATTTCTTTAATGTAATATTAATGTTTATAGCATCATACCAAAATATTTAATTATCTCTATTATTATTTCTACTTCAGTGGAATGTTGGAAGGGTGTAATATTGAAAAATACGTACATCAGTTTTATATTAATAGATATCATGTTATATTTCTCATCTTATTAAGTTATATAATAAGGATAATATTGAATAGACAAGTATATACAATATACATAAATATCATGTGTGTAATTATAAAAAATTATTAATTATTTTGCATTTATGAAACATTTTCAGTGATGTAGAAAGACCCTCCCTGGATCAACATTTTATCCACGAAAATTTAAAAAGGTTAGGTACATCATTCATTAGTCATGTAATTTCTTTTCTGTCAAAAAGTAATCCTAATTTCTCACAGTTAAGACGTACAAACAATTTCTCTATTGTGTCCAAGTCTAAAATTACAAAAAAATAAAATTAAAAATTAAAAAGTCTGAATATTACATTACCTGTCATTTTCGTTCAAATAACAAAAGATTTTTTTTTTTTTTTGAGTTTGGGATGGAAATTTCAATATATGTAATTACCGTTAGACTATCCTTATAATCGCAACAAATGAATCTTTGTTTTCAAAAAAAAAAAATGTAAAGGAAATTAATTAAAATTGATCTTGGTGTAAGTATATCAACATTGAGCTCAATGTTCTTGCGCACAGTAGAACCATAACCACGATCTGGATTTCAGAAGTTGAATTTATCTCGTATCGTCAAATTATTAGATTTTTATGATATTAATAAAATGGATTGTGTACCGTCTTCCTTTAAATTAATTTTTAAGAATGATTTCTATCATAACTTATTTACCATGGTTTCAGATACTTTTACACACAGTAATGAATTTGAAAAACATTGCTTCATTCAAAATATGAAGAAGAAAAATGGTTCAACTAAAAGACTCTCTTATTTATGTGTGATTGTGACTACTTATATCCAATCGTGGACTAATGATAAAACAATTTAGCCGCCATTGCATCAGTGTTGTTCTAAGATTCACAATTTTATTGTTTAAATGTATAAATTATGGTTATTGCTTTTAAAATTTTAAGTTTGTCGTACTCATAACGGTTTTAATATTCAAACCTTACAAATTCCAACGTTAAATATGTAAATTATCATATAATCCTCATGATGTCAGTAATTCTTCTCATGTCTTCCGGGATCATTAAAAGTCTTTTAAAAATATCTACAAGCATTTAGGTTAGGGATAATTAGGAAAGTATTTCATGTTTATTCTTTATTTATTAAAATATGGGGTTTTCACTTTTTTTTTTTTTTTTAAGATAAAAGCATATCTTGTCGTTATCACACATTTATTTGTTATAATGTTTTAATGTATCGATAATTCCAATATGCATTTTGATGTCTCATGTAACTATTGTATTAAAATATAATATATATTTGGATTGTTTACATTTAAATAGTAATTTTAACGAGGATTAGTGTGAGAAAGTATGTTATATGATTGATTAAAGTAGAGAGAAAAATAAAATGAATGAATAGTAAAATAAATGAATATAATGTTCAAATAAAGGTGTATTCAAATACGACACATGCATAGAGAAATCAAATGAGTATTTCATTTTATTAAAGTTGAATGTATGATCTAAATAATTAGTAATGCAAATCATATAAAAGTCATTTCCTCTAACATTAATTGATTGACTTACATTATAACATTTTTCCAACTGCATGCATTACCATTAATTTTACCTTTAAAATATTTTATTCAGAAACCATTTTTTTTTTTTAAGAAGAAGAAGAAAATAAACAGTATCGCCGTGTGTTATCGCCATCGTGGTTGGAGATCCTAACCATCTGACGGTGAAAATAATTCAATATTTAACATCTTATTTTCAAATTTTAAAAAAAATACATTTCAACAAAACGATAAATGAAATATTTTTATAATTATTATTAAATAAATTTTTTATGACAATATTATTAAAAAAAATATCATTATTAATAAAAGATAATGATACTCAACATGATCGATGTCACGTATCATCGTCCCAACTTCAATTACTTGTCGAACAGTCGAAACACGTGTTGGTTTGGAAAAGAAGGCATTGCTCACACAACTCAACAACTAACGACTCCGATTTGAAGTGAAGACAATAAATGCGACGGTGCAATTTTTTTTTTTTTTTTTTTTTTTTTTTTTGGATAAAGGACGGTGCGATATTTTATTCACGACGCATGAGTATACAGTGTTGCCCTTGGGCCCTTTCAACCTTTTTTTTTTAAATTCTTTTTTATAATGTTACACAAAAATAATAAAAAAGAAAAATAAATAAAATTTGGCGGGAGAATATTCGTAACAATCGGTCAATCGTCTTCTACACAAAAAAACAAAGACCAAAAAACTATCAGTCAACTGTCAGAGAAAACCAAGTACAAGTCAAGGAATTTTAACACCGACAATAAAAATATGTCAAGCAAAGCTAGGTGCTAATTTTATTGTTGGTGTTGTTATGCAGAAAGTTATATAAAACAAAATATACAATCCTATATTCTAAACATATAAACTATATATTCAAAACTAGTCCTATTCATGATTTTCTTTAATGTCATATAAAAATTTAATCCTATGATTAATTCTCCACAAAATTATTTAGAAAAACACTTGAATAAATAAATTCAAATGTCATTTTATTAATTTAACATAAAAAATTAATATTAAATTAATATAATATAAAATTAATTAAAATTTACATCATATTAATCAATAATACAAAATTATATTATATTGATTTATATATAAAAAAAAATATGTTCATTCAAGTAATTTTCTCGTTTCCGGATTCTTGATAGAAAGACTTTTACTCCAATGTTGAACTTCCAAAGAGAAATGGGAAATTTGATCCATGCCCGTTTGAAAGTTTGGGCATGGGTTCATTGTCGAAGTGTTCAAAAATGACATTAGTTTGGGCTTTCTAATTCTTCTAGAGTACAATTTTTCGGGACAGATTTCTTTTTTGAATCATTACTAAATAAGCTATTTATCGAATCAGCAACTTATTTTAATGGGTAAATGTACTCTTAAAAAACAACATATGTTGGTTATTTTTTAACTTCTGTAAATAAATTTTTTTTAATAGGTTTTAACTTCCTTAAACATGATATTTACCTCTTTCTCTTTTTTAATGCACAAAACATGAGCTCCCTTTACCATGAGAGGAGAGACTAATGTTAAGAGGATTGCTGTCAATTTGATCATAATTGTCTTGCGTAGAAGGAGCCAAACGACTCACTTCTCTCTTTTTCATTTTGCAAAATTTGAAACGAGTGACATATTACACACTAATGTCGACCATATTGTGTGAAATATTGCATCCCATGCCTAACTAGGCCTTTACGCAGGGGCGGAGCTGCCTTAAGCCTCGATGCCGCTGCCCCCCCCCCTCCCCCGGCCCGACCTAAGAACTCTTTTTATTAGTCTCAAAATTTGAAAATTTTAAATTTTTTTTATTTACCCCCTTAGATTTTTTTTAATTACAAAATTTGCGTAATGTTTTTTCTCTTTTAAAATTACAATGATAACCTTATAAGTTTTTTTTTTTCCTTTTAAAATTACAATGATAGCTGGGTTTTTATTTTTAATTTCATATTTTAAACGTAAAATCTCAAATAAATAAGACAAATATTATATTACTATATAAATTAATAATTTCATGGACTTTAAACTTCAAAAGTTGAACCAAACTCTTTTACAAACTTAATTTATTTTCAAGAAAAAAAAATGTATATACAACCAGCACTGTAATTTTAGTTCATTTCACACCCCCACAAAAAAAAATCCCGACTCCACTAGTGTCTTTGGGTCAAAAAAATAAAAAATAAAAATCAATTTGTTTGTTTGGTGTAGCCACTAAATAACCGTGTCATGTCACGACAATCACACAAACACATTGCGTACTGAGCAGGCCTATTGATCCCGATCCAATAGGCAAAACTAGACATGCGGTGCCTCGGAATCGATAACATTTTTCGTGGCGAAATTGACAAGACAAACAAGAAATCAGATTGCAAAAGGTTGAGTGAATTTATTTACAAGTCCAACAGGGCAACACAGCGACTGTCCTCTGCTTTCATTTATTTCTGGCATCCACCCACCACCAATACAGATCAGCTCCCCATCACCTTCAATTCAGCCCCACCACCACCCCTAACCCCGAAAAAAAAAAAAAAAAAAAAAAAAAAAAAAACTACAAACCCATGTGGGTCCACCCCTGTGAGGATCTATTTACAGCCATAGAATTCTCATATGCACTACAAAACTCACATACGTGGCAAATTCGCAGCCGTTCATACATGACTTTCACCTGAACTGGTCTGTTTGTCCATCAACTCAATCATCTCTGATGGATATTTCAGTGTCGGCAAGGTGGGGCCCTTTTCATGATCAGGTGGAACCAAGACAAAGGAAAAATAGCTGGACGTCACCAAGTCAAAGTCCCTACACCAGGCCAAACTTTTTCCGCCATAACAAAATTGTTGCTAATAGTAGTGGATCAATATGAACTTTGATTGGATGATACCAACAAACCACCCCCCTTTTGATCAGGACCGTCCATCATCGTCATGACGGAAGGAATTTGAGCCGTTGATGTTCGGCGGGATGTTGGGGATGCCTTGCCTGGAGAGCTCGGATAGCACACTATCAGTGGAAGGAGGTTTTAGACCCAAAGGGAGGGGAAGCCATGGCTTGTTTATTGCCTCCTTCACAATGCTGTCAATTACCTCCTCTGCCTGAAACATATCAAAAAATTGGTTGGTATATTTCATATACCGGCATCCAACTAGTAAGACATAATTCTAAACTTTCATATCAGATTAAGAAAAATATGACTATTTAAATGATCGTCAAGTCAAATCAGATTAAAAAAAGTATGATATTTAAAGGAACTTGACAATGGAGTATAATTGGTCCTATCAATATGTAGTTTTTCTTACTCTATAGAATGAATAAAACAATATTTGTGCACATTAAGCAAAAGCGAATGCAATATCGAGTTTTAGATTGGCATGAGGTTTTAGTGTTACCGGATAAAGGTCAAAAGAATTCCTCGGAGTGTTGAGTACATTGTCAGCTAAGCCTATTTTGTGGAAACCTGATGCATTCTGCAGTTTAAAACGATGACAATAACAATGAGATTGGTTTGCATACACGCATGAACGGATGATCAAAATAAGCGCATAAACAAGAATTTTGTTCGTATACTCACTTGAGGATAAGAAGCATATGGGCTGTGAGGTGGTGGTGGTGGCGGCATTACAGGACAACCCCATGCGTCGGCGTGCATCTGAAACACCAAACAAGGCATCATAAACGAGCTCGATTCTCTGCTTTGCTTCCCCATTTCAAAAGATCAACGTTTACGATTCGGTTATACTATATATACAGACGTTATCATAGAAACATTACCCCATGATAAGGTTTCCAATGCCAACTTTCTGCAGGTTGCCATGGAGGGTAAGCAGGCGGGCCCCATACCTGGACACCAGCCGGATGGCTCCCCGGTTGTCCCCACATAGGATACACCGGAGGCACTGGCACAACATGATTAGAATGATACGAGGGATAGGCCATGACGGGCTGCTGAGGATAATAGTTTCTTTGCACCGGATCTCTTGTTCGTGGCCATCTCCGGTCTTCTTCCTTCGGTAAGATGTGCCTCTTATGCATTCGATATTTCTGCCAACAAACATTGAGTTACTTTGTCTGACCGTGAGATGATCATTTCCCTCAACTCATTGTAAAAACTCTTTTTTATATAGCTACAATTAGTTCCTCATACCGACCTGGAGATGACTAGCTACGTTGTGCCTTGTCAAGCCTTCAACTTTCATCAACTCGAGTATTCGAGATGGAATGGCCTGATCCACGCCCAGTTGTTCCACCGCCTGCACAAATTTCTTGTGCAGTTCAGCTGTCCAGTCTACCTGAAACCAGAAATAGATACACAAACTAAAATCAGAAGTAACTCTTTAAGAAGAAAACAAACTAATCCGATATAATTTGCAGAACTATTTAGGTGTTGCAAATCTTAGACGATTCACTTTCCGTTACAGGGTGGATATAACTTAATTCTCTTGAAAAACGTTGGTCACAGAGTTTTTCATAATTAGAGTACCTTCATCTTTCTCCGATGAGATTTAGACAGACCGGAATTATTCACACCCGATGGTTTAGTCGGATTTTCAGCACCACCATTAACCTTGTTTTGGCCGTCACCATTTCCTAGTTGAGAAGTCGGGTTACCCTCATTCTTAGAACCATCAACAGATTCCTCCTCCTCTTTGAGCATCGTCGTGCTAGGCATCTCTGGTTGGTCCGCTAAGAGAATGGCTTCAGCAACCAAGTCGCCTAATGTTGTTTCGACAGATTTAGATTCACCATCTTGTTCCCCACTCTCCTTCTCATGGGAGCAGTTAGTTTGATCCTGGCAATCTCCATCGTCCAATAATCGAGCTCCCTGTTTCAACTGCGGGGTTGAAGGAGCTGGATATTTATCGCTTCCTATTGATTGCTCATGATCATTTTCATGAATCTCGGATGTTTTCTCTCTTTCTATCGATATTTTCTTCTTGGGTTCTCCATTTTCCACATCAACATGCAACATGGACACCAGCGGTTCTTCGACAGGCTCAGGCGGCTCGGAGAGAACCGCACTTCCTGCATTAAATGCCTGCTCAGCATTAACGGAATCAGAAATATTCAGCTCAAGAAAATTCAAGTACAATTTCATAGGAAATGGCGACATTTGACACTAGTTCACAGACCTTATGAACAACATGTTGCCATATGTTCCTAAGCTTGTCCTCAGAGAGCGGTTTTCGCAAAACTTCCACTGCACCGAGCTGAAAATAGATTGTCATTAACATGTATGGACAACTAAAGAAAATCAAACAGCTCATTCAATTGAAATCACGAGATTCTATTAGTTATATTCATCGAATTCTTAAACGCCAATTCAGAAATTGGTTTCGATTCTGTTCTTAAGTGAAATCTGCAAAGTATGAGGCGATATCAACTGACTTACCGCTATGCACTTCATCATGGTGCTCAAGCAATGACTGTTCGAAGTCACTGTAAAAGAAAATCATGAAGCTTCATGTTATTACAAACCGCGACATTTACTACAAAAGGAAAACGGTAACTTGAAGAATATTTTTTCGTGATTTTTCACTAGAACAACTTTTAAGCCGTGTATTTTTAAACTTACTAATGATTGGCAATTCCTTGGCGGTTTCAAGAAACTTGAATGTCCCATTTCCGTTGCTTGTATTCACCTGTAACCATAGCTGATAAGGTTAAAAACAGACGCATACACCGAAGAATTTGGATTTTAAGGACTAACCAAGGAACCTAGTTAGTATGCAGTTTGATGGTCGATGGTTCTGATTCTATGCTCCTATTGCAGTAACGAATAAAACGACAAACGCACAATGAAACCGCCGATCTTTTCACTCATCCCAGAGGCTCAGAACAGCTTTAGGTAAGTATGTTTTACAGAAAATGTATGTTCAAGTTGAAGATCATCACCTCTACTATAGCAAGATGGAAACTTTCAGGTTTACTTGCAAACGCCGACAACGCTTCGGTCTCATTGCAGAATGTAGAGACTGAAAAGAGACACAGAGAGGGTAAATGTCACTGACACAAACACTCTCTCATTTCTCTCATACACACACACACATAAAAAATAAAAAAGTGTTCAAAATTTTTTTTTTTTTTGGCCCACAACAGAACATAAGATTTTCTCCAACAAGCAAAATAAGATCATTGCTTGAAAGGTCTAACATCATTAAAATTCTCTGCTTTCCATTGTTCACTTAGGAAATCATAATTTTGCAAATGGAAAAAATGTGAAAAGTGATGCAATAACCTTAAAAACTCAACATTTACAATAAAATATGATAAAATTCTTCGGAGGTCTAAAATTTCATGATTCAAACTCTTTTTTTTTTTTTTCCTTTCTATCCTTTATTCAGAGAATATCACATTAAAAAGAAACATGGTCATTATTTAACAATTTGGACCCCCAAAAAAAATCAAAAAAAAAAAAGTTAGAAAAGTTCAAATTTCTCACTCTCTTAAAATAAAATAAAATAAAATAAAATAAAGCTTCTTTTTATTTTATGGCCCATAAAAGAAACATTCACAAAGGATATTGGCTCTAAAATGGACAGGGAATTAAGAAAAGAGTGAAACCACTTTCTGGTTGAGGAAAGCAAATATATATATATATATATATATGTATATGTATGTATGTCTATATATATCTGACCAATATAGTCCATCGCCTCAAGCTTTGATCTTATCTCGGAAGCAGAATTGGAATCTTCATCAAGCACAAGCACCCTAAGCCCCTTAGGGAAATCTTTCCACTCTTGCAATTCATTTGAAGTGCAAACCATAGCTGGTTTGGCATCGTTTCTCAGCCCAACAAACAATTTTTATTTTCTTTCATAAACACCCCCCCACACACACCACTTCAAATCTGCATCACCCCACATCAAAATTTCACCCCCAAAAAAAAAAAAATCAGCAAACTAAAAAAAAAAAAGAAAAGAAAAGAAATAACATCTTTTCTTGATCTCTTAAAATTCCAACCAAAAAGCAATAACTATAAATATTACCAAAGTACTATTAGTATGACAAACAAACAAACAAACAAACAAGAAGATAATTTTGATCTTGGAAAATTAGAACATACCCATGTTGTGTTACACAAAGACATGTGATTTAAACAATAGTAGATTTTTTTTTTTTTTTTTCAAAGACAATATAATATTATTAAGAAAACCCGATGACAAAGAAATTTGAATAAAATAGTAATAATTAAGGGGAAAGAGAAAGAAGGAAAGAAGGAAAGATTTTGTTGTCGTTGTAGAGATAGTGTTTTGATGAAAGCTTTTTATTCAGCTAAACAACAAGTGGACAAAATAATTCCCATGCGCTGTATATCTGAGAAAAACTACAGAAGGGTAGAGACAAAAGAAACGGAAAAAAAGGTTTGATTTTACCAAAAATGAAGAAAAGATGAAAAAACATACTTTGGGGGATTCATCAAAGGTGAAAGGACTCAACAAGGAAAAGATGAGGAAGGGAAAAACCACTCTCAACGTGCATGCATATATAGATATAAGAAACCAAAATCTATATATACATATATATATATGCATATGTATCTATATATAATGAAATGTAGTGAAATGAAGTGAAATAAAGAAAACCCAGAAAAAGTTAAACCAGAAATGGAGTTTCCATTAACCACTGATTGCTAAAACATAAATGCACCCAAAAGAGAAGATCTTTATTACCACCATAAGTGGACCTTAGAGAGAGATTAAAAAAAAAAAAAAAAAAGGGTCCTTTGTGTTGGCTTCTTTAGGTCCTCTTCTGCACTTCTTCTTTGGCTGTAAGTAGAGAGAGAGAGAGAGAGAGACTTCTCAAGTCCTCCTATTTATTCCCACTTCTTCTTTGGCTGTATTGTATCGTTGTATGTAAGAGGAGAGAGAGAGTCTAGAGAGAGAGAGAGAGTATAGAGAGAGGAGAGAGGTAAGTGCGTTTTTTCTGAAGGGTGTCTGATACCTTTGAACAATGGCAATCGGTTGTCACGGACCACAGAATATACGGGAGGGCCTAAAATTTTTAACCCTCTTATCCTAGTAAGCGGGATGAAAAGTTAAAAAGAAAGAAGAATAAAATCTCAATGTGATGAACATAAATGATGTATTCCTGTCATGTTATTTAGTAGAAGAAAATAAAAGCAAGAAAGAAAATATCGAATAAAATATATTTTATAATTATAATTTTATATAAATTGAGAGATGATGATTTATTAATGTTAAAATAGGTATTTTATTATATTTATTTTGTAAAAAATTTTGCATCTACTTTTTTTTCTCTAAATTTGAAGGATTAAAATATGGTGGGTCCATGAATTTTGAATTTTCTTTCTTCTCAATTTCCTCTCTACTGAATAACTAAAATTTTATTTTCCGCTCCAAAATCCCTCATCTAATTTCCTTCTTCTCCTTTCTCTACTCTACCAAACAAAGGCTTAAGGGGTTTTTTTTTTTTTTTTTTTCAATTCAGTGTCCAAAAGTTTGCCCACAATAATAGCTTTTTTTTTTTTTTTTTAGAATTGGAAAAGTTTTTTTTTAATGAATATTCTGTTCAGCTTCGGCTATTCATGTTTGGATTGGTATCTTGATGATGTCATGATAGATCTCGGATAAACAACTGAGAGAAACTAGTATAAAAAACATGACTCTACCATATTTAAAGAAGTATTTCTGACTGTGAGGGGCTGAAAATAATGAGAACACTATCAAACCTTTTTATTTAGCAAAAATATATATACACAAATAATAATAATAAATATGATAATGAAGAAATTTAGATGCGCATTCTCAGATTTTTACTCTTCAATAGAAGTCAAGATTTGCTTAAAGTCCTTGTACCTATTGCAACATTCATTGAAGCTTAAGGTTTTTGAACATTCATTTTTACCTTAAGAGTTAATGATTCTCCTCTAAGGGTCTTATTGGAAATTAATTTTCATCTTTTGTGACTTTGTCTACGGATTAACATTTTGTACGAAAGGTACGCTTTCAGTAAAAGCCAAAAGGACATAAGAAGGTGACATGATTCTTGATATTTTTTCCCCCACAGAAATACCGATGATCATTAAATATTAATATATTAGTAACTGATTATAAAACTAGTCAGTGATGATATTTATTGAAGACCAATTGATTTAAAAAAACAGTCATTTTTCTAGTTTAAAAAGTTTGTTAAATTTATTAAAATAATTCTTTAAGAAAAATTTTCCCACATTAAGGTAAAAATAAAATAAAAATAAAACCCTAACAATTGAGTTTCGTGCTTTACAATATTACCCTATTCTATGATGACTTTCACCAAGGGGGCCCCTTGTATGATTTGTATCTTTTTAGCTCTGCCTTCTTTTTTTTTTTTTTTTTTTAACCCACTTATTAATGCTTTTTTTGAAACCCAACATTAATTTAATCATGATTAAAGTGGCTTTTGATTATGAAAATTGTAAGCTTTTTCTGCTTTGTGAAGAACGGTACACCCCTTTTAGTTTATTGGACACAAGTGATTAATCTAAGGTTTTGTTTAATATACTAGTCTAATTTCAATTAAATTATAATTTTATTATTGTATTTTTGTCTTTTTTTTTTTAAATTAATAAAAATTATAACTAATTTTTAAAAGATCAATCAATTTTAACTTAAAAATTTTAATTCCAACTAACTATCCAAACAGACGTTAATTAAATAAATAAATAAACAAAGTGTTACAGTGATTGTATCACAATTCACGTGGTTAATTTGATTTTTTTTTTTTATTTGTGGTACTTTTACTGAGAGCAACTTTACTTATTATTTTGCTTAGATATGTTGCAATCATGATGTAATCTATGTTAGATCATGTTTTATATATATATATATATATATACATATATATAAATTAAAAATATAAGGATATGAAGATTGACTATTTATAAATTTGTACTAATAAGAGATAGATTAATTTTATAACATGACTTTGGATTAAAAAACAAAAAAAAAGGGGGCTAATTATCAGTTTGTCTTCCACCTAAAACACTAATTGATTCTTGAAGTGTAATTAAAGTTTTCTGAATTAGTGGTTTGAATTTATTTTTTAGGATTGGTTTTTTCTTTTTTTTTGTTGGGTAGCATATTTTCTAGGAATTGTTAAAAACGAGAAATAGTGGGGAACAAAATTTTGTGTTTTGGATCTACATAGACAAAACCAAATGTTTTTTTTCTTTATTATTCTCTTTTTTTTTTTTTTTTTTTTTGGTTTTTTAATGGTATTGAGAATGACGTTTGTACAAAATGTCTAGCTGTCCCACTCAAAATTAGTCTTTCTTTGTGCCTACTTATTGTTCTTTTGAATCAACCATGATTTGGGTTGGTTTCTTCATCTATGCAAGGCAAAATAATACCACGAGGATGCTTTGTATTACAAATTTGCTTTTTTTTTTTTTTTTATTGGGCTAAATATAGAACGAATTCACTCAAAAACCAATCATGGGCTAACCTTCCCACTTTTTTTTTCCCCCAATATTCCATGATTTTCCCCCTACAACTCCACATATTTATTACGCTTTCCCAAAAAGAATAAACGTTACTTATTTATTTATTTTTGGCTTCAAACATGAATCTTTGCCACTTAAGTTTTTAAAGCCTTTTTTCTCTTAAAAAAAAAAAAACCTTTCCATTCTTTGCTACGTCATGCACAATAAATTTTCTTAAAAAAAATTTCATATAAAAAATGAAAGTTAAATACCTTTTGACCGTTAAGATTTAATCGAACGTTCAAATTTGATTGTTATTATATTTATCATGCACCTAACCTCACACAATCATTCCACCTAAACTCTTTCCGTCGCCGATCTTTCTGCCGCGACGGACGCCGACTCATCCCGACGCCCAACCCGCGTCGGGATGAGTCGCCGCGTCCGCGGCGGAAAGATCCGCGACGGAAAGAGTTTAGTGGAATGATTGTGTAGTTAGGTGCATAAATATCGTACACAATCAACATTTGAACCGTTCATTAATCTTAACGGTCCAAAAAGATATTACCGTAAACCTCAGAGTCTCTACCTTTCCATATGAATCTTCACTTAAGTTTTTAAGACTCTCTCTTAAAAAAAAAAAAAAATTTATTCTTTGCTACGTCATGCACAGTAAACTTTCTTTAAAAAAATTCATAAAAAAATATTATAATAAAAGGAGAACCATTATTGTTTTTTAAATGAAAAATTATATTCGTACTAAGTAAAACATACAAACATCAATGTAATATGTAACGCCCGTAATTCATGAGATAAAATTCTCAATTAAATCAATTCGATTAGTAAAATCTGATTAAACTTAAAAAAAATGACATACAACAATACCCAACAACGGAAAAGTACATCAAGCCACCAATAGTAATTTTGCACACTATACCTCCTTTTTAAAAATCTCTACAATCGATTAAACCTTCTCATTGTTTATTAAAAAAGTACCAGACAAAGTATATAACTAATTTCCTAATATTGTGGATGCTTATATGCTAAAAAATAAAAAATAAATAAAAAGTGATGGAATGAAAGATTAATATTGTAATTCTAATTTCCAAATTGCACTCATTTGCATGCAAAAGGAGTTGCCTATAAACTATATGGTTTAGAGGTTGGTTATAATTATAATATATAAGAATAAAAAATTGATTATCAATGATTAACGGTTGAAGAGGTAGTTAGTTCGTTGATTAAATATTGGAGTAAAATGTTTTTGTTTTTTTTTTTAAGTATTTATTAGAATCACATCTTGCTTGGCTCTTTTCAATCATCGAGGGATTCAATGGAAAACAGTTTGGAGTGTTGACTATTCTTTTTCTGAACCAATAATAATACGACACGCTGGCACTCTGCGGTAGATAAAATGAAACCGAATTTATTATTAAGAAATCTTTTAATACAATTTTATCCGGATGAAGTTAATATTGTACGGAATTAAATGTCGTTCCTACTTGGCTAACGGAAGTTGTAGCTGTGTTAAAAAGGAGGAGCCTAGAGTCACGTGCCGCTTGTGAATCGATGACTCATTACAGCCTAGTTTGTCACGTGTCAACAACTCCTGGATTGATTCGCTGTTTCTCCCTGTTGTCGTTTTTTGAATTTGATCTCATTAAAAAAAAAAATTCGCAGCTTTTGGCAGGCTTTGTTTTGTTTGCTTGGAACCATATTTTTCCCACTTAACTTTGTTATTTTTTAAAATAATAAACAAAAATTTTATTTAGTGATTAAAAAATCAAATAATTCAATAAAAAAAATTAGTTTTATTCAATGAACTAAATACAAACTAAATTAAATAATAAATTTAAATATTTATAAGAGAAAATCTGTAAAAAAAACTATCTTAAATAAAAAAATTATATAAATATCAATTTTAATTTTAATTTTTAAATATCAATTTATGTTATATATGAAGTATCATTTTTAATTAATAAATATTTAAAGTATTTTATATTAATAAATTATACATATCAAAATATCATACTGAGTTGATAGTAAAAAAAGTAGTATAATAATTTATGTCCCTAATTCTACTCTTTGAATAATAGCGAAACGCAATCCCAAAATGGTCATCCCTTTATTTATTTTTATTATTATCCTGCCATATTTTGTTTGATTTTTAATGACACTATAGTGATGATATTAATTCTTACCTTAATTTTTGACTATTAATTCAGTTTATTGTTATCTTTTTAATAATTAATGTAAAATTTAATTTCAATTGATGTTCAAAAGCTGGCCTATGAAAAAAAAAAAAAAAAACCATCAACAATAAATTTTTTATCCCATCAAACAGAAGATTTTAAATTAGAAGCAGATGGCGTTTTGAAAGAGACAAGTATTTACCACCCTTTTTTTTTTTTTTCTTTTTTTCTGGAGCTCAATGTTTGATCGTTTTACGAAATTACGTACGTGCACGGCAATTGAAAATAAAGGGTGTAGACTATCGAATAGGAGTAAAGATAATCTGTTTATTTTTTATTGACTTGTATTGCTACATGGATTTAGTTGAATCAATATAGTCAAGTATTGTCTTCTTCCTTTTGTCTAATCCAAATCTAAAACATTTAGGTGGTTACGCTCTTGAAATCATTTTACAATATTCATATTAATTATACCAAAATGTTACAGAATTATGTGAAATACGAGTTGTTACAAAATTTTTAAATAATTATCGCATCTATTATTAGTAAAAAAAAATTACCCATAAAAAAAATTACAATGTTCATAATTATCATGTAATTTGATACTATCAATTCTGATAATAACACTCAAAATCATAATGCACACACTATCAAAATGTCAGTATTATAATGATTGTTCAAGGCAATTTATAATTATGATTTTTTTTTAAGGAAGACAAGCTGCCAATTTAATTTGTGTTGCCTTTGAATAATGTTTTTAAGAGCAAAATTAAGGGCTAAAAAAAAATTCCGGAAAGGATTGAAATTATTGAACGGACTGGACCATGGCATCGATGTGGTCTCTTTATGGTCACTAGGAAGAAAATACTAAAAAACAAAAACAAAAAAAAAAAAAAATGTTGACACAAAATTAAGATTTTAAATTCAAAGCCATGTGGTCCACGTTACGTACAAATAATTTGGAGATAAAAAGCTATATATATCCGGTCCCAATAAACAGTTGAGGGTTTGATATGACCAATTTAAACTCGACAGTCTGCTCACCAACCTATGCATATAAACAGGAAAAGATTTCCAGAAGATTTTTTTTTTTTTTAAAAAGACAATTTATGAATTTTTTAAATCTGATAATTTTAAAAATGTTTAGAACAATCATTATAAAGACATAATTTTATCTTTTTAATTTCAAAATTCTCAAATCTGACCAATTTGATATCTTTTCTGGCTGATAAATGTTCATGAAATTTCAACTTCAAGAGTGTTTAATTTTTTTTATTTTAAATCAAAATAAGATAATTCTTATATCTAATATTTAAAAAGGTACGTCGAACGAAATAATATTCATATTTTGGTGGTGTTTGGCACAACTACTCAAACTATCCAACTCAAATTTTTTTTTTTATCTTTTCCTAAAAGTTTTTATCTTTTTCCTAAAAAGTTTTTTGTCTGTTCTGAAAATTCAAAAAAATTTACTGTTGAAACTTAAAAATCCCAACTCAAATTAATCCACTAAATAAACCCGAATCATACTTTTTCCTGAACTCATTTTGAATTTTTACACTATTTTCTAGATCGCATTTCCTTTCTAATCCACGATTCAATTAAACATACATTTCAATTCTGATCCACAAAACTCAAACTCCATCCATTATTGCAAACAGGCACTTAGTTTCTTTATTACTTTTTGGATAATTAACCACCCTTAAACTTATAATTTTTGACATTATCAATTCTTTTTGCTCACTATGATGGTTTTTTTAATATGATAACCCAGAAAGGACATTATTGATCGTTATTATTTTAATTCAATACAAATTCCTTCTACATTTTAGGTTCGAGTTTGACTTATAATTAACTTAGGTTTAAGTTTTCAAATGAATTAGAATTAAAATTAAATAAACATAAGCATTAATGTCCTTCTTGAGCCATCACATGCAAAATACGTGTAAAAAACCATCCAAATTTTAATGTGATGTCAAAAATTAGAAGTTCAATGTGTAATTGGTAAGAAAAAAAAATTTTAAGACTAAATTGTCTAATTCGAAAAATTTACAAAGTGTTTAAAAAAACTGAAAAAGGAGCAAAAAATTTAATAAGATCTTCCTATGCCATGTAGTTAACTTTTCACAATCAGAGCTATGTTTTTTAATAGGCTGATAAACATTTATAAGCTAATAATTAGTAGTTTTAAGTTTGGAATTCTTGTAGTAAGAAAGTTAGCCTTATAACTTCTGGTAACTCACATTAATTCATAAATCTACTTTTGCACTTGTTGTTTAAAACCAGCCCTTCAATGAGCATTTGGGCTGAGTTTAATTCATAGATCAGTATTTTTTTTTTTTCTCTTCTTTTAGTACATTATTTAATTATAGGTTTTAGTCGTTATATTAACTTTTTTATATGTAAGCATCTAGTTAGATTAAAAATTTACAACGTGATACAAAAAATTACTTTATATCATAAATCAAACCGTTAAAAAATTGATCTAAATAACTAAAAAACTATACTATCAATAAAATGAAAGCATAGTTTGTTAGCATAAAATTAGCAATCTATTATTTATTTTTATTTTTTATTTTTGTACAAAGGGCCCTCAAAGGGAAATTTACCAACTAAAACTGATTAGTTCCTTTGTGGACATTTGACAACAAAAAAAAAAACAGACATGACAACAATTAATGCTGGGAGTTCAAATATGCATAAGATTAGATGTTGATGAACAACGTCAATTTTCAAATTGGTTGTCGAAAGCTTATCCGAACCATCATGTGATTGAGATGACAACTTTTCAAAGAATTGCATTTATTATTTCTACGTTTTCCCTGTGTCAATGCCATTTTTATGACTTTTAACATATTTCTTGCTTGTCTTCTTTTGGATAACTATGCTTGGTATTACTTTTTGGGAGCTTTGTCTTCCTTCCAGAAGAGCCTCCTAAATTTTGTGGTTTTTAAGAAAAACTCTTCTAATTAACACCTTATAACTTACGGAACATGTTACATTTTTATCTCTTTGAATTTTAGGTTTTATTATAAAATATTTCATAAATTTTAATTTATAACATTCTTTTCTCTTGAATTTTATAAAAATTTGTTAATTTTCCCACTGAATTAATTTTTTGATGAAAAAATATATATAACACTCATTTGAAGTATGAGTTATGGATATTAAATGTGAAACATTTATAATTAAGTAAAAAAAGTAAATATTTATGATTAATTATCATTTTTTTATCATATTTTTTTCTTATAGGTAATTTCGTTATTTCACGTTTAATAAAGATAACAGCTGCAAGAATGCTATCATTGTATGTCATTTCATAATTTTATACTTAATAACCCTAACTGATGCTTCCAACAAATGTTAGATGTATTTTTTTCGCCAAAAATTCAATTGAAGAGGAAAATTCGTAAACTTTTTCAAAACTCAAAGGAAAAGAATGTTACAAATGGAAATTTATGGAATATTTTGTGATAAGGTCTATGTTGATGCCGAAAACGCCTCCGACAGCAATACCCAATGTGGTCGGATAGTTCGGTTGGCACTGGCTAATCGCTCCGCTGTTGATCGCCTACAAAAGGGAAGCACCTCGGAATGATGGGGACACCGGTGTAGTGTCTGCCGTGGGTACTCTGATACTTAAGTCAATTGGAGAACTGATGATCAAAGGGAGAGGCAGAATTTTGACAAGGAAAAATGACCATACCTGAATTTGTGGATTCTTCTTCTATTTATAGGCGCCTCTCACGGGTCTTGGTGCTCGGGACGACCCAGTCGGGTCGGCTACCTAAGGCATCCGGCAGATGATTAGGCCTTAGGCTTGCAAGTGTCGTTGGTCCAATGGACTGGTGTCACGTGTCTCTGACCCAGCACAGGGGACAGTAGAACGATTGCCGCCGGCGCCTGCAGGGGCAGTCCATATCAGAGTAGGTGGTGGCGGGTGGTGATGTGACATGCTGCAGTAGTAGGTAGGTGGCGCCTGCGGTGGATGGTCATAGTGATGGGACTTGTATCAGACGTTAGGTGGTAGGTGGAGTGTGGGCCCGGGAGACGCTTGCAAATTTCGGACACTCCTCAAGATAGGGTGCTCAGAACACAATCTAGCCCGGGTATACTGTTCACCTTGGCTAGATGACAAGACCTAGTCGGGGGTCAGTATTCTCCGAGAATGGCATCTGGTCGGCAAGAGTCAGGCTAGAGGCATCTGGTCCAGATGGACGGATATCGATGCATCCGCGTGACCGGGTTACAATCGGAAATAAGATTCTGTGGTCGGAGCAGATTACGACATCAATAGTATAAAATTCAGAAGAAAAAATGTAATTTGTCCAAACTTTTATTGGAGTTTTATTAAGCTCTTTATTATTTTTTTTAAAAAGAAAGTTACAACAGTGTCTAAAATAAAAACAAATGTAATACCACGGCTATGTCAAACAATCAAGGAATGACCATTAGTCATATTTGTTGTTTCGATTCCAGACCCGGAGGGGGGATTTAGATGCGACCGAGTAGGGCATTGAATTTTTTTCCTTTTGATTTTACCGTAAAAACTTTATAATTTTCCTATTTTATCCTATTGAAAATAAAAATTTTTCATATAACCTCATTAAAACTCTACATTTTAGTAAAACTCTACATTTTAGTTTTTATATTTTGACGTTACTTGAAACAAATTAAAGAAGAACGCTCCACTAAAATATATACTTGATTCCGGCACTGTTCTGCACCATCTATCAAACTATTAATTCTTTAGAGTAACAAATAGCCTAGAATACACTTTCCTTTGTTTTTCATTTTTTTCGTTTTTTCAAAAACCAAGAAAATGTTCCAACAATACAATGCAGACAAAGAAGTGCCTAAAGTTGACGGTAGTAAAGGAACCTTGCCCTTGTAATTGTTTGTTTCTAGTATCATTATTCATTTTGCATCAATAAGTCAAACCTCAAATCCCATACCACTTTCCTAGATACCAGATATAATTATTAGGGAAATAGTTTAAAGGACTTACTTTCTCTCTCTCCCCTCAAGGAGAGACTTAAAAGCTTCTCAGACTTTGTTTAGTTCTAAAATGGCATTTCTGGTCTGGGCGAGTATGAATAATCTTTATACGTTTTTAAGTTTCCTATTAATGAGAGTGCTAACTATGACAAGATATCAAATTCTAAAAACTATTTCTATAATAAGTATACCAATGTAATGACTGATAATAGAGTCAAAAATAGTTTAAAACATGTTTCAATGATCATTGCATATGGCCATTTGGGTGGTTTATATATAAATATATGTATGTATGTATATAAGTATATGCATAATGAATAGGCTATAATTGGTGTTTTGGTACGGATGATCCTAAGTCTTAGACAACTCACCGTACCTTAAACCTAATTGAGCGGCTTCTTATAAGGCAGGGGACCCTAGGATCGATAACGTGAACATCTATACTTCGAAATATGTTAAAACAAATTAATAATAATTTCGCAACAGTAAAAAAATCTTAATGTTCAAATACATACAATATTTATTTGTAATATTAACTACCAATAGAATTTGATCTGATTTTTTTTTTTTCCATTTCCTAAGATCTTTCATATATTTGTCCCTGCATGAAAGTAATTTTCTAATGAATTATTATGCACTTAAAAAGAAGAAAAGAAAAAGAAAATTTTCAACAACAGTGAATATTTTAAAAGTGAAATTTGTATGTTATTCGATCTTAATCAATACACAATTGGACGGTACGATCCCTATTATAAAATATCGGAACTTATAGAAGTGTACAATTTAAAGGAAGACGATGATATACAAAATATACTTCAAATTAAAGAGTGTTCATGGTTGAGGCGGCAATTATGCCCTGTTTTAACATGCGTTTGAACACACAGTCTAATACTTAGAATCACAATTTAATTTTTATCTTTTTTCTTTTGCTTCACTATGCACATAATTTTATAACTCAAATTTTAAAAGTCCATAACTTTATATAGACAAGTCCAAATATGATTATTTTGTTTAGATTGCATAGATTTTTGAGATGAATGTAACAAGCTTTATATCAATTTTTTTTTTCTAAACACATTTCAAGTTTTTACACTTTTTTAACTCAAATAATTCAAACATCTCGATAAGCATACAAACAATCTAAATCCAAATTTTACAATCCAAATCATAACCCCAGATGCATGCTTAGATCTGCCTTTTGGGTCGGGTCCTTGTTACTTTTGAACTTCTTAGATATTAGGTAATGAAAATATTGATCAAGTCATTCCTCTGTTTCAACAGTAGAATCCCCTTAAAGTTTTCGTTTAGGACGTGAGAACACTATCTATCTATTTTTTTTATTATTAGGAAAAAAAAAATGCTGTAAAAACTCTAGGCTATGGGTGTATTTTTCAACTTCAAAGCAAAAAAAAAAAAAAAAAAAAAATCTTCATATTAAGGGGGACCAAAAAGATTTTAGAGACAATAAGATTCTATTGCGGGACATTGGGGATAGATGTGTAGAAAAATTGTACTCAACAAGATAAGATTTACTGTGATGGAACGACCCATGATATTAGACATCTGAATTATTTTTTCAATTGTGTGTCATCGTATAGTGGACGGCAGAAGTCTTTCCATTTGTTCATACGGGAAAACTGGGATCTGAAAAAAAAAAAAATATATATATATATATTATTATTGTGGTTGTTAATTTTATTATGGCTCCCACTAAGAGAGAGAGAGATAAAAACACACGCAAGTTCCAGGCCTATTTGGCAGTGTTTTGGAAACGGTTTTATCTTGGATATGAAAAAAAAAAAAAAGATAATATTTTGAAAATAATTTTTTAATATTTTTTAAAATTGTGTTTGATTGTATTTCTAGATAAATTAATTTGAGTGCAAGAAAAAATAAACTTATATTTAGGTATATTTCTGAAAATATTTACTGAGTATGTAAGTTTTAGAAAATGAAAACGAAAAACTTTATTTTATTTTCAAATTCCTTAACAAAAAAAATAAAAACGATTTGTTGTTTCATTTTTGTGTTTTGACTTTATGCAAACAAGTATTATTTCAAAATTATGTCCAAAACAGTTTTATTGGAGACCATGAAATTCCTTTCTAAAACATTTTGGAAAATACTAAATGAGGCCTCCAAATTTGAAAATTCCTGCCCAAATCATCTTATCATGGTAAAAAAAAAAAAAAAACGAAAAAACTCACATATCTTAAATTTGAGAGCTCATATTCTAATTTTTAAATTCTTATCTTTTGGGCTCATCTCAATCATATTAATGTTGTTGTTTTCTTTTTTAATTTTGGTGTATGATATATAATTTTCACTAGTTAAAAAAAATACTCTTAAATTTTAAATTCATAAACTCTAAACTTAAACTCCTCATTTCCATCCGCTAGCTAGTCCCAATGATTTGTAAATATTATTGTGGTAGTAATTTTTCAGATCTTAATTGGAAAGGACATGCATACAGTAATTAAATATATATTTTATTTAACTGACGATGCATGTGCTATGTGAACAATGTGCATTTAAAGTTATTTTTTAGAACCCATTTTTACAGGAAATAAATATTGTTATGGTGTCTTTACATTTTTTTTTTGTACACGAAGAAATTAACACATGTATAACTCACTGATAGATCAATCATAAATAATTTTTAAGAGAAAAAATTAAGTAAATCTTATTAAATTATAATTTTTAGACAATTATTGATAGGAAGAAAATCCATTCATATTTATAAGTTATTCTATCTCTTCATTTCCTGCTTATGTGAGACTTCACAAAGTGGTTATCAATTTTTTGATATAAAAAGAAAGTAATATATGTAGAGTCCACTAGTAAATCTACCACAATGAACCTTTAAGAAAAGGAATTAAATAGACCCATAAATAGAATTTATTAAGTTATAATTTTTTGATAATTATTAACTGCAAGAGAACTCTTTTACCTTTATTTTTCAAAGAAACAATAAGGAAAATTAGAATGAAAACATGACACCTACCAAGAAACAATACGGTAACAACTAAAAATCAAATCTGTTTTGTTTGGCCATTGACAATATATGTACATGAAGAGGCCTAGATTGTTAACTTTTAGTGTGCAGTTTCATTCTAATAATTTGATCTTTTTGCTAGGATATGGTACAATTTTTTAAATTTTTTTTTATTTAGAGGAACTAGAAAGAGCACACAATTATTGGAAATCTTTTCATTTTCTAATTTTTCCTCTCTCTAAGAGGGTAGTTGGAAGACCCATACAGATGACTATATACATTGCGTGCATCTCTATCTCTCCCTTCCATCAGATGATGAAAATATCGATATCGACCGATATCGACGGAGTTGTCAAGATTTTAATTTACGAATAATATCGATGAAAATATTATGTTAATGGATATTCTAAAAAAAAAATACTTTATAAAATATTAAAATAATCAATATTACATAAATTGAATTAATTTAATAACAAAAACAGTACATTTTTTTATCAAATACGAGAGTTATATCGCATAATGTAACAATAAATCACAATAATTAAGTATTGATTGTAAATCCATTATAATATTATGTTACGTACTTATTCGTCATTACAAAACAATATAATAATACAAAGAGTACATAAAAATCAAATGTCAAATATAAGAGAGTATGTATAAATTTCGAATGTAATTAATACTAAAACAAGTTTCTATCAGGTTAAAAAAAAAAAAGATTTATGTTGATCTTGATCTGAATAATACATGTGCCAATATATTACTCTCCAGTAGTTTTGAAGATATTGTTAATATGTGTATGTTTCTTAGTCTCTTCCAACTATTAACTTATAAATTGACTATTGTTTTATTATCTACTTTGATGAGTTGTCTTTATGAGTATGCAATGACATCTCGATAACAATTTGTGATGGAGGACGGTGGCGGAGGTAGGGGGCCATAATAAAATTTTTTTGTTCTTTTAAATATAGCCCAAAAAATTTATAATTTTTACAAATTGCCATACTAAAAATAAAAAGGTGTCACATAGTTCCTACTTTACCCGTACTAGAAATAAGAATTCTCACATAAATCCATTAAAATTAAAAATTCTCTCACAACCCCCCAAAAATTTATTTTATTTTGAAAAAAAATTGTGTATGTCCACACTAGAATATAATTTTGGCTCCGCCTTCAGTGGAGAATATAACAGTCTCGATTTTGTACTTTAAACTAGGTCCTATTTGAAAACCATAGGGAGGATTATAATCATATGAACTTTGCTTGGTTCCTAAGCTCATAAAATCAAAACTCAAGGCAATAACATCCTCATCAATTTGACCTATTTGAATCACATTGTGTCTTCTTATATGTTATTTTCCAATCACTCCAATGTACTTATTTATTGCTTTACAACCATGATCTTCATCTTGTATAGTATGTTGTCATATTTCATTCATATTAAAATAATAATAATTAAAATGCATGACAAAATTGAAATTTTAGAAAAAAAAAATTTTCCCGACTTTTTGGACATTATGTGGACATATCCAAGAATATCCTGGATAGTCATAGATATTCACGAATATTTTTGGATATTGTGGATATTTGACGGATACGCCTTGAAGAAATATCTTTTCTCCTGTTATTCATGTCGAGACTTCAAAATATAAATAATATCATGAAAATATTGACAATATCGTGGACATTTTCATCATTGCTTCTATCCATGTGTTCTCTAGAGGGCTTAATTAATCACTTTCAAAAAGAAAATTTTATGGTTGGATGGAAAAAAAAACTTCTGATGTTAAGATATTATTATAAATATTTAATTATATTTCCATCAAATTCTGTTACGATTATGTAATTTTTTTAAACATCTGATTTGAATATTTTAATGTAATTTAACAATTTAAAATTGTGTGATCTGACCGTTTAAAACATAGCAACTCCCTTGTCCCTATCCCGCTTTAATTACTTTGTGGATCAACGAGCTTATTTGTGCTGATTTTATGAAAGAAAATCCTTTTTATTATCTCTCTAATCTTGTGTTTTGTCGCTCTTCCTTTAGTTGAGAGCCACACAATTGTTAATCTAAACTTGTGGTCATTATATCCATTGCGATTTCTTCCTTATCCTAATTTTTGTCTTTGTTTTTCCATAAAAAGATTTGACATGCTGTTGTTAACATCTCTAATGTGATCAGCACTAGATTCCTTTCTTTTTCTTCTTTTCCTCTTAATTTGTAAAAAATCAGACAACAAATATCCTGCCTGGTTATGTTGGGCAGTTTTAAAGTTTGGACATATTTTAAGTGGAAATATGTCATTAATTTCTCTTACCCTTTATCACTAATGTCAATGTACCTTATGAATTATGAATTATACCTTTTATGTCCTGTAAACTTTAACATGTGTATCAAGTTACTCTCAGTTAGTTGTCATTAGTTTTTTCCATTATCTTCAATATCAAAATACCTCATGAACTTTATATTTATGTCAAAATTCCCATGATCTTTAATATTTATGTCAAACTATCACTGATATTTAATATTATATCAAACTACCCCATTAATATTTTTTAATTATCTAATATTGCATAGTTACCTAATAATTATTAACTTTTTAGAACATGTAAAAATATATATATTTATATTATAATAAAGTGATATGCATAGTTTTTGTTAACACACTTTTTTTTATTTTACTTATTTTAATTCAAGTTTGTCTGGGTTATGAGTTTACTTATGTATAATCATAATTGGAAAGACTTAGTTATAAGATTTGGATTTCAAATACATTGTTTACTTCGCATAAAATTTAAAATTATAGTCATAATAAATTTCATTAATGTGTTTGCTTAAACTCATAATGAGAATAAATATTGTTAATTTACTCCGATACCCATTCTTAGTTATATTTTTTAATTTAAAAAAAAACTACTAGTTTTCATATTTTGGTATAGTATTATCAATCATAATTAAACTAAATATTATAATATTAGGACAATAAAATAATGAACATAAGTTGTGTAGTTATTTTTATTTAAGAAAATCAAAATGAATGTAAATTTGAATTAAAATAAGCAAAATATAAATAAATAAATAAGTGGGTAAAAAAATGCATTTTCTTTTAGTAGAAAAAATAATTTTTTTACCTATTCTAAAAATTTTAGGTAATTATATAATGTTAGATAAATAAAATATAATAGATGCGGCAAGTAGATATAATATTAAAGATCAGAGGGTACTTTGATATAAAAATAAATATTAGGGGATATTTTGACACAAATGCAAAAATTTTGGGCATTTTGACACAAAAGAAAGTTTATGGGGTATTTTGATATTAAAGATAATAAAAAAAATTAACGGCAACTAACTGAGGCGACAACTTGATATACATGTTAAAGTTCAACGAACAAAATAGGTATATTTCATAATTTGGAGACATATTGACACTACTGACAAAATTTATGGAGAATTTATGATATTTTTTCTATTTTAAGTTGTTTTGACCCTTTGGTTCCAACTAAAACTTTTTTTTCTTTTCTTTTCGATTTTGGGGATGAGAATATAATTTTTCAACCTATATATGTCTGCAATCACGTTCCAACTAAACTTTTGTAGCCTACTAATTTACCAAGATTTAATTTACCATTTAGTTGCTAAGAAAACATATACATTAAAAAAAAAAACCATATAGAGGCTTATTCATTAAAAATAGTTATTGATAGTGCATATTTTTAACGTCAAACATTATTAAAACAATTACATAATTAATATTCAAATATGATGAGATCCAACCAAAACTTGCGAATTCATTAACATACACTGCCGACTTTGTAACTTTCCTTTTTCTTCTTTCTTTTCTTTTTCTTTTTTTTTTTTTTTTTTTTCCCATGATAAAACGTATTTCACCAACACTATATTTACATTTAAGCATGATAAAATGTGAGATTATTTGTATTTCATAAAATGAATTGGGGTAGTTTAATCACTAAAGGGTTGATTTCAATTCTTTTCAATACTCAATATTAATTAAGCTCATGTAATTAAATTTGAAGGAAAATTCTGTGCAAGATTATTGACCAAAAAAAAAAAAAACCTTCCTGGATACGATTGAATCATCAGATTTTTATTAAATTAATATATATTTATTATATAATCTGATACGTTATGATCTAATCTGACATTTTAAAATTGTGTTATGTTAATAATTTTAAATCATATTATGAACATTTAGAGTCTGTTTATAGGCGAAAAAGTGAAAGAATGAGAAAAAAGGGGATCGGTGGAAGGATTCATTTTGATATTTATGGTTATTAATAAAAAAGAAAAGAAGAAGAAAAGCAATTAGAGGGACAGACCCCAAATCATATTTGTATTTTTTTTTATGATTATTTATCGCTCGCTTATTCTTATTTTCTCACCGTCCCACCAACCATAAAAGGAATCTGCAACTCAAGAAGACAAGACATACCTGACCTAACAGTTGGAGCTATTAGGCTGTGGTGTGTGAATGATCCATGTGGGTTGTAAAAATGTGAGCCACATATATATATATATATATATATATATGGTTGCAAGTTGATGGGGTCCAAAAAAAGGCATATACTACCACTGTCTCTGAGGCAGCTCCTTTTGATCAATCATGGTCTAAATCACTTTTCTCACCTCAATAATGGTATTATACACCACTTTTTTTTTTCTTTTTCTTTTTTTTCTTTCCCTTCCTTATGAGCAAAAAATAAAAATAAAATAAAAAATAAAAAATAAAAAAACAGCATTTTTTATGTTCCTAAGGTAAGTGCAATACTTTGTTTCTAGCTAGCACATAGATTTGGGATCCCATCTAATGACTTGTGCTTTTGTCTGTTCTCTTTGAAAATGATTGTGTGAGGGAAAGTTGTTGAAATTTTGAAACAATTTTGTCCCACCCCCCCCAAAATTTTGCTGTAAAGGAACGCAAAAATCATGCTCCTTTTTTCGAGGTCTTTTTGCATTGGTGTCTCGGAACTTATTGTACGTTGTATTTTGCCATCCAAATTTTTCATTTTGAAGTTTGTCCTTTGAAGTTTGAAATTGTGTAGCAAAACAACCTATTGATTGATAACGGTGTTAAATTTCTTGACATAATTTAATTTATGATTTGTTCATATGTCATTAATTAATGATAAGAATAATAGTTTTCACCTATTTTAATCCAAATTTATTGGATTTAGAGTCCTCAATTAAGTTTTATCAGAATTAAAATTTTGAATTTAACCTTTTTTTTTATTATAAATTTGGAAGGACCTATCATGCTTATAGTCAATAATTAATGTGCAAGTCACGTGTCAATTGCTATAAGATTAATATCGTTATCAATTGGGGGTGTTTTGAACCTTTTTAAGTTTAGGGGAATTAGGGTAAATTACAATTTGTCTGATATTTCAGGGACATAATTGTAAAAAATCTTTTTCTTTTTCTTTTTCTTAATCTAAGAAGCATAATAGATTGGGCTTTTGTCGTTTTGGTTTTTAGAATTTATTTTAAATAGATAAGTTAGCCACTAAATTTTTTAATATTTTAATTTTGATGTATTACTTCTTTTTTGAGGCTAGATAAATTGTTTTCAATTATAATTTGTTTGACATTTTAATTTAATTTTAACTAAATTTTATTTTTCATATAATTTTTATCTTTTCTGAAAATTAATAAAAATTATAACTAGTTTTTTAAAAGTCATCTTAACTCCAACTTAAAAATTTCATATCCAATTAACGAACCAAATGCAAGCGTAGTCATGTTTCATAGGACTCTCAAATTGATGACGAGTACAATCATTTAAATTCTGGACGCAATACCCTCTTATGTATCATATAAGCTCATTTGAAGGCATCTACACAAATATCATATAATGCTAAAGCAAGTCGTGTAACGATATTTTTGTTGAAAATTTTTACAACCCTCGTTGATTTGGATAACTATACAGTATTTAATTAATTCATAATAGGATCAAAATTAAAAATAGAAGGTAATTAATAATTGACAAAATATAAATAGTCCCTTTTGGCATCTCGGTTTTCACCTATTTTTTAAATGTTATTTTTAAATTTTTTTTCTATTATATTTTCTCTCATAACTACTTAAATTTGTAAGATCATTTTTTTATCAATTATCGATTTTAATTAAGTTGTCAATTAAATTAAATTAAATTATAAAAATGTAATAAAATAAAGAACACAGATAATTTTTACGAAAATTGGTCACACATACTCTTCGGGACCATGTCCAGCTATCAAACACTCCATTTGATCTTTAAATGATTACAAGTACACTCGAACTTAAACAATTTAAAAAATCTCTCTTCCTATTGTCGCTGGTCGTCTTGAACCTATTAGCCGGTTGTGTTTGGTGACGACCACTCGTCTTGACGTTGAAGTCCCTTCAACTGAAAATGCATTCTCCCGAAAGCTTCAAGTTCCTCTCCCGAAGAACGATATCATCTCCTCCCGAAGACTCCAAATTCTTCTCCCGAAAAACAAAAATCACATCAAAAGACTAAGTCTCAAAATATGCTGTAAAACCCTCTCTGTGCTGGTACTCCATAATCTGTTTTTGAGACTATAAATAAGCAGCTGTACAACCTTCACAATATATTGGATTAAAAAAATAATTTAAATTTCAAAGTGTTTTCTGATCTGTTGCAACACTTCTAGAAATTCTCTGACATTCAAATATGAAAATTTCCTTTATAATCTAAATTTACTTTACTTCATAATAGCTGCTGATAAATCAAGAAAAACATTCAAGAAACTCTAGAAATAAAATCTTCCAACATTTTAGAGTTCAAATGCAAGATTTTTCTCTTTTTGGGAAAGTTTTAATTTCTAATTTAAATATGAAAAAGAAACCTACTCAAATTAGAAAATATATTTTTTAAATAAAATCTCAAAATAATCTCCATCCTACTTGATTTTTACCAAATAGAAACCGTCAAATAATGCATACCAAGTCAAATACATTATGTCATA
This sequence comes from Ficus hispida, assembly GCA_025413025.1. Classification (NCBI taxonomy): domain Eukaryota; kingdom Viridiplantae; phylum Streptophyta; class Magnoliopsida; order Rosales; family Moraceae; genus Ficus; species Ficus hispida. Next base: position 29,058,420 of record CM046372.1, read on the forward strand.
TTAGCTTCTTACCCAATTTCTAAAACAAGCAACTATCTATATCTTTAAAATAAGTAAGTTGTCCAACATCCTAAAACTAACTAACAAAATATTGTTTTTGATTTTTCTGACAAAATTATCATAAATATCAATATATAAAAAACCTAATAAAATTAGTTAAATAAATTATGAATTTGAATTTGAATTTTCGATCAAAACCAGCAAATACCCTGATAGAATTTGCTAGAAAGAATTCTGTTTTTTTTTTTTTTTTTTTTTCAATGTCAGACAGTGATTGGCTCCTCTAGAGTTGTAAAGGGTAGTCATCTCAACTGAAGTTGGTCTCCTCGTTATCAATGAGAAGAAAATTGATGTACCTTGTCTCTTGCTTTTCCTAGCTACACTTTTAGACATCTCGACACTCTCTCTTGGTGGCATGGCAAAATAGAAATTTTCAACATGAAAATTCCAACCTAGGGATTTTATTTTTGTATTTAACAAGAAAATAATTAGAAACAATCAAAACAAAAACTAGTAATCCTTCAAAAAAAAAAAAAAAAAAACTAGTAATGTGTGGAAGTACTAATAATAATAAATAAATAAAAACTTCAGTTCGAATAACAATAATAATGGCTATATAATGTAATTCTGGAACTGAAATTTTTTACTATAACTTGCATCCATTTTTAGTAATATTACGTTGAAAGGATTGTGTAAATATGAATCAGTTTCTAATGATTATACAATGTAATAAATTTATTACACATAATAAACACACATTCTTATTAAAGTTTCCTTAATTTGCCTCTACTTCATGTTGATGGATTGCATCAAATCTTCAAATTTCATGGCTTCACTTTGTGTAAAGAGCAATTTGTTGTTCAGTCAAATATTCTTTAAATTTTTTTTTTCAAAAAAACAAAAAGAAAGTCGTCCTAAAATGTTACGTTTTAAGGTTATAGTTCCACAAAGGACATTGATGTAAATGGCTGTGTGTTCCCACTGAGTTTTTTAATTTTTTCTTGATATTTTAACGTAATTTTACATGTGTAATTATTTAGTAATAAAAATTATATAACTATATGCTTGTGTTTCAGAGAAATTGTATCTAAACCATTGTTAAATGACTGAAACACATATATATTATATCTTTATTTAAAAAAATAAATCATATTTAATTAAAAAATAATTTTTATTAAAAAAAATTTATGAATCCGTCACTAATAACAGGAACCGATGAATTTTGGTTTGAGGGCTTAGTGTAAAATTGCTACGTGGGTCTTTGGAATGGACGTAACTAATGGTGGTTTGGCAAGATGGCGATAGTGCTACAGCACATGCATGGAATCACGAATTGCAATTGCATCAACGACGTAGTAGACTAATTTTCCCCCTAAAGAGAGGATTATCGATGTTATTTACATGCAAATCACTATGGATTCAACATTAATTGTATCCTACATTGTTTTAAGTAAGACCTTCCAAATTCAAAAGTTTTCATCGGCTCTGTATGGATTCAACTCCACATGAAAGCAGATGTAGCGCACATATTTTTTTGGTGTCTCATCACATGAGAGAGATGCGGAGTGGGATCTATATGAAGTCAAATAAATGTGTTCTTCTATCTGCTAAATATCGAAATTGAGGATATTCTTAAAAAGTAAATAGATAATAATACTTTTTACTATACCAATATATAGAGAATAGAGGTTTTCAGTATCGTTTTTTTGATGTGGTTGATTAAATTGGACAATTTCAATTTCCTTTCGATAAAAAAATAAATAAATTTTTTTTTGAGGTCGTTACCTTTAAAAATTCTCCTCCGTGCTCTAGTGAAATGGAATATTTAATTTCCCTGTAACAAAAGAAATGCAAGATTTAAGCTTAAATTATAAGGAATAACAATTTTTTTTTTTTTTAATTTGGAGTGGGGGGATTCGAATTCTGTACCTAAATGAAATTAAGTGTGATATTACTGTTAAATTATGTCTGTAGTCACAACAAAAGTATCTTTTAATATTGCCAATCTCTTTAAACTCTCCGACCTGTGATGCCTTATACTAACTTAATATCTTAAAATTAAACAAAAATTCATATTCAACACAATTATCTCTACTTTTTTTTTTTTTTTTTGCTGGTATTAATTAAAAAAAAAAAAACCAGTGATATTTCGAATCTAAGACCTTAAGGATTCTAAACTCCTGTTCCCGTCCGATGGACTAGACCGACTGGATTATCATCTCCTTAAATGAAATGAAAATGAATTCGAGAAAAGCTGGACCTGTTTTGCAACAACATTTGAACTTTATTAAGATTTCATAAACTCAAGGATGCCAAATATAAAACAAGAGCAAGAAGTAAATAGCAGTTTTAAATAATAATTGAAGTAAATAACAAGTTTTTAAATTATTTAAAAATACATAATTTCAAATAGTAAATTTACTAATGTAAGTAATAATTGTTACTAAAATTTTCGATAGGGGAAATAATCTAAAGGGTACAAATTTAGAGACCATTACACCAACATGACATAAATTAATGTGACACAAAATTAAACTAAAATTAATTAAAATTTGTCATGTTGGTTAAGAGGAAGAATTTGTATTATGTTGATTAATATGAAGAAAAAAAAAAAAAAAAAGGGAAGTAGTTAGGCTATTTTCTCTTTTCCTTTCCTCTTCTTTCTCGATATAAAACTAGGTTTGTACATCAGCCCAAAGTGGATCCAATCCATTTAAGCCTGCCTCTATTTGGAAAATTCTCATTATTGACTGACTTAGGCCTAACTAGAGGCCCCCCTCGTGGAGAGTAGAATATTTCTGTTGTTGTATATGAACCTACAAGGGTGTTTTATTTATTTATTTATTTTTTTGCTTGAATAAAAATATATGAACCTACCATTTATTCCTATGTGATTTGATACTTAAAAACTTTTATCTTGTCGGTTGTTTTTTGTTTTTTTGTTTTTTTTTTTTTAAATCATACCAAAGAATTTTCCTTTCTAAATACCCTTTGGAATGGAAAGTCATAAGAGTAAAGTTACAAAGTTGAATGGGCATAGCTTTAATCTTCAGAGAAAGCAATGAGTATTATCCTTTTGCTTTCTAGTTCCATCTTTTTCATCTACTTCTATAGAACTGCACGTTGTTTGCCATATAAAAATACTCATTCATTAACCGTTGCCAATTTAATTCAATAATTAAATAGAACTTAACTCAACTAGTCAGATTTATATATATATATATATATATATATATATTGTAGTACTTTTTTTTTTTTGTGGGAAAGTTTCATGGCATTAATTAGTGGAAATATCTTCAAGAACTCTATTGAATTCTTCAAATAACCACTGTGGAATTCTTGGACTAATTATTCATCATCTTTGTTACACAATTTTATTTTATTTTTCCTGTGAAATCAATAGAACAAAGATATTGCAAACGCTCCCTACATTCTAAAAAACAAATTCTATGAATTTGGTCCAAATTCATCTCTTGGGATCAGAAAACACTTAATTTTTTTTTTAATTCCCTCCACTTGTAGGGATTAATTTCATCATTCATCCAATATATATATATATATATATATATATATTCTTGGCTTTCATTAAGGCCCAAACACAGACCTGGTTTTACTCATCATCAGTAGATGTGCTGTTCCCTTTGCTGCCAACCCAATACTGCTTGACAGCAACCAGTACCTTCTCTGGCACCAGAGGGCCTTCCTCGTGATCCATCAACTTGATGTCCCATCTCATTCCAGCAGCGATTTTCTTAACCTTGTTCAGGACATCGACTTTGTCACGTAAAAGGACCGACCCCTCAGGTCGCAAGATGCGGTCCATCTCGAGTAGGATGTCTTCCAGCTCGCACCTGCGTATTCGTTTTACACAAATAATTATAAGTTTTACAAGAACATGGAATTTAAATCTTCGAAGAAAAATAGAATGAGGTGCAACCAAAATTAAGGGCTGAAAGGAAATGAGTCTTACTTGTCCTGGTATAAGCTGAATACACCGTTACCATGAATAAGATCATATGTTCTTGGGTACGTAGAGAAGCCTTCGCACCTGAAAGATTACGGGAATAAAAAACATCTTTAGATTCCAGAGAGCTTTGTCGGTTTAAGCAGTAAAATTTTCAGTTTGTAACAATGATTGTGGTAAGTAGCATGAAGATCACATTATCCACTCAAACTGTTAAATTTCTCCTTGGAAGTACTCTAGGGAAGATTCTTAGGGACGTACCAATCGTGATACAAGCCAATTAAACCTCTCTCATAAATCACACCTAGAGTGTTATCAGCAATGGTAGGCACAACGTTCATCACCCACGATTTTCCTGATTCTAGTGCGGCTGCGAATCCTCCAAGGCCTGCGTTCATGTCCATCACATTCCGGTATCTAGAGGTGCCAACCATCCTATTAATTCTCTTGTAAGCATCTACATGCTTTTTCCAAAGCCTGTTGTCCTCTTTGTAGGATTCATCTGTACCCCAGCAACAAGTCCCTTCGCTATCCGAGGAGGGACCGCAAAAAGTCTAGCCGGGAACTTCTCCAATTCCCCTCCCGCTACTTCATTCACCCTGGTTACCTCTGGCAGAGTAGTTACACATGACTCCATTTCCTTGTACCTGACAGAACCCACATAAAATGAAGAAAGAGAATGGCAAGCAAATCAATTATCAATTATCGCCGTAATTTATGTATTCAAGAAGTCAAATTCCGTTTCTCTGCATTATCATGTTACTGTTTAAAAAGGGTTTCCCTTAATTTAGGCCAACGTGATTCTGAAGGAAGTTAAAAACTCATGAAACTTCGAGACAGGAATGGACGAATCATCCATTCTTATGTATTCAGATCAGACAAGTCAAGTAAATGTTTTAGATATCTAACCTCTTAACGATGAAAAATGGAAATGAAAATACAATGCAAGAACACAGCGTAAAGGAGCTTACCAGACGTCATCAGCATCCTCTGTTTTACACATATCGGCAGACTTTCTTTGGCAGGATTTAGCATTTACTTTTTTCCTAAAGATAGCAATGTCGCCCTTCTCATATTTTTTCTCCCAGCAAAGAAATTCAGCAAGTTCTTCGATCTTCTTCTGCTCTGCCTGAACATCCTCCTTAGTCCTCTTCCATGTTTTGTAGTAGGTCTTCCAATTGATCGGAGGGCCGGACAAGATCCAGTATCCACCAGGTCTAAGAACTCGATCAACTTCCTTGAGATACATACCATCTGACGCCAAAAATCGGTACAAGTAAAATGAGAAATGTCCACAGGGTGTAATGACCTCATTTCAACGTAGCTTAAGTTCTAACATCATATGATAATTTAATAAAATATAATGACGCCAGAGACATAGTTGAAAGCAGCGGAGCTAGCCTATCATTTCAGTGGGGGTATATAAAGTTTTAAGGGGGATTTATTTAGGGATAATCAAGTTTTTTGCTCTTAAAGTTTTCACACAAATATTTATATTTTGCTCCTCAATAGTCAATTAGAAGATTTTCCGAATATTCATAAGACTTCATGAGTTTGTGCTGGCAACGGATAAAACTTCATATATTGTTGTATTTATAAAGTATGAACGTGTAAACTGTATCTTTCAGAATCTTCAGAAATCAAAATATGATTTCTTAGCTTAGATATAAGTAATTCCGATAGCTTACCATTTGCGGTCCATGGTATTAGACATCGGGAGCACTGAGCCATATCGAAGCTCTAGATGGGTATGGAAGACGGATCGATCCAAGAACACCGATAATTGCAGGAACACCTCGCTCCAAAGCAAACTGTACCTGTGCTTCGTGATTGTCCCGTGGTGCAAAAGACATGGCCAAAACATTTCTCTTCATCAAGTATGCACCCCAGCTTGCAACCTATACGTCATGTGATGTTTGGCATCATTAATCCAACAAACAATGAGCAAATAAAAATAATCACTATTAACAATGAGGAAGATATGTGCATGATTGAGTAAAACTAAAGGAAAACCGAAGATGAATGTTAAACAGTAAACATACCCCACAACCAGTATCCAAAGCTGTCCTGATAGATCCATCTGCAATTGGAATAACCGATGCAAGTTCATCGATATACGCATCAGCACCTTGGGGGAACATTGTTCCTCCACCTGGAAATTTAAACACATTTCCCTTGAACTGCACCCAATTCTGGCCAGCCTTTTCGACTGTCAGATGCTTATAAGGAACATTGGAATAGTAGGCATAGTCCCGGCTTTTAGGCCATTGGAAGGGAATTGTATACCCTTCGGGTGCAGGAATAAGGCAATGCAGTTTCTCCTCATCTGGGGGACAATGCCTCTCCCTGTAAATCATATTCTCCCTCGAGAACTTCATTGCTCGGTCTTGTTCTTGGCAAGGAGTATAATCGGTGTACTTAACATCACATGGCTTGAAAATTTTTGTTTTCGGTTCAGAAGGTGCAATAACCCCGACATAGTTGTGATGACTTTCAAAGTCCAAATCATTGATGATATTGCAATCGGTCTGCTTGGTTATTTCAAACGCTATCCTATCTCCTTTTCCAAACCCGCTCTTTTGCCATGCTCCGAGAAGGTAAAAGAAACAACATAGACCAAGAACAACAAATATGGATAACGGGCTTCGTCTGCCTCCTGGCGGGGCATTTTTAGAACCCATGATCTTCTTGGATGGTTCTCTCAATTCTCAAATCTGTAGAAAAGATGTAAAGTCATGAACAGTCGGCCTGCAACAGATGATCGACGGTTGAAACTTGAAAACTCAACGCCAAAAACTAAACAAACAATTCCATATCTACCTAAAAAATAAAGAAAAAAACAATAATGAGATGTTATTTTCACTAAAAGGAAACTGAATCTCCAAGCATATGGATCAAAGAAGCAAAAAAACGCAACTTTTAAGTTTGATTAATTTACCATTCCTATTAGATGGGCAAATTAAGAATAAGTATGATTTTTCTGCTGTCAAAAAGGGGAAAAAGTGTAAGACTTGAATTAAAAAACACACCCATTTTGACATAGAAAATTTAAGATGTCATGGGTAACTTTTTTTTTTTTAATTTTATTTTTCTAGACTTACAAATTTTCCTCCTCCTGAACTTCCACATAAGTTACAGTGGAATTTCGTAGTGAAAAAAAAAAAAATCCATATTATCTTCACTGTTTTCTTAAGAAAAACAGCAGATTTAGCCACGGATTTGCATCAAAATCCTTAGCACCGACTATGGGGAAGCTGAAATTTCAATGCTATATAATCTATAATATTTAAGTGTGTGTATATATATATATCACTTCAAATCAGCTAAGAAGCTCAACTTGGGAGTAAAAAAAAAAACGTTATCATCCCAACAGAGTCACATTAAACACCGATTTACATCAAATCCAGATCAACTCTTAGCTCTCTTCCCTTTTTTTTTTTTTTTTTTTTTTTTTTTAAGTAAGTAATGAGAAAATAATACTTGGGAGATCTTGAGTCCAAGAAAGTTCAGTTCATCTCAAAAATGGTAAACTCCCAGTTAAACAAAAGGACAAAAATAGCAACACTGAAGAACAAGAGAGATAAAACGAACCCAAAATTACAACTAGCAAAATCGAAAGGAAAACTAAGAAAAATCCCAGTTTTCTCTTCACAAAGATCCACGTAAAGACAAGCAAGTTCATCACATTTTGATCTCAAAGAGACTCAGGTTCCAACCAAAAAAAAAAAAAAATTGCAAGACAACATTAAACGAAATAAAGATGGAAAGAAAACCAAGCTAACCTCAGAGAGAGAGAAAGAGAGAGAGAGCTGAAAAAAAGGTAGAGAGAGAAGTTTTACTAAAGTGGGCACTTGATATTTCAAACTCTTCTTCTTCTTCTCTTCAGACTCTTTGAGATCCCCACTCACACTTACAAGTGACCAGTGACTACTACTGAGAGACAAATTGAAGAGAAATATATATATATATATATATTTATAGAGAGAGAGAGAGAGAATTGGCTGATATACAATTAAAAGCGAAAAAAAAAAAAAAAAAGAATGTTATGCAGTCGATCGTTGAGTAGGAGATGTCTTTGTGACGGAGATATGATTGCGTTTATTACCGGTGAAAAAAACGAGTGAAAAAAAAAAAAAAGGCTTAATGGACTTTGGCTTTGATTTGGAATATAATTTAGTTTTAAAATAATGGATATGGAACTTAACCGTGTTGGATCATCCGCCGACATAATTTTGTTTTGTACTGGCATTGAATGTACAATTTCCAACTATAATGTTATTCTTTTTTTTTTTTTTTAATTAATGATATGAGCATTTCTATATGTCCCTAACGTCGGTGTAGCCAAAAAAAAAAAATTCTTTTTTTCTTTTCAGAGCATTATGAAAAATTTAAGGGTCGTTTGTAATACAAACTTGAGTTTTGGAGGGTTTTTTTTTTTTTAAATGTGTTAATTTTTCAAAATATATGTTTGATTAAAATATAAATTAAAAAAATAAACTGTGATCTTTAAGTAGCGTAACAATTTTAAATGTGTTTGAAAAAAATTACCATATAAATCTTATTTTATTGATCTTGTCTTTTTAAACATTTAGATATAAGCATTATTTTATTTTAATTTGAAATAAGAAAATAATGAATATTTACAATTTGAGTACTTTAAAAATGGAAGGAAAAAAAAAAAGAGAAAAGAAAAGCAAATTTGAAATTGAGTTATGAAGAGTGACAAAAAAAAAAAAAAATCCAAAACTCTAATTATAGTTAGAGTTCCAAATGAAGTCTTATAATTGAATAAAGACTTATCACTAGATTATTAAATTTTTTCTTGTCAAACAGAACACAGTAAAAGTTTTTCAATTTTTTAGTGAAAGCATAAACATGTAACTTTCTTGTATAACGGTGATAAAACAAGAATGTTCAATGATTTTAAGAAATTAAATGAAGACATGTGCCCCACTTATAAGAAAGTGATTTTTGTCACTTATTTTGATTACGTTTAATACATGTTAAATGATGTTTTTCTATTGAGAAAAAAATATCGATGGCGGATCATCAACTAACAGGTTAAGATCTCAATGAGTTCAAATGTGACATGTATTTTATATATGACTCAAATTCTTAATGTGATAGAAATGAAGGCTATAAGGAATTTGTTTTTTTTTGAATAAAATAAAAATTGGTTATAGGGGTAGAAGTTAGAATGCCCGGATAACACCAGGATGGTAGATACCCCCCTGTGTGATAAATGGATCTCTTACAAAGTGAATTGTCCATATACCCCGACTAACACGATGATGACAACTCGAACCCAAGCATTCAGCGAGGAGAACAAACATCCTACTAACCCACTTAAAGAACGTTGGCAAGAATTTCTTTTAACACCCTGCATCCACCACAAGTACATGTCAAGTGACATATGATGTTGGAATATATAGAATTAGGGTTATTCCTCGTTATCTTGATTTGGGTAAAATACTAGATTTTGTGGGAAATCCTAACATTAATACTACATACCAAGGCTTCGTTTGGAAACGAAGCTCAAGCTTGATTTTCAACACTCAAGTTTTATCTTTTTTCTCAAAAGTTTTGTCTTTTTCCTCAAAAGTTTTTGTCTTTTTTCCAAAAAGTCAACAAAATTTACTATTTCAACTTCAAAAATTCAACTCAAACTTATTTACCAAACGGACTCTAAAAGGATGCATAAGGTTATGTTCTTTGAATAGTGCGCAGACTATTATGTCCCTTAGGCAAAGTTATTTTTTCCTCTAGCTACAGTGAATAGACATAATTGCCCTTTTTCCCTCATTGTGCGGACCGATTTGCTCTTTAATCAGTGTTGCTTTTTCCTTCCGCTATAGTAAATTGACAGTTTTACCCTTGATTTTTGTTCTTTGATGATTTTACCCTTATCAGGTGTACTGAATTAGGGTTTCTCTACAGTTGATGGACGAAATTGCCCCTTTAACCCTAGATTTTTTTTCCCTGACTTCTTTCTTCGCCGCTCATTTACTATGTCTATTTTCTCTCTCTTCTGTTTGCTTTCGCTCTTTTTCTCTCTTGGTTCCTTCGTTCTTTCAAAATCCTAAAGTTTAATTTACGTTTTTCTTATTGTCGGTTTGTGTTTTTTCTGGCATCATCTTTTCCTTATGTTGTTTGCTCTTTTTTTTTTTTTGAAAAAAAAAATTTCGAAGTATTTTCTTCTTTGATTTTTTTGTTACACTGTTCATTTTTCTTCTTGGGTTTTTCCTTTTCTCCAAATCCTACGTTTTGGTTATTTATGTTTTTTGTGTTCTTGATTTGTTTTTGCTGTTATTTTCTTCGTCTTCTATCATTTTTTTTTGTTTTTTTCTTTTCTTTCCGAGGTTTTTTTCTTCTGCTTTTGGTTCTTCAACTTTAGATTTTAAAATTTTTATTTTGATCTTTTTCTCCTTACTGTTATTTTGGTCCCGCTTTTTCTTTTTTTCCTTTCTTTTTTTAGGGTCTTGGTTGGTTTTTATTGGTTGTGAAATTTTTTTTTTTTATTATTAGCAGGGTTTTTTCTTACATATATATTAGTGGATAATTTTTTTTTTGGTTTCTGTATGTTTTTCTCTTAAAATTTTCCCTTTTTTTTTTTCGGTTTTTTGGGTGATTTTCCTTTTTTTTTAATGGTTATTTTTTCCATGCATGTATATAATCAGTGGTGTGGTTTTTTTTTTTTAATTTCTTTTTTTAGGGTTTTGATTGGTCTCCTTTTGTTGTGATTTTTCCCTTATTATTATTAGTAGGGTTTTTTTTGTTGCATATATGTTGTTGGATTTTATTTTATTTTTGGTATATTCTTGTTTATGGAATTTTTTGTTTCTCCATTTTGTTTATCCTAATTTTTTTTTTTTAGTTTTTGTGTCATTTTTTCTTTTTGTCTTTTTGATAGTTGTTTTTTTTTTCCTTGTATTTGTACATAATCAGAGAAAAGTATTTTTGTTTATTTTTTATTTTTGGTTTTCCTGTTTATAATTATTGTTATTTCTGCTTCCTGTATTTACATGGTTCGAGAAAATCACGGAAAAAGCTGAAGAGCAAAAATCTAAAGAAAAAATGGGGTAAGAAAATGGTTTTTCTGGACTTATATATATATATATATATATATATATATATATGCTGGTCTTTATTTCTGGTTTTTGTTAATTTGCTTTTGTATATTGTGATAATAATGCTATGAACATGGTGGATTGGGAGTATGCAGTGGAAATTTCAAGCACTTACTTTCGTGATATTTTGATTTTTGATTGTTCTCTTTTTTCCCTTCTCCTCAGGTAATATCTTACTGAACTTGGTTTTTAAATTTAATGACTTGATTGTTAGATTTATATATATATATATATATATATATATATTTTCAAGATTTGCATATCCTTTTCAGATGATATTTTATTTGTTAGTTTTATATGAATGAATTGTTGGATTTTCTTATTTGTATTATTTAGTTAGATTTGAACGGATTGTTAAACTATTTCATTCTTCAGGCTTCTAGACCTTTTACGTTATTTATTAGCTATAGCTTTTGTAGTGAGATATGTTGTTATCGTCTTTGCTAATATGTCCCAGACATTTAATGCTTCTAAACAATCTTTTTGAGTCTGTAATTGTGCCATTTACTATGATTCTGTGATTTACTATTTACTTTCTTTAGTTTCACTCTATTTTTTTTACAACTGTTACCCTATTTTTAATGCTTCTGGGCTACAGTTTTGGATCTGTAATACCTTGATTTACCTAAACTCTGTTATTTATTATGACTAATCATGTTTTCCTATGATATTTTACTAAGATAACCCTATTATTATATTTCTGCTTTTTTTACTCACCGACCTTAAAAACAAAAAAACAAAACCTTAAAATTTTAATTTATAATTTTTCTATTATAAATAGTATGCTTCTTTATTTACTGATTTATTCCTGTGTTTAACTATCACTGCTTCTCAATATTCTCCTACTCACCTTCTTTATAGTCGTCCTTTAGTTATTACTATCTCTGTAACATATTCTTATTTACTCTACTCCCAGCCTTCTTTAATTGTCACCCTGACTTTCTTATTCCCTACTTTCACTACAAGAAATTTGATTTTTTGTTACCAAAAAATCGGTAGCAGAAAGTCCTGTTTTTGGTAACAAATTGTTTTTGCTACCAAAAAAATTTGGTAGCAGAAAGTGAGTCGCAAAAAGTATTTGTTACCAAAAATTTGGTAACAAATACTTTTCGTTACCAAAATTTATTTTGGTAACAAATTGTATTTGGTAGCGAAATATATGATATTCGGTTACCAAAAAATTTGGTAGCAAAATATATTTGGTAACAAAAAATATCCCTTTTTGGGAACCAAAATTTTGGTAACAAAATGTATTTTGGTAGCAAAAAGTTAGAGATTCAGTTACCGAATTTTTGATAACAAAAGGTCTTCGGTAGCAAAAAATATGTGAGTTAGTTACCAAATTTTTTGGTAACAAAATGTATTTGGTAACGAATTGTATAAGATTCTGTAACCAAATATTTGGTAGCAAAATGTATGAGATTTAGTTACCGAATATTTTGGTAGTTAAAAGTATGATATTTAGAAACCAAATTTTTAGTAGCAAAATGTACAAGATTTAGGTACCAAAATTTGAGTAGTGAAAGGTATTTGGTAACGAATTCTTATGTTTTAGCCACCAAATATTTGGTAGCAAAAAGGGCAAAAAAACTAAATTTTTGCTACCAAATATTTTAGGCCACCAAAATTTAAACAAATTAATATACTTGTATTTTTTCCCAAAATATATATAAGAAAATCAAATTTAATTGACAAAATACCAAATATTAACTAAAGCAAAATACCAAATATCTCTAAATATCTCAATACATATTAGAATCCAAACAAAATACTAAAATAGGCATACCTAAGCAAATCCAAATAATTGTGACTACTAAATATTGTACTAGTAAATAATTAATCTTGCAAGAAGAAAAAGAGCTAACAAACTGGGACCGGAGCTGGCGGTGGTCGCGGATCTTCATTACTTGGGAGGGTCGGTCCAGGATGATTTGATGGCACATTAAGCCGCTGAATTTGGCTTGGAAAGTATAGCAATATTTGGCTTGGAAAAGTAATTCAAGGACAGAACAAGAAAATAAAAGCCAGTCTTAGAAAATAAGATCCTGCAATGATGCAACATAACATGGTGTAAGCTATTTTAATGGGGTCAGGACTTAAGGGGGAGATCTTTGTGGGTGTAGACAGCCCCTTTATCACCATCTACTGCTTGCCCACTTCTTTTGAGCATCCTGCAATTGCAGCATTTCGGCATTAGTTACTTTCAATAGATCAATGTTTTGTTAGTATTCAGCATACAAAAGTTTTCAAATCCTCATATTCATATCCGCTCTCAACAAGCAAACAAGAAATTCAATTTGCTCCTTACTTCTGCTGCTAATTGCTAACTAATATATATACACAATAATCAACAAGTCTTTGAATCAGAAACTAGTACCATCTTGTCATTAACTATCCTTCCACTCCGACTGGACCACAAGCATGAAATCGACTTGTGCTTATCCCGACCTGTATGAAAATTCAAGAGTTGTCAAACAAAAGAGCAGTGACAATGAGAATACTGAGTTTTGTGGTAACTGTTGCACACGATTATACCTCTGCACCAAGTCCAAACGGAGCACCATCAAAAAATCTTGTGCTTGCATTGTGGAAAACAGCAGCACTGCCAAAGCATATAACAAGTCACATCCCATTAGTAACTGCAGACAGAGAACGGACAACCAAAAATACACCAAGTGTTATTGAATACTATCACCTGTCAACTTGACATAGAAAAACTTCCACAACTTCTTTGGTCTTCTGCTACGATGCAGCCAGTATGTGCCCTATCGAAAGTGGGAAAAACATAGAAAAATACAAGTCTATAGCATCTACAAAACCGCATAGTACATTGTTGTGGAGAAGAATGTGATGAAAGAAAAATTCAATAAGTTATCAAGTTTCGTTATCCAAAATAAAATGCATATAACTTGCCTTCCATGTTTATGAATATGACCAATGGCTGCATAAACATCATGCACAAAAAAATTTGGTTGCAGAAATATATGACGCTCAACAATATCTATACGATGGGAATAACAATTCAAACATTTTTTACAAGGACAACGACACTTTCCTTCTTCATCTAGGTGACTATGTGCTTGTTCAATAAATCTTTTCATTCCACTCCTATACGTCTCTGAAAGTCGATTCGTCACAAAGATCCAACTCTTATCCATATCTAAAACCTAACTATAAATTTGAAATCCAAAAAAAAAAAAAAAAAAACTACATTGTTTACATATAAGAAAGATTGAACGAAAGTGAGTTAACAACTAAGATTTAGCTCAAAAAAATTGAGGTTCAACGGCAGAGGACTGGTAGTAAAGAGTCCCCTTGGTTTTTTTAGATGAAATTTTAGGGCAGCTATAAGGCAACAAATAAGTGTGAAAGAGACCTATATCAGTAAATTAACATTAATAGAAAAGAAACCATAAAATAAGGTTGACATCAAGAAAAAGATCAAAACTCCAAGTGTTAAACTTACCCCTTTTTCCTGATACATCAACCTGAATGCACCAGGCATTCAAAGTTTGGTATTTTTTTTCCCCCTACAAACAGAGGATTTCTTGCATTTGAAAGATAGACTAATAGTTTGGTTTGGCTTTTGGTCACTCTTAGTTGTATATGTAATATGTTGCTGACCAATATTTTCCCCTTACAGCAATATACATTGTTGTAAAAAAATTTAAAAAGAAAATAAAAAGACTGAAAACTGTAATCAAACCTCTGACTTATTTGATGCCTTATGGCGTCCGTGGGGATACCGAACTCTCCAATCCCCGTAAACAAACACTGGCCTTCCTCAAAAAGAAAATGTTTCAACCTAAACGCCGCCATTTCAATTCCCATCCTTCGTCTTCCACGGACGCCACGCAACGCCGAGATCATTTTTTGGATTTTTACCTCTCAAAGTTTTGAGCAATTTTTTGGATCTTGAATAGGGGATTTCATATAAATACTTTTGGGTTTTCATGGATTTTTACCTTGCAAGATTTACCAAATTTTCTGTTGGCTGGTCAGAGCAATTTCACGGCGAAGGTTTGCTGATGGAGATGGGACGGTGAAGCTGGTGACGGAGCAGCAATCGGACGGCAAAGGTCTGCTGACGGCGTGACAAAGGTCTGATGAAGGCGCGGTGAAGGCACGGTGTGGCGAAGGGTCTAATAGCAGATTCAGGGCTGTAGCAGATTCGGCTTGAGGTTAGGCCAAAGGTGGAGTCCGATTTGGGGAAGATTTGTAAGTGGTAGGCGTGTGGGTGGGCGATACCATTTAAGTATCTTAGGCATTTCAATTTGCTGAGTTTGATTCCATGGAGTATTGGTGGGAAAGGTGCGAAGAAATTTGGGAGAGAGAGCTAGGTCGAGAGAGATAGAGAGAGAGAGAGAGTACGTACTGTGGGGGGGGGGGGGGTTTGAAATAAAAGTAGTTTTTGAATTTTTAACAGATAGAAATCGGGCTGGAAGCCCGCAGAGGAGGTGCGGCCGCGCATAGCCAGCGCGCGTCTAGCCCAGCGCGCGCCCATCCTAGTACCGCGCGCCCAACACTTACTGTGTGGGGGGTTTTTTAAAAATTTTTGGTAGCATGAACAAAACATATTATTGTTACAAACTTTGTATCAAACCTATTCATGAAAAACTATAAACAAAAAGTAAAAAAAAATTACAAGTCTAAAGTATGAAATTATAAACTTTTTTGAAGATTTGCTACCAAATGTAACTTTTGGTAGCAAAAGATGGCTTTCCGCTACCAAAATATTAATTTGGTAACGGATTCTTGTTTTAGGCCACCAAAATTTGGTAGTAAAAAAGCATATATTTCGTTACCAAATATTAATTTGGTTGCCAAAAACATGTATTTTGCTACCAAACCCAAGTTTGGTATCAAGAAGAAAAATTTTTTAAAAATAAAAAAAATTATCATTTGATAATAAAAATTTATTTAAAACCATTTTTTTAGCCACATTATAATATGAAATATAGATTTCAATATGATATATCTTATTCTATATAATAAAGTAATATGATACTATTATAAGTATATACATTGTCTACATTATAGATAATATATATACTTAGTACATAGCATACCAACTTATATGTCCAACAAGAAAGAGATAAATCACCAAATAAATTTGTTCATATAAAACATATTATTGTTACAAACTTTATATCAAACCTATTCTTGAAAAACTATAAACAAAAAGTAAAAAAAAAATTACAAGTCTAAAGTATGAAATTATAAACTTTTTTGAAGATTTGCTACCAGATGTAACTTTTGGTAGCAAAAGATGGCTTTCCGCTACCAAAATATTAATTTGGTAACGGATTCTTGTTTTAGGCCACCAAAATTTGGTAGCGAAAAAGCATATATTTCGTTACCAAATATTAATTTGGTTGCCAAAAACATGTATTTTGCTACCAAACCTAAGTTTGGTAGCAAGAAGAAAACTTTTTTAAAAATAAAAAAAAATTATCATTTGATAATAAAAATTTATTTAAAAACCATTTTTTTAGCCACATTATAATATGAAATATAGATTTTGATATGATATATCTTATTCTATATAATAAAGTAATATGATACTATTATAAGTACATACATTGTCTACATTATAGATAATATATATACTTAGTACATAGCATACCAACTTATATATCCTACAAGAAAGAGATAAATCACCAAATAAATTTGTTCATATAAAACATATTATTGTTACAAACTTTGTATCAAACCTATTCATGAAAAACTATAAACAAAAAGTAAAAAAGAATTACAAGTCTAAAGTATGAAATTATAAACTTTTTTAAAGATTTGCTACCAAATGTAACTTTTGGTAGCAAAAGATGGCTTTCTGCTACCAAAATATTAATTTGGTAACGGATTCTTATTTTAGGCCACCAAAATTTGGTAGCGAAAAAGCATATATTTCGTTACCAAATATTAATTTGGTGTCCAAAAACATGTATTTTGCTACCAAACCCAAGTTTGGTAGCAAGAAGAAAATTTTTTTAAAAATAAAAAAATTATCATTTGATAATAAAAATTTATTTAAAACCATTTTTTTAGCCACATTATAATATGAAAAATAGATTTCAATATGATATATCTTATTCTATATAATAAAGTAATATGATATTATTATAAGTATATACATTGTCTACATTATAGATAATATATATACTTAGTACATAGCATACCAACTTATATGTCCTACAAGAAAGAGATAAATCACAAAATAAATTTGTTCATATAAAACATATTATTGTTACAAACTTTGTATCAAACCTATTCATGAAAAACTATAAACAAAAAGTTAAAAAAAATTACAAGTCTAAAATATGAAATTATAAACTTTTTTGAAGATTTGCTACCAAATGTAACTTTTGGTAGCAAAAGATGGCTTTCCGCTACCAAAATATTAATTTGGTAACGAATTCTTGTTTTAGGCCACCAAAATTTGGTAGCGAAAAAGCATATATTTTGTTACCAAATATTAATTTGGTTGCCAAAAACATGTTTTTTGCTACCAAATTTGGATTTGGTAGCAAAATATCATAATTTGTTACCAAAAGAAATTTGGTAGCAGATGACCTTGGGGGAAAATTATTGCTACCAAAATATGTTTGGTAGTAAAAAGAGATATTTAGCTACCAAAATTTGGTGACAGAAACTGATATTCTACTTCCAAACTTTGGTAGCAAAATGTAATATTTGCTACCAAAAAAAATTTGGTAGCAAATGAGTTGAGCGGGAAAAATTTCAGCTTCCCGCCAATGTTTTTGCTACCAAAATAATTTTGGTAGCAAAAGTTTATAATTTGCTACCAAATTTTGGTAGTGGAATGTTAACATTTTGTTACCGAATAGTAATTTGGTAGCAAAATGTTTTCGGTGGGAGCCAAAATTCAAACTCCGCCATGTCATCTGTTACCAAAAAAATTTGGTAGCGAATTGTCTTGTTTCTGCTACCAAAGTTGGTAATAAAATGTCTATACCTTTCTGATGCCAAAATTTGATAACGGAAAGTATATTTTTTGTTACCAAATTTTTTTTGGTATCAAAAAGTTTGGTCTCTTAAAGTCATAATTCTTGTAGTGTTTCTTACTTTCTAAGAATTGAGCTTTATCGACTATTGTTTTCTGTGAAGAGAGCCTTTTTCATTAAGGTATTGCTTTTATTTATGTCTTTTGACAGTTATTGAATGCTTTTATTTGACTGGTTTCGGTTTCTTCCTTAAATATATGTTCTTTTTTTTTTATTTTCTATTTATTTGTTCCTGTAATATTTTCCTATTTCCACTAATGTTTAATCATAGTTATAAATATATTATGAAAGGATTTGGTTTTGTTGTTGTGTTCTCTTCGTTAGTCTTTGTCTTTGTTTTTTAATCAACTCTATTTTTCGAAACTTTTATTTATCAATATTTTGATCATGTCACTGTTATTATATGTTAGATGATTATGAAATAGGATATGGTAGTTTATATGATTGTTTTACATACAAGGAAATATGACTATTGGTTTGAATTATATTATCTCTCCATCATTTTGCTATTCATGTTTCTGTGTTCTTTTAATTTGTAAAATCTGTATATATGCCTTTAAGATATTGGTCTGTGCATTGTTATTATCACTGTTTGCTTTAATTGTTATTTTGTTTTTCCCTGTTATAATTACATTTTGAAAACAATTTTTCTATATAGATTTAAGCTTACTATGATGTTATCTATTTTGGTATATACCAGTACATATATTAGATACATTATTTGATTTAGTATATGTTGTTAAAAATGATATTGTTGTTATCAATTGTTAAATACAATTTGGTAGTATTTATTATTCCTGTAAATGTTTGATATTTCAATTTTTTTTCAGTTTGTATATATATGTTTATATGATATTGTTTTGTTATTATTGTTGTCACTGTTTTTTTTTTCTTTGTAATTGCTTTTTTTTTTTTCCTGTTATACATAGTTTTCTAAAGAGTTTTTATACAAAGATTTAAGCTTTGTTATACTAATGCACATACCAGATGCATTATTTGGTTTGGTATACGTTGATGAAAATGATACAATTGTAATTAGTTGCTAGAGAATTGTTAGATTGATTTTGCAGTTTTTATTGTTGCCATTAATGTTTGGAATTTGAGTTATTTTTCAAGTTTTCCAAATACATAGTAACATTAATTATGCTACTGGTTTTGTGTTATTTTACTTCTAATTTCGGTCACTGTTTTTCAGCTTTTTTTGTATTCCTTTTATATTTGCAATAAACTATATTATAATTATAACTTTCTTACTTTATACCTTAAGAATAACTTTATATTTATAAATTAATAACTGTCATACCATTGTATTTATTATTATTTTGACCCTCAGCAATATTATTCTCTAACAGAAATTCAAACATCTCAAAGTAATTCATCTAAAAAACGAAAGGAGGCTAGTACTAATATCTTTTACATATAATCATATATTATATGATTATATTTTCTCAATTTTAATTTCAAAAATCAAATGACAAATATATTTATTTTGTTTTCCATTATGACATGCTAGAAGAAAAA
This sequence comes from Ficus hispida, assembly GCA_025413025.1. Lineage (NCBI taxonomy): Eukaryota > Viridiplantae > Streptophyta > Magnoliopsida > Rosales > Moraceae > Ficus > Ficus hispida. The sequence goes on from CM046372.1 coordinate 29,078,057, forward strand.
ATGAAGAAAATCAAACATACGTAACAATATTTTGATGAATTACAAAAAGTTTCATCCACCAAGACTTTACGTATGTATATACATACATATATATATATATATATGTTTGTATATATAACGTTGACATATAAACTTGAGTGTCAAAGACTAAAAGACATTTAAATTTTCAGATTTATTGTAATTATATTGTATGTTTTAATCTATTATCTTTAATGTATGTAATTTATCTTTATTATTAAAAAAAAAAAAAAATTCGCAACCGTGTATCGCAAAGGTGTTAAACTAGTTGGAACTAAAACGGTGGTGTCAAAAATCTTGAGAAATTGTCCACTTTTTCATGAACAATTATAAAATGACTAACTTTTCATTTATTCGTAAAATTAGTTCCCATGTGTGAATTTTTGAGACGTTTCTAACCATGGCAAATACAAGTTAACTAAGAAATAAAAATTGCAATATATCACATTCATGACATTTCGTTCTCATAAAATATATTTGAGGAACACCATTTGACGTGGAGAGAGGGGACAAGTTTGATGAAAACTAAAGTCAAATATCATAAATTTGGTGGAACAGATCCCTCAAACTTTTAGTGCCAACGAAAATGAAAGCTGGAAAGTGGGAAAAATTGACGGTCTAAAATGTAAAAGCAAAAAACAACCTTAGTAACTTTTTTTTTTTTCTCTCTTTTTCATCACTCGGTTGGAAAATATTCTAATTACAGAAAAAAAAAAAAATATATATATATATATATATATAATGTAAAGATTTCTATGAAACTCATCATAAAAAGTGAAAAAAAAAAAAAAAAAAAAACCAACCAAGAGCCATCCTAGCATCAAAAGCCACAACCTCTCTCTCTTGGAGCATCTTAACATCTTTTATTTTTTATAATTTTTTTTTTCGACTTTGTTTGGGAAATTAAGGGTCATTTCATGTTACTTTTCAAATTTTTTAAAAAAACTAATTTCACTTTTTGAATTTTGAAGTATTGCCAATTAACCCCCTTTTATTACAATTTCATTAAAAACATACAAAAAATAACAATTGAATCACATGACCACTCTTAGTCTCATTTTCTTCCGTTTGTTTTTAATGAACGTTTGAATGTGGAGCTAATTTAATATTTAAAAAGAAAAGTGTTAATTTTTAAAATCTGAAACAAAATAAAAATGCTCCTAAATTAAGGGACATAAACAAGAATATTAAAAAAGTTTAACGTAATTATAAAATACCTCTCTTTCTTTTCGCACTAGAAGTCTTAGCTTAAAAAGTTGTTGTGCACACATAAAGAAACACCATTTTACAGATAGATGTTGTTTAGTTTAAAAAGAAAAGGGGAGAAGTCGGATTAATTAAAATATTCAATTTAAAATCCTGGTTAAAGATGAAAATGTTGGTGTCCACCCAGATATGTTCAAGCATAAAGAAACCTTTGATATCTTTATTAATGTTAGAAGTTTTGATACTATTTAAAAATGCCCCCCCCCCCCCCCCCCCAAAAAAAAAAGAAGTCCAACTAAAAGTTCTAGACTTGAGAAATTAGTATGTCTTCAAAATTAGTACTCTATGGAAACACTAAGCATACTAGAGCCATTTATCATCAGTGAAACTCGAAATTACAAATTTGATAATAAAGTCCAGTCTGTTTGGATTATAGGTTCAAATTTATAATTCAAATAATAAATTCAAATTTTTTTAAAAAACATCATAAGGAAAAAAGAAATGTAACTGATGATATTGCGCCATATACTTTTTGTGTGTGTTGGGGGGGGGGGGGGGGGGGGGGGGGGGGAGGGTGGGGTTAGAGACTCTTTATTGCATATTGAATAACGGCCATATGTCTTCCATTTTTATCCTTTTTGTTTATTTTTGAAATGTCAAGCAATGGGCCACCCATGCCATTCCAACGTGCTCCTTTCATTGAATGTGTGACTAATGTGACAAGGCACCCTATCCCTCCCCCCATCAACACCCCCCACCCCTCCTCATCCTCCTCTCTCTCTCTCTCTCTCTCTCTATATATATATATATATATATGTATGTATATGCAATTTAAATCCAACTTATGAGAAGTTTGATTTGAGGCCTTGATCAAGATTCAAGAACCACCATTAAGGCATAAGAGAGCGTTAGGCAGTTGAGTTATGTGACCTTCCACCGTCTTAATCCCTTGCCGACACTAAGATGCATCTTTAACATGACTAAATGGTATGATCTAAATATAAATGACTAAATGGTATGGTTTTAACCTTTAGAACGTGTTTACTAATTCATAAAATTCCACAAGAACGCCCATCCTAATAGTATTATTCTAATCCAAACAGGGTTAATTATACCGTTTTGATGAGATCCAATGCATTATTGTGGGTTAAAATAAAAAAATAAAAATATAAAATACAAAAAAATATAAAATAAAAAGAAAAGAGGGACAACTTTTTTTTTTTGGGTAATTAAGTAAAGGACAAAACTACTTGACAAATGGTTTTTCTTCATTAATGACACCATCGACTCGCCTACTCTTTGCTTCCAAATATGTCAACCTTTCATTAATTTCCCTCGTTCTCTCACAAGTAACAACATTCTTCAATATTTAAATTTTGGGATAAATTGCTTAGGAGGTTCCCAATCAAAAATATAAAGTTGTGATTTAATCCCTAATCTTTTTTTATGATTAAAAAGTTCATAAACTCATTTAAAAAGTGCAAAATAATCCTTTTTATTAGCATTAGTTAAAAGTCTATTTAACAGAGAATGTAATGTAAATTACACATTATTTGTTATTTAAGGATAATTACATGATTTAACTTAAAGATGTTATACACATGATTTATTTCATTCAAAAATTTTTTTGAAAAAATCTTTGTTGGTAAAAGGGACCATTTTGCACACTTTTAAAAAGTTTAAAAACCTTTTCGCCACAAAAAAAAAAAAAAAAGGACCGAAGCATAACTTTGTAAAAAGGCTATGAACCAAACAAGCAACTCACCCTAAATTTTATCTATTTTTTATAGGACGTCGCAACACAACCACACGATTCGAAAATGACACATATTTCGCGTTTTTGGGTTGGGAAAAATAGAGGTCAAGCCAAATTTAGGTCACTTGAATTGGACACGAGAAAAAGACGGGTCATGTTCAGGTTGGACCCGTCAAACTCAAACATGACCCATATTTTTTATACGGGTCAATTTCGTGTCAATTTCGGGTCCGACCCAAACATGACCCGATATCATTGTCAATTTCGTGTCACGTGTCAAGTTCAGTTCGTGATATGTCAACCCATTACGGGTCCGTGTTGTGTTTGTGTTGCGGAACGTGTCAATTTTTGTGTCACGGGTCGTGTTCGGGTTGGGGAAAAAAAATATCAACACGGCTCTAACACGACATGAACCCGACACGTGACACGAATTGACACCCCTTATTTTTTTTGCTTGCGATTGGTTCGCCAATTGAAGATGAAATTTAAGTTGGAGCTGATTGATTTTTTAAAAACTAGTTATAAATTTTATTAACTTTTCAGAAAAAACAAAAATTGAGATGAAAAAATATCATTTAGTTGGAGTTAAAACTTAAATGTCAAACAAAGCTTTCTTTTTCCTTCCCAATTTTTGAGCAACTTCAAAATGAACCAAAATTCCTACTTCCATGTAACCACAAGTCCCCACAATGGTACGGTGAAGTAAGTAAATATATATAGAAGAATTGAAGGAACCAGAAAAACATGCGTAAACTCTCTTGTCAGGCACCCCAATTTTGCCGAACAAGAACGGCTGCCCCTTTGGGGCCATTGAATTAAAAAATGAACGGGTGTTGATGAAAAATTACTATGATATAACTTCTCATTATTTCTGAGCTCTGAAAAATGCCAAATGTTGTTCTACATTCGCCAGATATCTTATGAAAGACAGATTGCAGGCATTAGTAGCTCACCTTTTGCTTTTCTGATCATCCTCCTCCAAATGCAAAAGCCAGACCATGAATTGAAGATATTTACTTGTCCCGGCCCCGGGCTTTTATTTCTCTCTCTATTTCACTCCCTCTTCTATCTCTCTTAATAGATTGGTAGAAGATTTTTCCAACTTTTTCATAAAGACAGGTCCCCACGCCGAAAAAGCAGTCCCTTACTCTCTGCATAATTACGCGGATCCGATCAAACACTAAAATTTCACTACATCAAGCCATGTAAACAAACCAGACAAAAAAAAAGAGCCGTGAGTTCGTTGGCGGGGTCTAAAACAATGCCTCTCAGCACTCAGCAGGTTGCGGTTTTGAACCAACATATTCTCATTAAATTATGTCACAATTATGTGCCTTTGATTCTAACGTGACCTGTTGTTTTCTAAATGCCCATTCTCGATAGGGAAAACAAATCTTAAAAAAAAAAAAATACCGGTCTTTAATCTGTGGCGGTGTTGATCAGAATTTTCGTCTGTGATCTCTGGGGATTTCAGCTTGCTTGCCTCATCCTTTTGTCTCATCCTTGTAGAGCTCAAAGATCCTTCAACTGTACAGATTATAAGGAACTCATAACGCATCAAGCATATAAAAAGTATAGTTAAGATTCAAAATACTGTCAACCGCAGTGACAGCTGCTAAAACTTTGTTTTTCAAGAAGCCCCTTTTTTCGCATATGCGAGTAGCTTTGTTTAAGTCAATGATGACACCCCGGTAGTATGAAACCAAAACGTCAAATAGCAAGTCTTTATAAGGGAAAAATAAAACACAATAGTATTACCTACCTTGCCATTCCCACACCACTTTAGATTCACCCTTCACCAGCTTTGGATAACGTTCTATGCGAGAATCTTCCTGCACTAACTCCTCAACCTGCATATATATTGGAAGTTACAACAGGAACTTGTCCATTAGAATAGCTATTCTGGCAAAGCATACAGAGACTTTGAATCATAAGAAGGGGGAAAAAAGAAAAGAAAGCAGTTATTATCTACAGAATGACTCCTGGTTCAAACAAGCATGGTTTCAACCTAAGCTAACAAACAACTAAGGAGTTTATGTTTCCGTTCTAGATGCTCAGTACGAGTTTCTTTACTACCTTTTTTTTTTTTTTTTTTTTTGTCAAGAGTTGAAGTCTTATTCCTTTGGTTGTATTTATTTTGTTAATACTATTTTATATTTTTAGTTAAAAAACGTGTACAGATGTATGTATGCTCTCAATGATCTGCCATCACATATGGACAAAGCAGGCAGGAAATGACAAAGATAGACTACGAGTCTACGAAAGCCGAAGTGGAGCAGTGACTTGACTCAAGCAAACTAAGCAAGAGAAGAATGGAGAAGGGACAAAGCTATTGCTTGCATTACCATACAACAATAAAGCATTGGTCGTGCACACTCTAAACAGATGTTAAACGATACATCTAGAGAAATTCGGTAAGTTAAAAAAGACAGTCGATTAAAAACTAATTGATTAGTGTTCTGCTATACTCCAATTCCATGAGAAAGGTCATTCTTTAACACGAGCATATTGAAACACGCACATCTGCAAATCAACTTTGGTCATCCCACTAAGCAATTGGACTTCACTTAAACGGTACCTTCATCTCTGTTGATATATCGAAAAGATGATGCAGACCGAAAGTGGATGAATTAAATCAATCATTGAAGCTATAATAAGGATCCAATAACAGGGTAGAGAGCATAAAACCTTTTTCCATAATGCAGGTTTCTTCCTCTCTTTAGGCGAAAGAAGATGATCCCGCAACCTAGAGGCAATAACCCATGATTCGGATTCTCCATTCAGTCTCTTTGATGTCAAGGCTTTCTCTTCAAGTATTTCACAAATCTATAAAATCATGAAAAAATAATAAATGGCAAGGAAGCTGTGAATGCCTATTGAAATTTAATATATATATATATATATATATATATATGAACACGTATAACCAATAAAGGGATAAAAGTAATTAGTAAGGCATTTTCCCTTACAGCTGACGGATGAAGTTTAGCGCGGCATGCAAATATATATCTCAACGTGAAAATAGACGTAAATGACATCTAAATTGTGTACTATATAAAGTAAGTACGTTTCTCATGTCACGTGCCTTGCCATGCACTATATCAAAATTCAGTCGAGCTAGGGCTAGTATTCTCAAAAGCAACAAGCTCCAGCCCACACATAAGTTCAAGAAGGAATATAATAACTTAACACAATGGACTGCGGAGCAAACCAAGTATCCTATGAACAAACAAACTGATACTGTTTGGCTTTACTTTGACTAGCCCTATTTAACTGTTATTTGATAGATCCTTGGAATCACGGTTGCATTTATACACAATTAGATATCTATAAATTAATAGACGATCCATCTGAGATGTACTACTAAAGACACAGCAGGTGAAGTAAGATACGTTTGTAAATCAAAGAATGGATGTATAGAGGACGGTGGCCCCCAGAAAAACCTAAACGAGTGGAAGTAACGAATGATGAGCTAAAGCTCAAGGGACTTTTTACCTGTTGATAAAGCTCATCAGCTCTTCCTGACAGATATAACCTCTGACGGACCTTCCAGATTAGCTGTACGCACCCCAGGATCTGTTATGTCAAAACTGTTAGCAACAATCAACAAGTTAAACGTAAACACATAAAGGCCTTTTCTAATGCAATACCAGCAAACAAGTTGGCAAAATCACTAGAACATTGTTGGAGATCCATTGATGAACACGACAAGAAAACGGCTTGTAACTTTCTGCAAGAACATCTGGACACTTCAACTCTCTGACCCTGTACACATAATAAAAACTGGCAAATAAGTGACAGAGTAAAATCACATTATACCGGAGAACATGCTGGTTTTCTCAAATCCAACTCCAATATTTATAACATACCCTTGAGTGTTTGTCCTAGTCTCTAATACTTTAACAACAGCCTCCATTGCTTTATTCTTCGTATAGTTATTTACGGCCTTGTCCGAGCCAACATGTTCCGTCACCTCGTGCCCATCCAAGAGACTCCAAAGTTCATCCTCCTGAACCTATAACATTTATTCAATCTGAACAGGTCAGCAAACACAACGCAAAGCATTCTTGCATCGAAAGTGAAACATAAACATCCAGACCGCAAGTTGCAAAGGTGACAAACCCAAATCATCCCAGCTCCACCGCACAAGTATTGAGCATAAGATTCACAGAGACGAAGTTGTACCCACTGTGACTGCATTCACACCAAACACAAGTTTACATTAGGAAAAATACAAACAAGATGCAAATGCAAAGAAAGGTGTTTACACAGAGACGTAGTTGTACCCACTGTGATTGCATTCACACCAAACACAAGTTTACATTAGGAAAAATACAAACAAGATTCAAATGTAAAGAAAGGTGTTTACACATCCAAGAATATCAATCTACCAGGATGAAGTAAGGTTCTTGAAACCCACAAGTTTCTTAACTGTTTGACTTATATCTCCATCTTCAACACATATGTTTCCATGCTTCCTATAGCCTCGAACACACTCCAACTTGCCTTGATAACATTTGCCATTACTTGGGCAAGGTTCACAATTATCTGTGATAATGAAGCATCACTATAAGAAATGCATGTACTGCTGTGACGCACGGCTCAATAAGGGATAAAATACATTGAACACCAAAACATAAGTTTCTAACTAAGCTGTGGTTATTCAATAATTAGCGCGTCTACTTGGGATTTCTCTATCAACATGAAAAATCAGGAATTTCACTACCGGTGGGTAACTGTTACGGATTAAAGCAAGAAACCACACACAAGATGTGATTCATCCTCAATGTGTGAGCTACGTCTATTTTCAGCCACCGCAGAATTTCCTATGATTAAGAAGATTATAAGAGAATCACACACTTCAAGCCTTTCAGAGGGGCAACATTCGAATGGAAACATTTGAATGGAAAATTTTAAACATGAACATTTGAACCAAAACATTTAAAGTAGCTATCTGAAAAGACGTAGAGAGATGTGGAAAAATGGCAATCTAAAATGATTTTCAACATTTTTTCTAAATCACTGTACTGTATATAATTTTTGAGGACTTTTTGCCATTTAAAAACAAAAACTCAAATGATATTTGAATGCTCTCTTTCCAATTGTTTCTAACAAACACATATTTGGAATGACCATTCAAATGAAATTTCTCAAATGTTTCTAAATAGTTGCGCCAAACGGATGCTCTGTGTTTCTCTCTAACCTAATCCTCGAAACCGGCACCTCCTAATAAGTAAAATTAGGAAACCTCACTTCCAACTTCAACCCTAGAGCAAAGGTCGATTCACATACTAACTCTATATCAGGTCAACAATTAGGCTCCACATAATCAACAGTAATCTATGCCCAATAGATGATTATCTAGTCAATTTAGCATAACTACTACAAAGTAAGAATCACTTTCAAACCAAAAGTTCTATAACAACCTTGAGCCTCAAAACAATTTTAAAACTATAAGAAACAAAAAAAAAAAAAAAAAAACAATGAGCCTAAAACCCAAATCACAACTATAAAAATGACAAACATTTAAAAGAACAGAACAAGCTCCGCAAGACTCTTATGAGTTATGAGCTCAGAATGACAAAAACCGAGTCAAATTCAAAATTCATCAAATTTTCCCGGGTTTTCCGAGGAAAATAAAAAAGACCCACCAGAGAGAAAATCGGAGGCGTCCAAACCGGTGTCGCAGAAAGGGGTTGGGAGACGAGTGGTGAAGAAGAAGTTGAAGGTTAGGAAGACGAAGGCGGCGATCGTCATGGCGGCGGCAAGGCTGAAGAGGTCGTCTCTGGAGGGAAACAAATCATCGGGTGGTTCCCACAGAAACATTGATTTCAGAGACGGATTTGAGGGAGACAAAGACTTGGGTTTTTGGCGCTTCTTTGAAGCCGAAGACGACATAGATCAGAGAGCGCAGTACGGACCAACACTCAACTCAAAGTCTCAAACTCACCAGAATTTCAACAAAGAAGAGGGAAAGTGAAATTTACAACGTCACCCACTCCCCATCACTTTTAGGTCCCGTTTGATGTTTTGGAGATCGGGGGAAAACGTGTGTTCACGAGGAAAATTTTTGAAAACATTATGTGATATTAAAAATGGGAAGAACTGTGAAAGGGTCTTTATTGGTAAAGTCTTTTTTTAGGCTGTTGAAATTTAATCAAACGGTTGAAACGTTATTGGTGTATCATATTTATCATATACCTTATCTCATATTACCCTTTCCACCAAAAGTCTTCTCCGTCGCCGATGACCTTCCTGTCGCCGGTGACAAACGGCGGCAACCCACCCCTGACAGCGACGACCTACCCCCGACCCCTCCACCACCGGCCCCCAGCAACCCCCTTCTCTCTCTCTTCCCCTTTCTCTCTCTTTTCCTCTCTCTCTTCTCTTCTCTCCCATGGCCCCCAGCCCTGGCCCCCCCACCACCTGCCCCAGCCCCGACCGCCCCCACCCAGCCCCGGTCCCCAGCAACCCCCTTCTCTCTTTCTTCCCCTTTTTCTCTCTTTTCCTATATCTCTTCCCCTTTCCCTCTCTTCTCCTCTCTCCCACGGTCCCCCCACCCTTGCCCCCAACCTCGGCCGCCCCCCCAGCCCCAACCCCCACCCAGCCCCGGCCCTCAGCAACCCCCCTCTCTCTCTCTCTTCCCCTTTCTTTCTCTTCTCCTTTCTCCTGCGGCCCCCCAGCCCCGACCCCCTACCACCGGCCACCGACAAACCCCCCTAAGCCCTCCCTCGCCGGCCCCCCGGCCCCAGCCCCCTGGCGCCCCCCCAGCCGGGCCTAGGTTGGGGCCGGTGGTGGGGGGGTCGGGGTGGGGTGGGGGCCATGGGAGAGAGGAGAAGAGAAAGAAAGGGGAAGAGAGAAAGACGAGAATAGAAAGAAAGGGAAGAGAGAGTGAGGGGGGTTGACGGGGCCGGGCTGGGTGGGGGGCGGCCGGGGCTGGGGCCAATGGTGGGGGGTTGGGGGTGGGTTGCCGACGTCCGTCGCCGGTGGCGGGAAGGTTGCCGGCGACGGAGAAGACTTTGGGTGGGAAGGGTAATATGAGGTAAGGTGTATAATAAGTATGATACACCAATAATATTTCAACCGTTCGATTAAATCTTAACAACCTAAATAAGGGCTTTATCGATAAAGACCCTTAAAGGGTCTCTATCATAGTTCTTCCTTAAAAATAATATAAAATTTAAAATATGTTTGGAAAAAAATATGTCAAATAAATTTTGTCATGTTCATCTTGTTGTTAAGAGTATTTTGATATAAAAATAATCTAATTTCAATTTGAATGAGAAAGTTGTTGACTTTTTTTTTAATTAAAAAAGTTATCGACTTTTAAAGTGAGTTTTTTAAAATGGTAGAGAGAGAAAGTTTAATATAGAGTTTGGAAATTTGAAATTCAGATAGTAAAATATCATCTGCAGGTGTTGCCCCAAATAGAGCTTTAGGCTATGTTTTGTAGTATTTAGTTCATATGTCCCTTTAGTTGTGTCCATATTCATGTACATCCAGTAATAATATGACACATGTGTAACTAACATTTTTTTTTTATTAATTTGATAAGATATTGTAATTAAATCTACATCTTTTATTGACATGTTATGATATTATTAGAGGGACATAAAGCGGATATAAATAAGGGGATACATAAGTTGAATCCTGATAGGGATTTCCTATTTTGTAAGAGGGAAAGAAGAGTGGAAGGAGTAAGTGGTAGATCATCTAGGTGAGGGAAATGAGGAAGAAGTGATCTTTTCTTTCATAATATTTGGTACGACAACAAGGAAATAAAGAAAAAATCATTTGTCTTGTTTGGTATAGAAATACAAGGGAAAGAAAATGGTGGATTATAGTTGTAAAATGACTATATTATCTCTAACCAATGACATAGATTGAATATGTCTAAATATCTCTCCAATTTGGGAGGATTAAAATTGAGGGGTTTTTTTTTTTAAGAGATTGTGAGTTCATCTCTTAATTTCTTCCTTTTCTCTCTCCTACCTGACAATTATTTCTCTCTTACTAAAAATACTCTTAATTAGGATTATTTATTTTTGATTTAGCGTTCATTCGGGAACTTTTAGAAATGGAGTTTTGAAGATATTTCTATTTGGATAGAAGATAAGTTAAAAAAAAAAAAAAAAGTTTTGGATAAAAAAGTTATTGTAAGGTTTCTGTGTTTGATGAAAGTATAATTGAGAGGGAAAAAAAAAAAAGAGGAATATTTAAGAAAAGTGTGTCATGTTGATTGAATAAAACAAAACAAAATACTTAATAAGGGTTTGGAAGCCACACTCCATCCCCAAATAAGGGTTTCGAAATAAAATGGTACTTTACTGTCTGCAAAGGTGACCCTAAACGGGCATTTAATCTCATTTGTGTTTCAACTTTATTATCTTCTCTGTCTTGTCCTGTTATGTCATTTTCTGTTATATTATCAATCCACTAAATCGCGATTTCAAAGCGCCCACCCTACCACATATAATGAGTAGCCTTTAGATTTGAAATTTTCCCGAACTACCCTTTTATAAAATCAAATTACACTCTTCGTCTCGCCTTAAACTATTCCGGTTCATTGTCCATTATGTCTTTTTCTTATTGTAGGGATATGAGATTTCTTAAACATGAATGATGTTTGATATTTGGTTTTTTTTTTTTTCCTTCTAATTTAATAAGTTAATTAAATGAAACATACTAAAAATATAACACCAAAATACCTTGAAAAAAAAAATATATATATATATTTTCAACGTTTTTCATATATTTTTATACTAAGGCCTAATTAAATCCAAACCGCCAATAGACTATTTGCAAATTTTTGGCCATGTAAAATTAGCAATTCAGTTTGAGTTTGTCACCAATTGCTATTTTATAAAACCGAACCCTCTTATCCAAGAATATGGCTTTAGAGAAACAATATAAAAAATGATAGCATATAAAGAATATCAAGTAATGAAAATTTCACACCTTATTCTATTAAAAAATATACATAGTGTTTGAATCTCTAACCCAAAATTTTTAAAAAATATATATATACTATATAAGCAACAAAAAAATAGCGGCCAAGGGATCACTATACTTTTTCTCATGCTAATTATCTCTAAGCTGATCACGATAGTCACATCAACATCCTCACATGGCAATTATTCACAAACATTGTCCGTTTGTTTCGTCCAATTATATAGAGTAATGTTTCATGGCCCGAGCGGTTTTCACCCTGTTTACGCGCCCTCCTAAAAGGGAGCCACTTAGGGGGTGTTTGATGTAAATATTTGATTCATAATTTACAATTCAAAATTTTTTTTCTCTGAAAATCAACATCAGTTTTACTATATATATATATATATTTTGTAACTCAAATTTTAAAAGTCCATAATTTTACATATATAAGTTCAAATGAGATAGTTTTTTTAAAAAATTATATAGAATTTTAAGACAAAATAAACAAGTTCCATATTGATATATATATTTTTTCCCGAATATATTTCAAGTTTTTTCACTTTTAAACTCCAGCATTTAAACGTCTAATTATATGTATAATTCAATTCAAACTTAAACACTAAAATCTAAATCTTAGCACTAGATGCATGTTTAATCTATTTTTTTCTTGTCTTCTAACTATCGATGTCCCCACGTATTGGATTTTTTTATTTCCCCGAACTTTTCCAAATTTGAATTCCACAGATTTTTTTTACAGGCCTCTTCAAGTTTCTCAAGACCAACTGTGGTCAAAATGATGAAAATTCATAATAATGATATATGGTCAAATCCTTGCCATTCCTTGTGGGATTTGTGCAGAATTTGATTTATGAGAATGCAAGAGTGCCCATTGGACATTCAAACAGAAGTTCTGCTATGAAAAAAATAAATAAATAAAAAAGTGGTCTAGCAACAATGACAACATAACATCTGTAACAGTCATTGATCCTTATAAAAAAAATAACAAATTATGTAGTCTTGCATCGTTTGAAAATTAATATAAATGATATTTCATAAATATAGAGATTATCTTTTAATAGTACGAAGTCTTTCGGGGGAGTTCAAAAACAAAATCATATGGACATGAGGTTTAAAATTGACAATATTATATTAAAGACAGGTATTAGTTGTTACACTTCCGTCTCGGTCTATAAATGCCGTTGGATCTGTAAAGGTAGTTGTCTTCGCCCACCCGAATGAACTTTTCGGCTCCTACCACAACCAAGATGTAAAGAGCTTTTGGCCCCCAAAAATATAGAAGAAAAAAGAACGACAGAAGGAGAAGATAATGGACAGAGTGAGGAATTAAAAAAGACAATCAAATTTCTGGGTATCCTCTTCGTTTTATTTTTATTTTTATTTTTATACATAACCTGAGGATCCAAATGATTTTAATGATTGTCGGAAAGCTCATCGGAGGGTGTGAGGGTGAGAGATAAGCCGAGCAGGAGAAGAGTTTAAGAGAGAGTTGTTTGACAGAGGAGTGAGAGCATTCTTTACCTTTTTTTTTTTCATCATTTCAGTTGGTATACTTTAAAATTAAAAAGGCAAGTGGGGTTTGCATTATTTATTTGCCACTAGGACAGGGTTTCTTCCCCATTCGAACCTGTAGGATTACTCAGTTGTATATGTATTTTTTTGTCGTCTGTATTTCCTTCTTAGCACGGTAGGTTTTCTTGGATGAATATTAAAATAATTGATCTAAAATTTTTTTTTTAAAGGTGACGATTTAATCCTTTTTTTTTTTAATCGAGATGGTCCTAAATTTCTATTTTCTTGGTTGTTTTAGTCTTTTCCGTCAAATCCCGTTAAATTTTTAATGGAATCTTACTCAATTCCCTCCCCACCCTTTCTCTCTTTTTCACCACCTTCACTGAGTTCGGCCCCCTTCAGCCCTTTTCGACCCTCTCTATGACTGGGTTCAACCTATCCCCTCACGCGAATCGATTCGACGCCCCACCCCCCTTGCAACTAGGTTCACCCCCCCCCCCCCCGGGCAAGGATTGGGTTGGGCCCTATTCGACCGGCCCCTAACCCCCCGCAACTGGGTCTAGCCCCCCCGTGATTGGGTTTGGACCCCCCTTCCTACGAATGGGTTCGGCCCCCTCCAAGCCTCTCCAGCCTCCCCCTCCCCCGCCCCCCGGGACTGGGTTTGGCCCTTTCTAGCCTCCCCCTTCAACTTGGTTCGCCTCCAGCCTCCCCCCAACGACTAAGTTCTGCTCTAATTCCTCCCCCCAGGCTCGGGCCCCCTACCCCCTAACCCTTTACTATAGGGAACCCTAATTTCTCAAAAATTTAGGGAAAAACCCTAGGAATTTACCTATTTGACTTTTAAAAACCACGAAGCATGCTCCTCACGTGACTAATCCGTTAGTTTTTTTTTTTTTTAACGGGAAGGATTAAAATGACTAAGGAAATAAAGTTTAGAGTCATCTTGACTAAAAGAAGAAGAAAAAAAAAAAAAGAACAAGAACCAAACCGTCAACTTTAAAAGAGTTTAGGGACTATTTAGGCTAATTACTCTAAATATTATTGTCGAATAAGGACAACTTTAGGATAAGATCTGATAAATATTCTATTAGTAAAAAAGCAATTAAAAAATAATATATATATTGGAGGGAAAACTGGCTTTGCCTGTAGAGCAAAACTGCCGAGTGAAGTTTGCCTGTAGAGCAACCACAAGATTGTTTATTTGATAAATATGTTTAATAAAGTTACCAAACATTTGTAGTACACATAAAGACTTCTTCTAGGCAGTATAATATTCAAGTTTGAGCCGTGTAAATATGTAAAGGTTAAAAAAAAAAACAATCAAGTTGAAATTATTAAACGTAAAAAAAAAAGAGTATATATATATAAATAAATATGTAAACGAAAGAAAAAAAAAATCAAAATAAATAACTCTTTTTTTTGGGAAAGAATGAGAGTTTGTTTTTTTTTAAGGAAAAAAATAATATAAATGAAAAAGGTAAGGACTTACCCAGCTTCACGTTCGCTCCAAAAATAAAGATTTGCTTTTGATATCTCTCTAATTATGGTGCCAAAATTTTATTAACGCGCAAAAATACACACGTAAAACGGTTAATTGCAGTACAAATCAGACGATCATATCCACAGGAAAACAAAAATAATAACAAATAATATTAGCGGAGATAAACATTAAAAGGCAAGGAAATAAAACAACAAAAAGTGAAAATATTTTTAGTGGATTTTTATAATAAAAAGTTAAGAAAATAAGTAAAACATGAAAAAGGAGATTCAGGTAGAGTAAATTTCAATGATAAATGAAACAAGGTATTGTGAATCCTTTACGTGCTTCGTTCTTCAATTTAAATATATTCTTCGACATATCACTCAATTGTATGTTTCACATCTCAAACGAACAATCGGAAAAAATAAAGACCAATGAATAAACAAATGCGTTTCGGTTGACAAAATCTCTATGTTGAACAAAATGAATTTCTTGTTATAAGTTATCCAAAATCGACAAAGTGATGTTTTTAGCAAATTGTAATAAAAGACAACTCAAAAAAATAAAGATATGACAAAAAAACAAAATAAAGATTGACACAAATATTTTGAATAAAAATAGAGAAATGATATGAAGAGATTAAATCCACTGAAACATATGAACTTTACAAAACAAATGAAAATCAAACCCAAATTATATCGTTTCACATATAAATTCATTACTAGCCTCACCAAAGTGTTGAGCATAACTTGCAATTCATCTCTCAAAGTTCTAAAAAGAAATTATGAGATGAATAATGCAAGAAAAAAAAGAAAATACAAGGAAAAAACTCAAAAACTCGGCCAAAAACTAAGGGAAAAACCATGGGAAAAGCACATGAATGACAGAAATTTAATAATTATTGCACCAATATGACAAAAAAAATTAGTACTAGTCACATATAATATAAAATTAAATTGAAGTTAACTAAATTTGTGTCATATTAATGATGAATTTATGTTGTATTAGTCAATAGATGGAAAATATGGTTATTTAAGTATTTTTCTCAAAAAAAAAAAAGAAAAAAAAAAAGAGAAACATCCCATGCTTGCTGAAAGGGATATATGTAAGAATATAATGAATTTGACACCTTTTATTTATGTCTATCATAATATTAAAATTGATAATTTTACAATTTCATAACACTAAAATTTCCAACTTTAATATTAGAGTGGATAAAATTATAAAGAAGTATTTAAAACATGACTCTCCACCTAAATTTTTCTTTTTTTTTTTTTTTTTTTTTTTTTTTTTTTTTTTTACTTGAAATGCCTTGCTTTTGTAGGACTCTTATCTAACATGCTGGGGTGAAAATTTGGTCCAAACTCTACTCTATAGTTGGTAAATTAGCTAGATATCCGCAGCCAGTTGGAAGGTCATGACACAAATTATTCATTATTGACCGACATGACACATATTTGAATTTAATTTAATTTAATTTAATTTAATTTAATCATATTAGTTTAGTATTAATTTTTGAAAAATTACACATTATAGCATATTTGAAACACATTAATGAAAATTATAGCATATTTTAATATTAATTATACATATTTTAATTTATTCAAATTTTACCCTTTTCTCCCTCCAGAATCCCCCTTTCCCCCTTTCTCTTCTCTGTTTCTCTCTCTCTCCTCGTTAATTGAAGGATGTTGTGCCGATCACAACAGCGACATAATGATGGGAGGTAGCTGTTTGTCGTTGCTTGTCGATTATTGTTTGAGTAGACACGGGCATGGCTTGGGGAGTGGAGATCTGATGATGATTGCAAGATCGTGATATTTGCATTGTCGCGACGGTGAAGGTTAGACGGCGATTGTAAGTGCAACGATAGGCGGAGACAGAAATGTTGCTATCGCAAGGCTGACAGAGCCTCGTGATACTCGCCATTGGTCGTGCTTGCAATGTCGACGGTCACAATTTTTTGGTCCCATGACACTCATCGTGGCTGTGAACGGCGATCTTCGGTGAAGAACTACTCGATCGCGGCGGATGGTGGTGCAGGCAAAGCTCTACCCTGGAGCATTGTGATTTCGCCTGACTGAGTCGTCGTCACTTGAGATGGTGCCGGAGTGCATAGTGATGACAACCGCTAGTGAGATCCGGAAGAGAGAAGGGAGGGCTGGGGGCATTATTGGAATTTTAAAAAATTTAAAGCCATAATATGCTACTATTTTCAATCTTTAAAAGATTATGCTATAATTTTCCACCACACATAAAAATATGTTATTTTTCTCTTTCTACTTTAAAATTTTTTTATATTATATAAACATAATAATCATTAAATTATGTCATTTAACTGTTTTCCTTTTTCGTGCTGGTTCGGCTGGAGACAAAGGCTAGAAATGGAATTACGCGTGCCTGCAAGAGCTGAAGATCTGGGCCTGTGATCCTCTGGGCTGGAGTGAGGAAATCGTGGCCCAAAAATAATCCAGTCTAGGCCCGGAACAGCTGGCACGCGGAGAGAACAGCAGGGGCGGCTTGCACCGGAACAGCTGCCGCGGACCACGTGGTTCACGCGGGGCATGGCGGCTGGCGAGCCAAGGTTGACACGTGGCGGAGCTGAGGAAACACCAGTGTCATTTCAAGTATTTTTCACAAGGTTAATTTGCTTCGGCCATTTGATGTGATTTTTCTCGACTTTAGCAGCTTAACTTTCCACGTATCAAGAAATTTTTAAATTTTAACGTCTTAATGATTTAATTTAATACTGAAAGTACACTGACACTCCATTATTATCACGTTTGTCCAATTTTTGTTATGTGTCCATTTTTAATTATAAAATAGCATTCAAGGGATCACGTGGCAATTCACTGTTATATAGTCAGTTTGTTTTGTCCAACTACATCGTATTTGCGTAATTTTAGTCATGTCAAAACGTTAAAAAGGCTTTTCATTTTCACATCATGTCTTCTTGAGAGACTGTGTAGTGGATTTTTTTCTCGTCTGCGGTCTCTTTTAGAATAAGGACTACTTTAGGATAAGAAATGAAAAATCTTCTATTAGTAAAAAGGTGGTTATATATCACATACACTTCTTTAACTTTCCACACATTTCTATTAATCAAAATTTGGGATCTTTATCGTCATTATCCTGATCTGACTGTTTTTCCACACCCCAATTTAATGAATTATTTTATTCTTTAATTATCTATAATTAAATTACTTTTAAATACAAAAATAATCAAAATATACTTTTCACACACCTCATTTAAAAGATAATTTTTTTAAATATCAGTTTTTAATATAATATAGAAAATACTCAATCCTTACCAATAATTAATAAAAGAAGAATGGCTTCCAATGAAAAGGAAACAACAAGTTTTTTTTTTTCCTTAACTATCGTCTAATTTATTCTTTTTATTATCTTGTTGATGATAAATTTGCATTTTGTACGAGTGTATACTTGGATTTTCTAATGCAAGTATACATTATCGTTAACAAGTAATAAAGTAATGAGTAGAGTATCGTTCCCAAGAGAACTAATGTTTATCAATTACTGAAATTATATTAATTCTAACTTTATTTGAATAATCGAAAAGAATAAATTAAAATTTATAAAATCAATAAGAAAAAGCCTAGGATTATAATTTTCACTCAACACTTCATTTGAATTTCTCTACTCTTCCTTAGATAAATTAATCAATTTGAATTGTTAACTGAGAGTCCTAAGCTATCTAAAAGCGTCTTCCGATGGTCAGATAGAAATACCCCATTAACTAACTTACTATATTCCTATGAGAATTAGATTAAGAAAAATTCATTAAATCTAGGCTCTCTAGATGTTACATATGCTACATATAGGTATATTCATATCCTACATAAACTCAATGCTTTCGCACGTAGTTCATATGTAATTCTATCTAAAGCTGAACACAAAATTCTCTTTTCCAAATTCATTAGGGTTACCAAATCAATCTAATTAGTGGTCAATTAATTAGAACATTAAGCATAAGATAGAATAAATAATATGATATTAATTAATAAAATCAAAATAGAAAGTAAATAAATTCAAACTACATGTTGGGTTCAAATTTCAATCCTAGAAAAAGAAATCTAATTCTTAAATAAAAATAAAATTTCACAAAATAAAGATTTAAGCATCTTAAATTACAAAAAGAAAAAAAAAAAAAAAAAGAAAATAAGAAGAAAAACTCTTTTTTTTTTTAAGTTGTCACAAGTCTCCAAGAATTTTCCTCTAATCTTCTTCTCATTCTCTTCTTGATAATTAAGATATAATCTCCCAAACTTTTGTAAAAAATAAAGCCTAAAACTAAAAATAAAAATTAAATCCTAACAAATATATATATTTTTCTTTTCTTCTTTTTCATCTCTGACTTGTCAGTGCTTCTTTTATCAGCTTCCAAGCCAGCCACAAATATATATATGTGTATATATATGAATTTCTTTTAGCAGAAGCTGCTAGAAAAGATGCACTGATAAATTGACATGTATGTATGCCTATGGTGTTTGTTAATGTTGCAATAAGGTCAGTGCCAAAAAAATTTGAAGTGGTGATCTAAGTTTTAGTTTATAAAAATAGTTAGGAATATTTGTGGAATACATGGGTGTGTAATAAGTATATTTAATAATTTTAAATTTAAAAGCGGTGTGTTTAGAAAGGGGATATGAAGAGTAAAGATTTGTGTGCTAATAGAATCACTCTTAATTAAAACACAATTAAACATAATGTATACGAAAATTTCATAAAATTTGATAAAAGTTCAAGGTTCAAGTACATACATATTAAATATATATGTATTTTTATCTGCCAAAAATTCTCATTAAAAAAAAAAAAAGGTTCTATACATGACAAGCTCTAGGAATTCACTATCAAATAGGAAAGCATTTCATTTACCAACAAATCTTGATAAATATGGGTAAGACTTGCATGCCAACTTTGTTTAACTTTCATCGATATGACATTTGTTCTCTACAAAAAAAAAAAAAAATGTACAGTTTTTTTTCATAAAAATGATTTTTGCATGTGAATAAATTGATACCAGTTGAAATTATGCAGTAATGTGTTTCAATAAAACAATTTCATAGTAATTACAACATAACTTAATATTAATTCAACACATGACTCCACCACAAAATATCATTTGAATTACCCATTCTAAACTTATAAAAAATATATAAAATAAATAAAACGATTTTCGTATGTTAATCATTATTAGAGGTTTTAAAACAGTAGGTTAACAAAACAGTACCATATAGAGATGTCTATATAAAGGCTGAGTTCTAAGCTCGTATGCAAATCCAATTGAACCACACAAAAATATATCATATACTTACATATATACTTATATTATATTGGAGGAAAAACTAGCTAGCTTCTCTTGATCACTATATACTCTTCACTCCTTGGCAAGTATAATAACTATTATATTTGTATTACCACTTCCTTCTTTTACTTCAAATCAAACTTGCAATCCACACTCAAGAGGTACCATCATAGCATACTAGAACTTTATACCTTATTCCTTTATTTCATTTTCTTATTTCTCTCTTCATTTTTTTTTCCCGCTAGCTGGCGAATAGAGCATACTTATGTTGATACTTGTTTGTTTGAAAAATAATGCACAAGCTTGTTTGTTTGAAAAATATGTTGAATAAAAATTCCAACCAGTCGTAGTAATCATGTAGATTGCTTTTAGGCAGTATCAAGTTTGAACCGTTTGAATCATATATATATGTTTATACATAAATACATATATGCATATATATATATATATATAAACACACTCCATGATATGTCAAATCACTATATATAATCGCGTAGTCACAATGAAATCGTGGAACTAACGTCCCCACTCATATTTTTAAAAAATACTTTTCAACTCCTAATTTTTTGTAAAATTTCTGTTGTGCTTTTATTTGTAAGAAAAATTTATAATTATACACCACTCAAATTTTGAGATTTTAACTTTTACTTTTAAAATTTATGTAGAATTTAGTTATCCATCTTATTAGAAAAAATTATTGTGTCCAATTCAATTGTTAAAATATATAACTTTTCATTTTTTAAGAAAAAAATCTCCATCTTTTTTTTTTTTTTTTTTTATAGCACCTTCACTGAAATAATTTTCTGCCTCCGCCCCCGACCATGTTTACACCATCTTGGCTAGATTACAGGAGGAAGTTGACCATCCAAAGCATGGCTTCCACCAAAACTTGTGAGACAGACATTGTTAGGAGATCTGGCAACTACAGTCCCACATCTGGAACTCTGACTAATCGAATCACTTGAAAGCAATTATGCGTAAAACTCCTTTTCTAGTATAGAGTAATATATATACACATATACATACATACATACATACATACATACATATATATATATATTATGGTTGTCTTTGTCCAGCTGCACCTCTACTCATAATTGGCGTAGCTACTCTTTTGTGTGGCACCACTCGTTTTTTTTTTTTGGGTTAATATTTTTTATTTTCAAAATAAAAAAATTCTAGTTTCATCCTCATTTTACAAGAAAATTATGTGTGCTCCCATTTTAATATTGAAACACGTAATTTGTGCCTTCATTTTGCAAGAAATCTTCTGCAAAAAATAAAAAATAAAAAATTATGACTCTGTCACTGCTTCAGCTAGTTCTATTAACGTAGATATCAACCCTGACTTTGCAGGGAGAAGTGTATAAGAGAAGAATCCAGAACATGAAGGGAGAGGTGCTGATGATGCTTGAGAAGGTGGAAGATCCTCTAGCCCAACTTGAACACATCGATACGTTTCAGAGACTTGGACTGTTTTATCACTTCAAGAATGAAATAAACAATATTTTGAAGGGGTTATATGGTAATAAAATATGTTCTATTAATAATACATGGAAGATCGATAATTTATACGTCACTGCTCTTGAATTTAGACTCTTTCGTCGATATGGCTACATGATATCATCAGGTACACACTTATTTATGTACAATCGTCTATTTCACGTTAAGCGTGTGAGTATTGAACGTTAGAGACATAAATTACGAAAGAGTTGTAAATTTGAAACGAATACAATAAAACCTTCGATATATATATATATATATATATATATATATATATATATACCCGTAAACTTTACCTTTGACAAATAAATGATATTTTTCAACAGATGTTTTCACTTCTTTCAAGGATGAAACAACTGGAAATTTCAAAGCGTGCTTATGTGAGGATATTGAAGGATTGTTGGCCTTGTATGAAGCCTCATTCCACTCGAAAAAGGGTGAAACTATTTTAGAGGAAGCAAGAGGCTTCACTGTAAAACATCTTGAACAATTCACGCAGGAGCACAACAAAGATCAAGGCAACATGATTCTCTTTGAACTAGTCAGTCATGCCTTGGAGCTTCCATTGCACCGGATAATGCCAAGATTGGAGACAAGGTGGTACATCGACCTGTACGGCAAGAGGCAAGACATGAACCCTACTTGGCTTGAACTTGCTAAACTTGATTTCAACGTTGTACAATCAACCCATTTGGAAGACCTTAAACATTCTTCCAGGTTAGAAATCTTTGCAACGTCTCAATTTTATATATTCTTGCCTAGGGCTCACCTTCATTAGTAAAATATGTATGTATACATATATATATATATTATATATACGACTCCCACTTATAAAGAGAAATGAAAATACTTACAGTTTTCAAACCTAAGAAGTGTGTGGTCAGTACCATCCTTCACTTAGTCCTTCGGAATTTCGAAAGGGAGAAATGTTTAGTACTATTTCTTCTCTCATAATTATTTCGATTCCTTTCCTTGCTTTGACATATATATATATATATATATATATATATATGTAAAGGTGGTGGAGTGCAACCAAGTTAGGACAAAACTTGAGCTTTGCTAGAGATAGGCTGGTTGAAGTTTACTTATGGGCTGTGGGAGCAACATCTGAGCTAGAGAATGGATACAGTAGGAGATTGCTCACAAGACTTGGCATTTTGTTAACCGTTATTGATGATATATACGATGTGTATGGCACACTAGATGAGCTTGAGCTTTTTGGAGACGCTTTTGAGAGGTTGGTAACTTTTTACATATGGTTACATACATATAAATATATCTATACATATTCCTATGTATAAGCACTTCGAACTTTAGGTGTAATATGCATTATATGCATATATACGTCTTGATGTAGGGATGATGTATATGTGGGTGGTCACTACTTCCTATCAACCTAGGTTTTTGGGAGTGTTTGTTACCTACTTACATCATGTCTTCTTTTTCTTGTACTTTTTTTGTTAAAATAGTAGTACTAGGAACATGAACTCTAATCCCAACTTTTTGAGTATCAACTCATGTGTCATATTTTTATTAGTAAATGCAATCAATTGATGTTGCAATACTTTAAACACTTACTAATAAAAGAATGACAACTCACATGCCACATAGGTTGGTACTTAAAAATTGATATTAGAGTTGGTGTTTTTAGAATTTTTCTTTTTAATAATATTACCTAGTGATAATATTAAAAAAAAAAAAAAAGAAGACATATATGCATAATATTATACATAGTGATCGAAATGCTTATACATAGAGATTTTATATTCATATATCTAAATACAAAGGATGAAATATTAATTTCTATGGCAAGAATGAAGCTAATTTGATTTTAATTTCATTCATGGTGTCCTAGGTGGGATATAAATGCCATAGATCAACTACCGGATTGTATGAAAACATGTTTTCTTGCTACTTACAATGTTGTAAATGAGATTATCTTTGACGTTTTCAAAGAACAAGGTCACCTCATCCTCAAGTGCCTCAAGAAAATGGTACCAATCCACTCCAACTTTATTGATTGTGATCTCTTGAACTTTTATAAATATTGTCGTACGTGGTCTATCTGTTCCCTAATCTTTTGCAAATTGAAAATTTGACAGGACTTTTAATTTTGAAAATTCACTTACGAATTCAAGAAAATATCTCATACGATAATGATTATGGTTTTTAAAATTTGAACGAAAACGTGTTGTCCTTCATGTGATATAACCTGCTCTATCTTTCAAACGAGTTTAACTACCTGACGTGCACAGGTGTACTTCGGTCTGACTTTTAACTTCCATCATCTGTCTGGGGTTGCTCTAAAAGACATTATTAAGTTTAGGGTAATAAAACTTCTCAATTTAAAAGTTCATGGATAACTATTCGATTTGAGAAAAATTAAGAGGGAAAAATCACGTACCATTATTGTAATTAAAAATTTAATTACCATCACATATGTACTTCGGTCAGAAATTTAATTACCATTGGGGTTGTTTTGCAATACTTTATTAAGTTTAGGGTATAATAAAGCTTTCCAATTTAAAAGTTCACAGGATAACTTTTCGATTCGAGAAAAATTGGGAGGGAAAAATCACATGACATTATTGTAATTCATGTTTATTGTCAAGCCAACTTATCTCTCAATAAAATGTTATATACATATATATATGTATATATATTAGTGGGCAGATCAATGTAAAAGTTATATGGTGGAGGCAAAGTGGTATTACAGTGGATACACACCAACTCTGCAAGAGTATATTGAGAATGGATGGATTTCAGCAGCAATAGCAGGGATGATAGTGCATGTTTGCTTTTCGGTTACAAATCCCATAACTGAAGAGGCCATAGAGTGCTTGATGGAGTATCCCAACATCGTACGTCACTCGTCAACCATTGTGCGACTTGTGAATGACCTAGGAACATCATCTGTAAGCACACTATCCTACACTTTTATTTTCTACCAAACAAAAAGAAAAAGAAAAAAAAAGTTGGGGAGTCATTTTATAATAGTAATATAACTGCTGGTACTATATGTTTCTAAACATCAAATCACATAAATAGCTAGTTGTGAGTGAGTCACATTGGGTCAGGAAGGCAATTGCCATCCC
>CM046372.1:29103001-29108001 GCA_025413025.1 Ficus hispida
ATTCTCTTACTTCTCACCCGCTAAAAATAATCACGGCGGGATTTTTTTTTTTTTTTTTTTTTTAAAGTTTGTAAGAGATGGTTTTGTTATTTAAAAAAGGAGACGTAATTAAGGGGGGGAAAAAAGTAGCAAATAGACTGATATATAGTTAAATGAGTTTGTTATGGCTCACTCACGAAAGCTAGCTCAAGTAAAGATAATGTCTTGTTTTATACATAGTATAAGAGTTCAATAACTTAATGATAATTTTAACTTCTTAAATAAGTATGCTTTATTCGCCTAGCACAAAAAAATGAAAAGAGAAATAAGAAAATGAAATAAAGGAATAAGGTATAAAGTTCTAGTATATACTATGGTGGTACCTCTTGAGTGTGGATTGCAAGTGTGATTTGTAAGTAAAGAAGGAAGTGGTAATACAAATATGATAGATATTATAGCTGCCAAGGACTGAAGAGTATATAGTGATAAAGAGAAGCTAGTTTTTCCTCCAATATAATATAAGTATATATGTAAGTATATGATATATTTTTGTGTGGTTCAATTTGATTTGCATACGAGCTTAGAACTCAGCCTTTATATAGACATCTCTATATGGTACTGTTTTGTTAACCTACTGTTTTAAACTGCTAATAATTGATTAACATGTGAAAATCGTTTTATTTATTTTATATATTTTTATATGTTTAGGAACGGGGAGATTCAAACTGATACTTTGTGATGCAGTCGTGTGTGAAATTATTATTAGATTATGCATGTAATCATTATAAAATTATTTTATTAAAAACACAGTACTACATGATTTCAACTGGTATCAATTTATTTACATGTAAAAATCATTTTTATGGAAAAAAAAATACTGTATATTTTTATTTGTAGAGAACAAGATGTCATATCGATGAAAGATAAACAGAATTAACACGCACGTCTTATCCATGTTTATCAAGATTTGTTGGTATCTGAAATGCTTCCTATTTGATAGTGCATTCCTATATATAGCCTGTCATGTACGTAATTTTTTTTAATGAGAATTTTTTTATCGATAAAAAATATATTTGATCAAAAAATATATATGAAATTGTTACGTAAAAATTTCATAATTATCTAATAATTATATCTTACGTACATCTAAAAGATTTTATTAATTAATATCGGATTATTTGTTCTATCTTGTGCTTAATGTTTCTAATTAATTGACCGCCAATTAGATTGATTCGGTAACCCTAATGAATTTGGAAAACGGAATTTTGTGTTCAGTCTTAGATAGAATGACATATGATTTATGTGTGGTAGCACTGAGTTTATGTAGGATAGGAATATACCTATGTAACATGTAATCATCGAAAGAGCCTAGACTTAATGAATCTTTCTTAATCTAATTCTCATAGAAATATAGTAAGTTAGTTAAGGGGGAATTTCTATATGACCATCGGAAGAGGCTTTTAGATAGCTTATGACTCTCAGTTAACAATTCAAATTGATTAACTTATCTAGGGAAGAGTAAAGAGATTCAAATGAAATGTTGAGTGAAAATTGTAATCCTAGACTTTTTCTTATTGGTTTTATTAATTTTTAATTTACTTTTTTTAATTATTCAGATAAAGTTAGAATTAATATAATTTTGATAATTGGTAAACAGCAGTTCTCGTAGGAACAATATTCTGCTCATTGCTTTATTACTTGATAACGTATACTTGCATTAGAAAATCCCCAACACTCGTACAAAATGTAAATTCATCATCAACAAGATAATAAAAAGAAAAAAATATTTGACGAAATTTGAGGGAAACAAAAAAAACTTATTGTTTCCTTTTCATTGGAAGCCATTCTCCTTCTGTTCATTGTTGATAAGGATTGAGCATTTTCTATATTATATTTAAAAAAAGAGATTCCAAATTTTTTTTTTAACTTTTAAAAGAGGTGTTTGAAAAGTATATTTGTGATCATTTTTTGTCATTAAAAGTAATTTAATTATAGATAATTAAGGAATAAAATAACTCATTAAATTGGGGTGTGGAAAAAGCAGGTGGGGGTCACGATAGAAGCCCCAAAATTTAATTAATAGAGATGTGTCGAGAGTTAAAAAATGTGTGCGATATAGAACCATCCTTTTACTAATAGAAGATTTTTCATTTCTTATCCTAAAGTTGTCTTTATTCTAGAAGGGAATGCACAGAAGAAAAGAATCCATAACACGCTAACTCAAGAAGATATGACTTGAACATATGAAAAGCCTTTTTAATGTTTAGACACGACTAAAATTATGCAAGTACTATATAATTGGACAAAACAAACAGACTATACCCTAGCCATGTGAGGATGTTGATCTGATTCTCTTGATCACCTTAGAGATAATTAGCATGAGAAAAAGCTTTAGTATAGTGATCTCTTGGATGCTATTTTATTCTTGCATATATAAAATATTCATTTTTTTTCTTTTTTCTTTTTTAACTTGAGTGAGGGATTCAAACTCTATATTTTTTGACATAAATCAGGTGGAAATTAGCATTATTTATATTCTTTGTATGCTATCACTATCAATATTGTTTCACAAAAGTCATATTTAGTGTTTTAATAAAAGATTGAAAACTTTACAATTTATCTTTCTGATTTATTTTTTATATATTTAGTGGATGCAGTTGAGAATTTATTGTTGAACATGGCATTTTACAAAATCAAGATTACAAAAAAGATGCCTTAAAAAAAAGAATAGTTGATAAATGTATAGAAATACACTTTTGCATCATATCAGTTATTAAATAATTTAAAATTTAATTATATATTTCCTTAATTTTAATTTACAATATTTTATTTTAGAAATATTTAATTTTAATTTATTAAATTTAATAATTAATTTATATGGATCTATTTCATTAGGTGCGATCATTTTTGGGTTTCCTTTTGCTTTTCCTTTTTTTTCCCTAACCTTTTCTTTTCTTTCCTTCTGCCAGATGAGCGCGTTTCCAACACCACCACGTGTCAGCCCCTGGTTCGCCGGCCGCCACGTCCAGCGTGAACAACGTGGCCCCCAGCAACTGTTCCCATACACGCCGCCCGTGCAGTACTATCCGCGTGCCAGCTGTTCCCGGGTCGCCCGTGAATTATTTTTGGGCCACGATTACCTCCCTTCAGCCCACAGATTTTTTATTTTAAAATTTTTATCTTTATTTTGAATTTTTTTTTTGGGTTTTTTTGTGTGTCTTTTTTTGTTTCTTTGTTCTATTTTTTAAAGACCTTTTTTTTTTTTTTTTAGGATTCCGCATGCAAATTTTTTTTTGTGTTTTTTTTTTGCTTGTTTTGTTTTATATTTTAAAAATCCTTTTTTTTTAATGTTTTTGTATGTATATAACTTGAATTTTTTTTTTGTTTTGTTTTCAAACAGTAAAAATGGGAAAAATGGGATATAAATTTTATATTGTTATAATTTTTTTGTTAAGATTACATTTTTCCAGTTCTTTCGAGTCTAAAGATTTTTGTTCTTTTTTCTTGTTTTCTGTCTTATTTTTGTTTTTTATTTTTGTTTTAATTTTTTTCTTTAAGTAAGTATGACTACAGAATGATTTTTTGTTTTTGTTTTTGTTTTCGTTTTTATTATTGTTAATACTATTGTCATTTTGATTTTGCATCTTTATTATTGGGAGAGATTTTGATAAAAATTATATTTATTATAATTATAATATTTATCTTAATCAATTTATTTTATTATATAGTATTCAGTTTTTTTATTTATTTTTTTCTTCCTTCCTCCTGCAACGCACGGTATTAAACTCGTAGAATCTATTTTTAGCATAATAAACTATTTACTCCAAATTTTAGAAAAATCACAAATTGATCACAAATTCCAGTTCTAGTTTTGTTTTTCACTCGCATTGAAAACGATGCCGCCGGAGAAGAGGTCGATGGCCGTCTACTTTTGATTCCCGCCACGCGACGACGACGGCGACGGCCACATGACGACAACGGCGACGGCTCCCTAACAACGCTTCTCTTGAACGTTCCGAAGAAGACATTCTCGTGCCGGAGGTCGCGACGAAGAACACGTTGGCCGTGTCTGCACTTCGAATTCGCTAGTCGTTTTCCATAACCGCCGCCTTTAGCTGAGTCTTCCTCGGAGAAGATCGCGACGGGAACGTTTTCCTTGCGATAATCTGGTGACCTTCGTCGACTCGCCGGAGAAGGAACTCCGATGACAACGGACGATGAAGGTCGGCCGGCCGGAGAGGTGAGACGAATTTGTTAGAATTACAAACCTAAATCTTTAATGGAGAAAATCCAATTTATCCAAGATCCACCATGTCAAATCATCAAGAGAATTAAATGAAAACGGAAGCGTACCTTGATCCATGAGAAAGAAACGATTATGTGTTATAGATCTTCCAATTCAATACGATTTTCCTTAGAGAAGAATCTCTATATTCTTTCTGATGATGGGATGTCAGAGAGAATAGGAATAATGAATGTATCTGTATCTGTATCTGTATCTGTATATCGTATGAATTGGGGACCATAACCCTTTTAAATAACTGCAGTAGTTATTATCTTTTCATATTTCTATTTTAACCCATCACAAAAATAGAAATATGAAATAGGCCTCTACACATAATTAACCCATACTTTAATCAATGCCCAAAGCCCAATAACAAAAATTAACCTTACTTAGACCACTTTAAATGGGCTTAACTTTAAGATAGCCTATAATACACATTTAATTACATATGTAGGCCCAAACGTTTAATTATTTTCCAACAATCTCCCACTTGGGCCACATATGTTACCTTAGATAATGTGCATAACTTTATGAGCTCAAAACTTTTGCTATCATGAACAAAGGCATTTCTGAACAATCTCGTCCATTAATTATATCAACATAGGATCAAAGCGATTTTCATCACATTCAACGTAATTAAATCCATCAATGGTCACGTATATCGATATAACCAAATGACATAGATCAAGTATGGATGTGTAGCATGAAAATTACATGCAATGTGATCTAAACATGC
>CM046372.1:29113001-29129771 GCA_025413025.1 Ficus hispida
TATCAAAAAAAATTACAGATAAAAATCCTTTTTCTTTCTCAAAATCAAATCCGGAAACATAAATGCTTAATTTCAAGAAATATATAATCCATATATACTTGTCCAAAAAATGTTTGAATCCGGAAAATTTAAAGAAAATCAAAATCAAAGAATCCATAACCATAATCATTCTTAAATCCAACAAAACCAAACCTAATTTAGAAAAAAAAAACAACTTAATTCTTAATGGTTTAACATGGAGAAGGCTCTGATACCACTTGTTAGAATTACAAACCTAAATCTTTAATGGAGAAAATCCAATTTATCCAAGATCCACCATGTCAAATCATCAAGAGAATTAAATGAAAACGGAAGCGTACCTTGATCCATGAGAAAGAAACGATTATGTGTTATGGATCTTCCAATTCAATACGATTTTTCTTAGAGAAGAATCTCTATATTCTTTCTGATGATGGGATGTCAGAGAGAATAGGAATAATGAATGTATCTGTATCTGTATCTGTATCTGTATATCGTATGAATTGGGGACCATAACCCTTTTAAATAACTGCAGTAGTTATTATCTTTTCATATTTCTATTTTAACCCATCACAAAAATAGAAATATGAAATAGGCCTCTACACATAATTAACCCATACTTTAATCAATGTCCAAAGCCCAATAACAAAAATTAACCTTACTTAGACCACTTTAAATGGGCTTAACTTTAAGATAGCCTATAATACACATTTAATTACATATGTAGGCCCAAACGTTTATACCAGAATGGTGGGAGGCCATCACGAGGAGCTGGCCGGTGTCGTAGCGTTGAGAGGCGGCGTTATGCTGCAGGTGAGGAAAAGAGCGAGGAGAGAGAGAGGGAAGATGAGTTGTATAAATATATAATCATTACGATATCATTAATGATAATTATGCTATTTATTATCATTGACCTAATTCATTATGTTGTTTTGTTAACTCTCCCTTACAATATTTGCATCTTCTGTGTATCTTATAATTTCTACTCGTTTCTCTTTTTTGTCTCTTATAGTAAATGGAAATGGAAAGAGTGAAACAAAAAATTTTCAAATCCACGATCTTAAAAACAGGAATTACCCAAAAAAAAAAATTTAATTGAGTGAGTTTTTTTTTTTTTAACGTTAAAAAAAGTCAAAGTTTTTATATAACTAAAACTTTACATGAATGCATTGTCGGAAAATTTAAGAGGTTGAAAACTGAGGAAAACTACGTAATATTTTTAAATGACTTGATGGTGGTTATCTTTTATCTTTTTTTTTTTTTTTACTAATTATAAAAGTACGAATGTATAATGAATAATGCATTCTTGTCGTCTCCTCCATGATTGTCATCTAACAGTTTAATCATGACCACATAAAATCCCAATCAATACGTCACATGGCAACACAATCGACTCCACATGGCTTTTTTTTTTGGCTTTGTTTTGCTTATCTGTCTACGCGTGCTATACATTTAATGCTTTAATAAAAGATTGAAAACTTTACAATTTATCTTTTTGATTTATTTTTTATATATTTAGTGGATGCAGTTGAGAATTTATTGTTGAACGTGACATTTTACAAAATCAAGATTACAAAAAAGATGCCTAAAAAAAAAAGAATAGTTGATAAATGTATAGAAATACACTTTTGCATCATATCATTTATTAAATAATTTAAAATTTAATTATATATTTCCATAATTTTAATTTACAATTTTTTACTTTACAAATATTTAATTTTAATTTTTTAAATTTAATAATTTTATTTATATGAATCTATTTCATCAGGTGTGATCATTTTTTGGTTTCTTTTTGTTTTTCCTTTTTTTTTTTCCCTCACCTTTTCTTTCCTTCTTGCCAGATGAGCCCGTTTCCGCCTCCCGCCATGTGTCAGCCCTTGGATAGAATGACATATGATCTATGTATGGAAGCATTGAGTTTATGTAAGATAAGAATATACCTATGTAGCATATAACCTTCGAGAGAGCTAGCCTAGACTTAATAAATCTTTCTTAATCTAATTATCATACGAATATAGTAAGTTAGTTAAGTGGGTATTTTTATCTTACCATCGGAAGAGGCTTTCAGATAGCTCAGGACTCTCAGTTAATAATTCAAATTGATTAATTTATCTAGGGAATAGTAGAGAGATTCAAATAAATTGTTGAGTGAAAATTGTAATCCTAGGCTTTTTCTTATTGGTTTTATTAATTCTTAATTTATTTTTTTTGATTATTCTAAAAAAGTTAGAATTAATATAATTTTAGTAATTGGTAAATAACAGTTCTCGTGGGAACGATACTCTGCTCATTGTTTTATTACTTGTTAATGATAACGTATACTAGCATTAGAAAATCCGCAACACTCGTACAAAATGTAAATTTATCATCAAGAGTATAATAAAAAGAAAAAATTAGACGAAAGTTGAGGGGAAAAAAAAACTTATTGTTTCCTTTTCATTGGAAGCCATTCTCCTGCTGTTCATTATTGGTAAGGATTGAGCACTTTCTATATTATATTTAAAAAACGATATTCCAATTTTTTTTTTTACTTTTAAAAGAGATGTGTGAAAAGTTTATTTGTGATCACTTTTTGTCTTTAAAAGTAATTTAATTATAGATAATTAAGGAATAAAATAATTCATTAAATTGGGGTGTGAAAAAAGCAGGCAGGGGATCACGATAGAAGCCCCAAATTTTGATTAATAGGGATGTGTCGAGAGTTAAAAAGTGTGTGTGATATAGAACCACCCTTTTACTAATAGAAGATTTTTCATTTCTTATCCTAAAGTTGTCCTTATTCTAGAAGGGAATCCAGACAAAAAAAGAATCCATTAGGCACTATCTCAAGAAGATATATATGACTTGAACATAGGAAAAGCCTTTTTAATGTTTAGACACGACTAAAATTATGCAAGTACTGTATAATTGGACAAAACAAACAGACTATATCCTAGCCATGTGAGGATGTTGATCTGATTCTCTTGGTCGCCTTAGAGATAATTAGCATGAGAAAAAGCTTTAGTATAGTGATCCCTTGGATGCTATTTTATTCTTGCATATATAAAATAGTCATTTTTTTTCTTTTTTCTTTTTTAATTTGAGTGGGGGATTCAAATTCTATATTTTCTGACAGAAATAAGGTGAAAATTAGCATTATTGATATTCTTTGTATGCTATCACTGTCAATATTGTTTCACAAAAGTCATATTTAGTGTTTTAATAAAAGATTGAAAACTTTCCAATTTATCTTTCTGATTTATTTTTTATATATTTAGTGGATGCAGTTGAGAATTTATTGTTGAACGTGGCATTTTACAAAATCAAGATTACAAAAAAGATGCCTTAAAAAAAAGAATAGTCGATAAATGTATAGAAATACACTTTTGCATCATATCAGTTATTAAATAATTTAAAATTTAATTATATATTTCCATAATTTTAATTTACAATATTTTACTTTAGAAATATTTAATTTTAATTTATTAAATTTAATAATTAATTTATATGGATCTATTTCATTAGGTGCGATCATTTTTGGGTTTCCTTTTGTTTTTCCTTTTTTTCCCTAACCTTTTCTTTTCTTTCCTTCTGCCAGATGAGCGCGTTTCCAACTCCCACCACGTGTCAGACCCTGGTTCGCCAGCCGCCACGTCCAGCGTGAACAACGTGGCCCCCAGCAGCTGTTCCCGTACACGCCCCCCGTGCAGTACTATTCGCGTGCCAGCTGTTCCCGGGTCGCCCGTGAATTATTTTTGGGCCACGATTTCCTCACTCCAGCCCACAGGATGTCAGGCCCAGATCTTCAGCTCTAGTAGGCACGCGTGATTCCCATTTCCAGCCTCTCTCTCCAGCCGAACCAGCACGCAAAACGGAAAAAATTTTTACCCTAATAATTCAAATTTAAAAATTATTATATTAACATAATAAAAAAAAAATTAAGACACAAAGAGGAAAATAACTTATTTTTATGTGTGGTGGAAAATTATAGCATATTTTTTTAAAGATAAAAAATAGTTGCATAATATGGTTTCAATTTTTTAAAATTTCAATAATGCCCCTGCCATCCCTTCTCTTTTCCAAATCTCACTAGCGGTCGTCATCATTAATTGTGCACTCTGGCACCATCTCAGGTGATGTCGACTCAATCAGGCAAAATCACAATGCTCCAGGGTAGAGCTTCGCCTGCACCGCCGTCCGTCGCGGTCGAGCAGTTGTCCAACAAAGATCGCCATTCACAATCACGATGAGAGTCACGGGACTAGAAAATCATGACCCCATCACTGTCAACATTGCAAGCATAAGCGATGGCGAGCATCATAGGCTCCGTCGGCCTTGCAATAGAAATAGTTCTGCCTCCACCTATCGTTGCACTTACAATCGCCGTCTAACCTTCACCGTCACGACAATGCAAATATTGCGATGTTGTGATCATCACGAGATCTCCTCTCCCTTAACCAAGCCCGTGTCTTCTCAGACAAAAATCGACAAGAAACCTTCACCGTCGCTGTCATGATTGGCATAGCATCCTTTGATTAACGAGAGGAGAGAGAGAGACAGAGAGAGAGAGCAAGAAACAGAGGAGACAAAGGGAGAAAGGGGGATTGTGGAGGGAGAAAAAAGTAAAATTGGAATAAATTAAAAATAGAATTAAAATATGCTATAATTTCACATCATTTAAAAAATATACTATAATTTTCATTAATGTGTTTCAAATATGCTATATTGTGTAATTTTCTAAAATTAATACTAGACTAACATGACATAAAATTAAATTAAATTTAATTAAAATTTGTGTCATATTGATCAAAAATAAAGAATTTGTGTCATGATCGTTCAGCTGGTTGTGGATATTTAGCTAATTTACCAGTTGTAGGGGTGGA
Source organism: Ficus hispida (assembly GCA_025413025.1). Lineage (NCBI taxonomy): Eukaryota > Viridiplantae > Streptophyta > Magnoliopsida > Rosales > Moraceae > Ficus > Ficus hispida. The sequence continues at coordinate 29,117,882 of CM046372.1, forward strand.
GTTTTGGACCAAATTTTCACCCTAGCATGTTGGATAAGAGTCCTACAAAAGCAAGGCATTTCAAGAAGAAATAAAAAATAAGAACAAATTAGGTGGGGAGTCATATTTTGAAGTATATCTTTATAATTTTATCCACTATAGCATTAAAGTTGATAATTTTAGTATTATAAAATTGTAAAATTATCAACTTTAATATTATAGTGAACATAAATAAAAGGTGTCAAATTCATGACATTCTTACCTATATATTATCACTTCCAGCAACCTTGGGATGGTTTTTTTTTTTTTTTTAGAAAAATATCTAAATAACCACATTTTTCATCTATTGACCAACACACCATAAATTCATCATTAATATGAGATAAATTTTAGTTAATTTTAATTTAAATTTGTGTCATATTGATTTAGTACTAATTTTTTTGTATCATGTTGGTGCAATAATTATTAAGTTTGTGCCATTCAAGTGCTTTTTCCATGGGTTTTCCCTCAATTTTTGGCCCAATTTTTGAGTGTTTTTCTTGTATTTTCTTTTTTTCTTGCATTCTTCATTACATATTTTCTTTTTAGAACTTTGAGAGAGGAATTGCAAATTATACTCAACACTTTGGTGAAGCTAGTGAGGAATTCATATGTGAAGCGATCCAATTTTGGATTTTCATTTGTTTTTTAAAGTTCATATGTTTTAGTGGGTTAAATCTCTCCATGTCATTTCTCTATTTTTATTCAAAACATTTTGTATCAATCTTTTATATAAATTCAATCAAGCTTTATTTATATAATATTGTCGTTCATCTATTTTGACAAGATTTATTTTATGAGTTGTTTTTTATTGCAATTTGCTAAAAACGAGACTTTGTTGATTTTGGATAACTTATACAATAAATTCGTTTCATTCAACATAGAGATTTTGTCAACCGAAACACACTTGTTTATTCATTGGTCTTTATTTTTTCCAGTTGTTCGTTTGGGATGTGAAACATACAATTGAGCGATATGTCGAAGATTATATTTAAATTGGAGAACGAAGCACAAGAAGTATTCACGATACCTTGCCTCATTTATTATTGAATTTTCTCTACCTAAATCTCCTTTTTCATGTTTTACTTATTTTCTCTATTACAAAAATTCACCAAAAATATCTTCACTTTTTATTGTTTTATTTACTTACCTTTTTAATGTTTATTTCCGCTAATATTAGTTGTTTTTGTTGTTGTCTCCCTGTGGATACGATCGTCTGATTTGTACTACAACCAACCACTTTACGAGCGTATTTTTGGACGTTAATCAAATTTTGACACCGTTACCAAAGAGGTGTCAAAAGCAAATCTTTATTTTTGGAGCAAACGTGAAGTAAGGCCGAGTAAGTCCTTACTTTTTTCCTTCCAAAAAAAAAAAAAAACTCTCATTCTTTCCTTAAAAAAAAAAAAGAAAGAGTTATTTATTTTGATTTTTTTTTTCTTTCTTTTACATATTTCTTTATATATGTACTCTTGTTTTTTTTTTTTTTTTTTTTTTTTTTTTTTTTTTTTTTGCGTTTAATCAAAAAAAAAAAAAAAAAACCCTTACTTTTCAACTTGATTTTTTTTTTTAACGTTTACATATTTACATGGCTCAAACTTGAATATTATACTGCCTAGAAGAACTTTTTGTGTACTACAAATGGTTGGTATATTTATTAAACATCTTTTTCAAACAAACAATCAAACTTCATCGGCGGATTTGTTGCAACTGAATTAGTAATCTGGCTGTTTATAACTGTCGGAGTTGAGCAGATTCCAACGTAGGATGTGCTTGCCTCTAAAAGGAAGAGAATATATATATAATATAATATAATATAATATAAGGGTTTATAACTCTAATTTCATAGATAAATAAAAATGCTTTCAAATACTGAACTTAAAAACTTGTATCCAAATTCTTCTCTTCCCTTTCCTCCCACCGTTGAACTAGCTTTGGCGGGATTTTCTTTGTTTTTTTTTTTTTCTTTTCTTTTTAAGTTTGGAAGAGATAGTTTTGTTAATTAAAAAAGGGAAACTCTATTGAAGGGAAAAAAAAAAAAAAAAGCAGGTAGCATATACACTAATATATATATATATATATATATATATATATATATATAGAGTTAAATGACTTGGTATAACTCATTCTCAAAAATTAGCTTAATGGAAGATGATGTTTAATTTATATGTAAACACTGAGAATTTAATAACTTAATGATGTGTGGAATAAATTTTAACCACTAACGTATGTATGCCCTATTCGCCTAAGGAAAAAAAAAAGAGAAATAAGAAAATGAAATAAAAGAATAAGGAGTAATGTTCAGGTATACTATGGTGGTACCTCTTGGGTTTATGGAAGAAAAAAAAATTGTACATTACTAATTTTAGAAAACAAAAGTCATATCAATTGTGGTCTTACTCGTATATACATGTACGTAGTTGTATTAGAAATATGATATACATAGTTGTCAAATGGAGTGAAGAGTATGATGATCAAGAGGAAGCCAGTTTTCCGTCCAATATATACATTATTTTTTAATTGCTTTTTTACTAATAGAATATTTATCAGATCTTATCCTAAAGTTGTCCTTATTCAACAATAATATTTAGAATAATTAACTTAAATAGTCCATAAACTCTTTCAAATGTGACGGTTTGATACTTGTTCTTTTTTTTTTTTTTAAGCCAAGATGACTCTAAACTTCTATTTTCTTGGTTATTTTAGTCATTTCTAAAAATTGATTGATCACGTGAGGAGCATGCTTCGTGGTTTTTAAACGTCAAATAGGTAAATTCGTAGGGTTTTTACATAAATTTTTGAGAAATTAAAGTTTCCCTACAGTAAAGGGTAGCCGGGGGGGGGGAGAGCGGGCCGAACTTGTGGGGGGGAGGGATTAGGGTTGAACTTAGTCGTTGATGAGAGGTTGGAGGTGAACCCAGTTGGGGGGGGGGGGGGGGGGAGGAGGCTAGAGAGGGTCGAACCAATCCTGGAGGGGGAGGCCGAAGAGGGTTGGAGAGGGCCGAACCCATTCGCACAAAGGGGGGCCAAACCTAATCGCTGGTGTGGGGGGGGGGGGGGGGGGGATGGACCCAGTTGCAGGGGTAGGGGGCTGGAGAAGGGGGCCAACCTAGTCCCGAGAGGCGGGGGGGGGGGAACCCAATTGTAGGGGGGTGGAAGAGGAGTGCTGAATACAATCGCGGGAGGGGGTTGGTTAACCCAATCATCGGGGGGGTCGGAAAGAGCTGGAGGGGGGTGAAAGAGAGAGAAAAGGGGGAGGGAATAGAGAGATTTGAAATTATTTTAATCATTGTACAATAAAAATGATCATTTGAGTAAGATTCCAACAGAAATTTAATAGAGTTCGATGGAAATGACTGAAACAGCAAAGAAAATAGAAGTTTATAGCCATCTTAGTAAAAAATATAAATATAAGGATTAAATCATCATCTTTAAAAAAATTCAGAAATTATTTAAACTAATTATTCTAATATTATCTAAGAAAACTTTCCGTGTTAAAAAGGGAAAACATACGAGAAAATAATCTCTTACACTCTCTCTCATGAAGACATGACTTGAACATATGAAAATCGTTTTTAATGTTTAGACACGACTAGACATGACTATGTAAACACATATACAACTCAGTAATCCTACAGGTCCAAATGGGGAAGAAACCCGGTCCTAGTGGCAGATAAATAATGTAGACTCCACTTGCATTTTTAATTTTAAAGTATACCAATTGAAAAAAAAAAGAAAAAAAAAAAAGAAAAGAAGTAAAGAATGCTCTCACTCCTCTATCAAACTACTCTCTCTCTTAAATTCTTCTCCTGCTCTGTCTATCTCTCAGCCCTACACCCTCCGATGAACTTTCTGGCGATCATTAAAATCATCTGGATCCATAGGTTATGTATTAAAAAAAAAAAAGGTGGATACCCAGAAATTTGATTGTCTTTTTTAATCATTTGGATCCTGGCCGTTTCCCTACCATCTTCCTCACTCTATTCTAATTCCTGTTTGTTGTTTATCTTTTTAATTTCTATCTTTGTCCATTATCTTCTCCTTTTGCCGTTCTTTTTTCTTCTATATTTTTTGGGGCCAAAAGCTCTTTACATCGTGGTTGTGGTAGGAGCCGAAAAGTTTATCGGACCCATGTCGGCGAGGACGACTACGTTTACAAATCCAACGGCATTTATAGACCGAGATGGAAGTGTAACAAAAAACATTTTGATATGACATCGTTAACTTTAAGTCTCATGTCTGCACGGTTTTATTTTTGGATTTCCCCAAAAGATCACGTACTATTAGAAGATAATCTTTATACTTATAAATTATCATATATATTCATTTATAAACAATATAAGATTATATAATTTATCATTTTTTTAGACTAATGACTATCATATTCAATCATAAAAGTTTTCCTGTTGTCATTGTTGCTAGACCAATTTTTATTTTTTATATTTCTTCATAGCAGAACTTCTGTTTGAATGTCTAATGGGCACTCTTGCATGCTCATAAATCAAATTCTGCACAAATCCCACAAGGAATGGCAAGGATTTGGCCATAAATCACTATTATGAATTTTCATGATTTTGACCATTGTTGATCTTGAGAAACTTGAAGAGACCTGTAAAAAAAAAATATGTGGAGTTCAAATTTGGAAAAGTTCAGGAGGAAAAAAAATCCATTATGTAGGGCCATCCATTGTCAAAAGACGAAAAAAAAAAATAGATTAAACAGGTATCTGGTGTTAAGGTTTAGATTGTAATATTTGAATTTGAATTAAATTAAAAAAAAAATCAAACATCATTCTTGTTTAAGAGATATCATATCCCTCTAATAAGAAAAAGAAATAATGTACAATGGACCAGAGTAGTTTAAGGCGAGACGAACAAAGTAATTTGATTTTATAAAAGGGTGGCTTGGGAAAATTTCAAATCAAAAGGCCGCTCATTATATGTGGTAGGGTGGGGGCTTTGAAACTACAATTTAGTGGATTGATAATATAGCATAAAATGACATAACAGGACAGGACAAAGAGAAGAGCGTAAAGTTGAAACACAAATGAGATTAAAGGCCCGTTTAGGGTCACCTTTGCAGACAGTAAAGTACCGTTTTGTTTCCAAACCTTTGTTTGGGGATGGAGTGTGGCTTCCAAACCCTTATTTAAGTATTTTGTTTTGTTTTATTCAATCAACAAGACACACTTTTCTTAAATATTCCCTCTTTTTTTCTCTCTCTCTCTCAATTATACTTTCATCAAACACAGAAACCTTACAACAACTTGTTAATCCAAATTTTTTTTTTTTTTTTATCTTATCTTCTATCCAAATAGAAATATCTTCAAAACTTTGTTTCCAAAAGTTCCCGAATGAATGCTAAATCAAAAATAAATAATCCTAACTAAGAGTGTTTTTGGTAAGAGAGAAATAGTTGTTAGGTAGGAGAGAAAAGAGGAAGGGATTAAGAGAGGAACTCACAATCCCTTAAAAAAAAAAAAAAAAAAAACCTCAATTTTAATCCGTCCAAATTGAAGAGATATTTGGACATATTCAATCCATGTCATTGGTTAGAGATAATATAGTCATTTTACAAATAAAATTTACCATTTTCTTTCCCTTGTATTTCTATATCAAACAAGATAAATGATTTTTTCTTTCTTTCATTGTTGTCATACCAAATGTCATGAAAGAAAAGAACACTCCTTGCTCATCTTCCTCATCTAGATGATCTACCACTCACTCATTCCACTCTTCTTTCCCTCTTACAAAATAGGAAATCTCTACCAGGATTCAACTTATGTATCCCCTTATTTATATCTGCTTTATGTCCCTCTAATAATATTATAACACGTCAATAAAATATATATATATTTAATTGCAAGATCTTATCAAATTAATAAAAAGAAAATGTTTATATTTTTGTTGGATGTACATGAATATGAACACAAATAAGGGGACATATGGAACTAAATACTACCAAACATAGCCTAAGGCCCCTTTTGGGGCAACACCTGCACATAATATTTTACTATCTGAATTTTAAATTTCCAAACTCTATATTAAATTTTTTCTCTCTACCATTTTAAAAAACTCAAATTTTAAAAGTCGATAATTTTTTTAATTAGAAAAAAAAGTCCATAACTTTCTCATTCAAATCAAAATGAGATGATATTTATATCAAAATATTATTAATGATGAGATAAACATGATAAATCTATTTAATATATTTTTTTCGAAATATATTTTAAATTTTATATTGTTTTTAATATCACATCATTTTTTTTTAAATTTTCCTCGTAAACACGCATTTTCACACAATCTCCAGAACATCAAACGGGCCCTAAAAGTGATGGGGAGCTGGTGTCGTTGTAAATTTCACATTCCCTCTTCTTTGTCGAAATTCTGGTGAGTTTGAGACTCTGAGTTGAGTGTTGGTTCGTACTGCACTCTTTGATTGATGTCTTCTTCGGCTTCAAAGAAGCGCCAAAAACCCAAGTCTTTGTCTCCCTCAAATCCTTCTCTGAAATCAATGTTTCTTTGGGAACCACCCGATGATTTGTTTCCCTCCAGAGACGACCTCTTCAGCCTCGCCGCCGCCATGGCGATCGCCGCCTTCGTCTTCCTAACCTGTAACTTCTTCTTCACCACTCGTCTCCCAACCCCCTTCTGCGACACCGGTTTGGATGCCTCCGATTTTCTCTCTGGTGGGTCTTTTTATTTTCCTCGGCAAACCCGGGAAATTTTGATGAATTTTGAATTTGACTCGGTTTTTGTCATTCTAAGCTCATAACTCATAAGGGTCTTGCGTAACTTGTTCTGTTCTTCTAAATGTTTGTCATTTTTATAGTTGTGATTTGGGTTTTAGGCTCATTGTTTTTTAATTAAAAAAAAAAAAAAAGGAGGAGATTTAACCATTAAAATAAAATGGAATTATAATGTAATAAAATGACTAATAACAAATCAAACTTTCAAACTTTCAAAGAAAAATCAAAATTTTCAAGAGGCTAAAACTTTAAAAGAAAATTGTAAAATCCATAAAATCAACCCACGTATATATATATATGTATATTTATGTTTATATATATGTTATCTCAAATTTATTGTCATGTATAAGAATGGTAAAGCAAGACAATAAAATTCCATAGTGGTAGACCTTAAAAAAAAAAAAAAATTTACAAAACGCCCAAAAATTCTTCCGACGAAACTCTTCCTCTTCCTCAGGCGTGAAATCGTTGGCAATGCAAAACATCTGTCGGATCTGCTCGGACGTCTTGCCCTTGACCATGTCCGCCACGTTCCCCGCCAAGAGATCGACGAGCTCGTCCCGGTCGCCGAATAGTCCGCCGCCGTGATGAGCTTGTGGATGCCGGCGGGAGCCAAGTCCCAGACGAAGCTGGCGTCCACTTCCTCAGCTCCTCCTCGTCGTCCGCGTCGTCCTCGTCGTCATGCTTCTTGCCCCACTTCAGCACCGTGGCAAAAACCTCGCCGTCCACGTTCGGCACCGGCACGGACCCGTCACGTCCTTTAGGGACGAAAACCTCGCCGCCGCCGCCGCCGCCGCAGCCGCCTCCGCCTCGATGGTGAAGCGCTTGCTGGTCGAGACCCAGAGTTTTAGGACTCTTGTTGACGAAGAAGTAGAAGGAGAAGAAGACATGATTTTTTTTTTTTTTTTTGTGTGTTTTTATGAGAGAAAATGGTTATTATTTTTTGTAAGGTTTTTGATGATGAAAAGAGCATCTTACGGTTGTTTATATACGCGAACGAGTCTGGGTTTCTACTCGGATTTTAGGGTTTCCAAAATCTAATGAATTAGCAGTTTCAAAGACTTCTACTTCATGTAGTCTGAAGGAAACGAACTATTCTCCATAATGTGAGGTCTCAAGGGCAACACGTATGTTGAACTTCGCGAGGATGGGAAAATGTCAATTTTCTTCTGCACTGCGTGTTTATTAGCACCGTGTTACAGCGATTTCGTGTTGTTTGATCACTTGAACGGTAATCTTCACAACCAGAGGCTGTCGACGGCCAAAGTTACTCTATCAGGACCAAACCCGTGGCCGTTTAATGAAGGCGTTGTTTGTGTTTCTTCAAAAAATCCAACTGAGAATTATGAGGATGTGGCGATTCCAAACGGCAATCAGAGTACGTTGTTGGGAGTCTCAAGACAGTGAGAACAATCTTGCTACAGTCGCATATGATGAAAATCTGGAAACCCGTGCCAACACCAACAGACATCTTTCGATTGATGACCTTGGCCATGAAAATGAGGATGATCTGGATTGTGCAGGAAATCAGGATGGACCTGGAGAAAAATTGTGCTGTGTTGATTCCTGGCGTTCGAATTGGGGGATGAAATTACTAATGTAGAAGTGAGGGAAGAGGGATATGGACTTCGGAAAAGAAGGAAGTCATTTTCTGATCCCAAGGATTCTACCGAGAACTTGACTAGTAATCAGTATGACTCAATGTGGGGAAGATGCTTCAGCTCCTGCTGTAACAAGTGTGATGTTAGACCGATATGATGATCGGCTTCTTCAGACTAGATTCATATCAAACAAGGCTTTAAGACGGGAGTTGAGAAGACAACAGCGTATAACTGCTGAAAGAATGTGTGACTTCTGCCAACATAAGATGCAATCTGTCCAGAGTGCCAGGGGACTGGAACGATCATTGATGGAGTGGATGAGAAACCAGCTGTACCCCTTTCAAAGGTTTGCCTGAAATTCATGTCTTTCTTCTTTCTTCTTTCATGGTTCGATATTCTAGTGTCCTTAATAACAAAATTTTATTTTAAAAGTTATAGAATTTAATAATGACGATAACATTAACAAAAATATTATGTATTGGAGTATATAATATACAAAATACATTATTTCACATTTTTTTTCAATGAAAAATATGACATTAATATTTACAATCATATTAGATATGTCCAAACATTCATTTCCAAAAAAAAAAAAAATGTACTCCCACTTTGAAGAATTCAAATTACTAAGGCTTCGTTTGAAAACAAAGCTCAAACTTGGTTTTCAAAACTCAATTTTTGTCTTTTTCCTTAAAAGATTTTGTCTTTTTCCCAAAAAGTCAACAAAATTTACTGTTTAAACTTCAAAAACTCAACTTAAACTCATTTACCAAATGGACTATAATTAATGTACACGAAAATCCAACAAACACACACATTGTATCTTTTCTCATTTGTTAAATTGATACAAATTATTTCATTAAACAACATGTCAAAAGAACAACACATTCAAAAATCAAACAGAAAATAATTCGTGATTCACGACGGAGAGGGGTTTTCAAGCTTGACAATATACATATGTTTACACACAAACACACACACATATATATACACATATATAGAATACATATATAATACATATATGAAACCTTGAACTTAAAATAAGAACATGCACACTACGTAATTTAGTGGTGGAGCCATAAATTTTTTTTCAAGAGAGACTTAATGAAAATAAATTTTAAACTATTCGACTTTAGATTCTTCTTTTCTTCTTATATAAATTTGTAATCTTATTTAACTAACTGCAAAAAACCTAAAATACAAATTTGATAATAGTGTAATTGACTTTTTGTTTCTTTGGGATTTTGAGTATGAGGTAATGTATATTTATAACTCAAATATTGAGACATAATTGAATTTTTGTTTAAAAATTTTAAATAAACTTTATAATTTCAATTTTTTTGGGGGGGAGGGGGAGCGCAAAATACAGACTTACAAAGAAAAAATGTTGTGACAAAGGTATAAAAGAAAAGGAGTCCATTAGTCCAGGAGTGGCAGCTACCTTCCTGGCCCAATATGACTCTGTCACGGCTAGTTATTTATGTGGTTTAACACTCATAAACATATAGTACCAGCAATTACATTATTATTATAAAACAACTCCCCAAACTTTTTTTTTCTTTTTCTTTTTGTTTGATAGAAAATAAAAATGTAAGATAGTGTGTTTACAGATGATCTTCCTAGGTCATCCACAAGTCGCACAATGGTTGACGAGTGATGTACGATGTTGGGATACTCCATCAAGCACTCTATGGCCTCTTCAGTTATGGGATTTGTAACCGAAAAACAAACATGCACTATCATCCCTGCTATTGCTACTGAAATCCATCCATTCTCAATATACTCTTGCAGAGTTGGTGTGTATCCACTGTAATACCATTTTGCCTCCACCATATAACTTTTACATTGATCTGCCCACTAATATACATACATACATATATATATATATATGCACGTAACATTTAATTGAGAGATAATAAGTTGGCTTGACAATAAACATGTAATAAATTTTCTATGAGATCTCTTCTTGTATTCGTAAGTGAATTCTCAAAATTAAATGTCGGGTCAAATTTTTAATTCACAAAAGATTGGGGAACAGATGGTCCAAATACCACAATATTTATAAAATTAAAGAGATCACAATCAATAAAGTTGGAGTCGGATTGGTACCATTTTCTTCAGGCACTTCAGGATGAGGGGACCTTGTTCTTTGACAACGTCAAAGATAATCTCTTTTACAACATTGTAAGTAGCAAGAAAACATATTTTCATAGAATCCGGTAGTTGATCTATGGCATTTATATCCCACCTAGGACACCATGAATAAATTTAAAATCAAATTAGCTTCATTCTTGCAATAGAAACTAATACACATATCTTTACACACAAACACACACACAAACACACATACACACACACACATATAGAATGTGTGACATCTGCCAACATAAGAGCCAGGGGACTGGAACGATCATTGATGGAGTGGATGAGAAACCAACTATACCCCTTTCAAAGGTTTGCCTGAAAATCCTATTTTCTTCGTTCATGGTTCGATATTCTAGTGTCCTTAATAATAAAACTTTATTTTAAAAGTATTAGAATTTAATAATGACGAAAATATTAACAAAAATATTATGTATTGGAGTATATAATATAAAAAATATACTATTTCACATTTTTTTCAATGAAAAATATGACATTAATATTTACAATTATATTAGAAATGTCCAAACATTCATTTCCAAAAAAAAAAAAAAAAATTGGAAGGAAAGAAATGTATCTAAACATAAATTAAGAAATTGGTTATTTACCAAGCCGAAAAGCAAAGCGTGCACAAAGGAGCAAAAAATTTTCCTTTCTTCATCCTTAATTATATTAATGCAGAAGCCAAGCAAAAATGGACTCCCACTTTGAAGATTCGAAATACTAATTAATTTACAAGAAATCCAACAAACACACACATTATATCTTTTCTCATTTATTAAATTGCTACAAATTATTTCATTAAACAACATGTCAAAAGAACAACACATCCAAAAACCAAACAGAAAATAATTCGTGATTCACGACGGAGAGGAGTTTTCAAGCTTGACAATATACATATGTTTACACACAAACACACACACACCACACACACACACACATATATCTTACATAATATAATAATATATTACATGACATTGCCACATGTATGTAGCTAGTATCAATCATCCTGATTTTGGGTTCCAAGGGAATAGATTCACAAGCAACGATTGGATTTTGTCCTTTGTTTCCCTGTGGCTATGAACACCAAATCCATCTCCATGCTGGTAGACAGACAATGCTGCCCTAGTATGTTCATGCAAATTTCAATGAATGCCTCCGAGAAGGGAGACCTCGAAACTAGATCTTCATTCATTTGTTTCCATGTTTCCTCGATCAAATACTCTATATGTCGACGAGCTTCTTCCTCCGAAGCACCAGTTTCGTGCATATAGCATTGCATCGATTTAGGAACATCGCCACGCTCTAATTCAGTCTAAAATGAAGCGGGAAAAAAAAAAGTAAATTGACGTGAAATTGCCTCGATTCCAATATATGCAAA
>CM046372.1:29129871-29181370 GCA_025413025.1 Ficus hispida
ATGCTTCAGCTTCTGCCGTAACAAGTGTGATGTTAGACCGATATGATGATCGGCTTCTTCAGACTAGATTCATATCAAACAAGGCTTTAAGACGGGAGTTGAGAAGACAACAGCGTATAACTGCTGAAAGAATGTGTGACTTCTGCCAACATAAGATGCAATCTGTCCAGAGTGCCAGGGGACTGGAACGATCATTGATGGAGTGGATGAGAAACCAGCTGTACCCCTTTCAAAGGTTTGCCTGAAATTCATGTCTTTCTTCTTTCATGATTCGATATTCTAGTGTCCTTAATAATAAAATTTTATTTTAAAAGTTATAGAATTTAATAATGACAACATTAACAAAAATATTATGTATTGGAGTATATACTATACAAAATATATTATTTCACATTTTTTTTTCAATGAAAAATATGACATTAATATTTACAATCATATTAGATATGTCCAAACATTCATTTCCAAAAATAAAAAAAAATAAAAAAAATGTACTCCCACTTTGAAGAATTCGAAATACTAATTAATTTACACGAAAATCCAACAAACACACACATTATATCTTTTCTAATTTATTAAATTGCTACAAATTATTTCATTAAACAACATGTCAAAAGAACAACACATCCAAAAACCAAACAGAAAATAGTTCGTGATTCACGACGGAGAGGAGTTTTCAAGCTTGACAATATACATATGTTTACACACAAACACACACACACACACATATATATACACATATCTTACATATATATAATACATGTATTACTTGACATTGCCACAAGTATGTAGCTAGTATCAATCATCCTGATTTTGGGTTCCAAGGGGAATAGGATTCACAAGCAACGATTGGATTTTGTCCTTTGTTTCTCTGTGGCTATGAACACCAAATCCATCTCCATGCTGGTAGAAAGACAATGCTGCCCTAGCTGTGTTCATGCAGATTTCAATGAATGCCTCAGAGAAGGAAGACCTCGAAACTAGATCTTCATTCATCTGTTTCCATGTTTCCTCGATCAAATACTCTATATGTCGACGAGCTTCTTCCTCCGAAGCACCAGTTTCGTGCATATAGCATTGCATCGACTTAGGAACATCGCCACGCTGTAATTCAATCTAAAATGAAGAGGGAAAAAAAAACAAAAAAAGTAAATTGACGTGAAATTACCTCGATTGCAATATATGCAAAATTTTGTTGATATTTAATTAGTTCATATTTATGAATCAAACTCTTTTGATCAAGGTGATGTTTCAATCTCACAAGTACTCAAACTAGGAAACCTTGAAAAAATGTTACGAGAAAAATACAGACTTAAGAGAAAAAAATATTGTGACGGAGGTATAAAAGAAAAGGAGTCCATTGGACTAGGGGTGGTAGCTACCTTCCTGGCCCAATGTGATTATGTCACAGCTAGCTATTTATATGATTCGATGTTCAGAAACATATAGTACTAGCAGTTATATTATTATTATAAAATGACTCCCCAAACTTTTTCTTTTCTTTTTCTTTTTGTTTGGTAGAAAATAAAAATGTAGGATAGTGTGTTTACAGATGATGTTCCTAGGTCATCCACAAGTCGCACAATGGTTGACGAGTGACGTACGATGTTGGGATACTCCATCAAGCACTCTATGGCCTCTTCAGTTATGGGATTTGTAACCGAAAAACAAACATGCACTAGCAACCCTGCTATTGATATTGAAATCCATCCATTCTCAATATACTCTTGCAGAGTTGGCGTGTATCCACTGTAATACCACTTTGCCTCCACCATATAACTTTTACATTGATCTGCCCACTAATATACAGACATATATATATATATATATATATATGTATATAACATTTAATTGAGAGATAAGTTTGGCTTGACAATAAACATGTAATAAATTTTCAATGAGATCTCTTCTTGTATTCGTAAGTGAATTCTCAAAATTAAAAATCGGATCAAATTTTCAATTCACAAAAAATTAGGAAACAGATGATCCAAATACCACAATATTTATAAAAGTTAAAGAGATCACAATCAATAAAGTTGGAGTGGGATTGGTACCATTTTCTTGAGGCACTTGAGGATGAGGTGGCCTTGTTCTTTGAGAACGTCAAAGATAATCTCATTTACAACATTGTAAGTAGCAAGAAAACATGTTTTCATATAATCCGGTAGTTGATCTATGGCATTTATATCCCACCTAGGACACCATGAATAAATTTAAATCAAATTAGCTTCATTCTTGCATAGATATATTTATGTATGTAATCATATGTAAAAAGTTACCAACCTCTCAAAAGCGTCTCCAAAGAGCTCAAGTTCATCTATTGTGCCATACACATCGTATATATCATCAATAACGGGTATCATAACGCCAAGTCTTGTGAGCAATCTCCTACTGTATCCATTCTCTAGCTCAGATGTTGCTCCCACTGCCCAAAAGTAAGTTTCAACCAGCCTATCTCTAGCAAAGCTCAAGTTTTGTCCTAACTTGGTTGCACTCCACCACCTTTATAAATATATATATATATATATATATGTCAAAGGAAGGAAAGGAATCGAAATAATTATGTGAGAAGAAATAGTACTAAACTTTTCTCCCTTTCGAAATTCTGAAGGACTACGTGAAGGATGGTTCTGATCACACACTTCAGTTTGCTTTTGACGCACTCTTTTTAAGTTAAAATTTATTAAATTTATTATTACAAAAGACCATCACATAATAAGGTGACAATAGAGAACAATGCTGTAATAAACTTTAATTTAAGTAATTATACTTATAAATACTCTTGTTATTCTAGCTAAATCAACATCTGGTAGGAGGAGAGGGGTAATTTCGATAAGAACTCTTAGGTTTGAAAACTGTGATGGTATTTTTATTTCTCTTTTATACATGGGAGTTGTATACATATATATCTATATACATATTTTACTAATGAAGGTGAGCCCTAGGCAAGAATATATAAAATTGAGACGTTGCAAAGGTTTCTAACCTGGAAGAATGTTTAAGGTCTTCCAAATGGGTTGATTGTACAACGTTGAAATCAAGTTTAGCAAGTTCAAGCCAAGTAGGGTTCGTGTCTTGCCTCTTGCCGTACAGGTCGATGTACCACCTTGTCTCCAATCTTGGCATTATCCGGTGCAATGGAAGCTCCAAGGCATGACTGACTAGTTCAAAGAGAATCATGTTGCCTTGATCTTTGTTGTGCTCCTGCGTGAATTGTTCAAGATGTTTTACAGTGAAGCCTCTTGCTTCCTCTAAAATAGTTTCACCCTTTTTCGAGTGGAATGAGGCTTCATACAAGGCCAACAATCCTTCAATATCCTCACATAAGCACGCTTTGAAATTTCCAGTTGTTTCATCCTTGAAAGAAGTGAAAACATCTGTTGAAAATCGCATATTATTAGTAGTTTCATTTATTTGTCAAAGGTAAAGTTTACAGGTATATGTATATATATATATATATATATATATATCTCAAAGGTTTTATTGTATTCGTTTCAAATTTACAACTCTTTCGTAATTTATGTACTCTAATGTTCAATACTCACACGCTTAACGTGAAATGGACGATTGTACATAAATAAGTGTGTACCTGATGATATCATGTAGCCGTGTTGACGAAAGAGTCTAAATTCAAGAGCAGTGACGTATAAATTTTCGATTTTCCATGTATTATTGATAGAACATATTTTGTTACCATATAACCCCTTCAAAATATTGTTTATTTCATTCTTGAAGTGATAAAACAGTCCAAGTCTCTGAAACGTATCGATGTGCTCAAGTAGGGCTAGAGGATCTTCCACCTTCTCAAGCATCATCAGCACCTCTCCCTTCATGTTCTGGATTCTTCTCTTATACACTTCTCCCTGCAAAGTTAGGGTTGATATCTACGTTAATAGAACTAGCTGAAGCAGTGACAGAGTCATAATTTTTTTTTTCGCAGAAGATTTCTTGCAAAAATGAAGGCACAAATTACGTGTTTCAATATTAAATTGGGGAGCAGACATAATTTTCTTGTTAAATGAGGATGAAACTAGAATTTTTTTATTTTGAAAATAAAAAATATTTAACCCAAAAACAAAAATAAGAGTGGTGCCACACAAAAGAGTAGCTTCGCCAATTATGAGTAGAGGTGCAGCTGGACAAAGACAACCATAATATATATATATATATATTATGTATATGTGTATATATATGACTCTATACTAGAAAGGAGTTTTACCGCATAATTGCTTTCAAGTGATTCGATGTAGTCAGAGTTCCAGATTGTGGGACTGTAGTTGCCAGATCTCCTAACAATATTTGTCTCACAAGTTTTGGTGGAAGCCATGCTTTGGATGGTCAACTTCCTCCTGTAATCTAGCCAAGATGGTATACACATAGTTGGGGCCGGAGGCAGAAAATTATTTCAGTGAAGATGCTATTTAAAAAAAAAAAAGATGGAGATATTTTTTTCTTAAAAAATGACAAAGATATATATTTTAACAATTGAATGTGGATACAATAATTTTGTAATAAGATGGATAAATAAATTCTACATAAATTTTAAAAGTAAAAGTTAAAATCTCAAAATTTGAGTGGTGTATAATTGTAATTTTTCTTACAAAATAAAAGCACAACAGAAATTTTACAAAAAAAAATTAGGAGCTGAAAAGTATTTTTTAAAAATATGAGTGGGGACGTTAGTCCCACCGATTTCAATATGACTACGCGAATATATATAGTGATTGACATATCATGGAATGGAGTGTGTATATATATATATATATGCATATATGTATTTATGTATAAACATATATATATGGTTCAAACTTGAATATCATACTGCCTAAAAGCAATCTACATGAGTACTACAAATGGTTGGAATTTTTATTCAACATATTTTTCAAACAAAAAAGCTTGTGGTTGCTCAACATGCAAACTTCACTCGGCAGTACTGTAGCAACTGGATTAGTAATCTGACTGTCATAAAATTTCTGGAGTTAAGCAGATTCTAACGTAGGATTTGCTTTCCTCTAAAAGAAAGAGAATATATATTCATATATATGTACGTATATATATATATATATATATATCCGAATTCTTCTCATTCTCTTACTTCTCACCCGCTAAAAATAATCACGGCGGGATTTTTTTTTTCTTTTTTTTTAAGTTTGTAAGAGATGGTTTTGTTATTTAAAAAAGGAGACGTAATTAGGGGGGGGGGGGGGGGGGGGGGGGGGGTTGGGGTGGAGTAGCAAATAGACTGATATATAAGAGTTTGTTATGGCTCACTCACGAAAGCTAGCTCAAGTAAAGATAATGTCTTGTTTTATAAATAGTATAAGAGTTCAATAACTTAATGATAATTTTAACTTTAAATAAGTATGCTTTATTCGCCTAGCACAAAAAAATGAAAAGAGAAATAAGAAAATGAAATAAAAGGAATAAGGTATAAAGTTCTAGTATATGGTGGTACCTCTTGAGTGTGGATTGCAAGTGTGATTTGTAAGTAAAGAAGGAAGTGGTAATACAAATATGATAGATATTATTGCTGCCAAGGAGTGAAGAGTATATAGTGATAAAGAGAAGCTAGTTTTTCCTCCAATATAATATAAGTATATATGTAAGTATATGATATATTTTTGTGTGGTTCAATTTGATTTGCATACGAGCTTAGAACTCAGCCTTTATATAGACATCATCTATATGGTACTGTTTTGTTAACCTACTGTTTTAAACTGCTAACTGATTAACATGTGAAAATCATTTTATTTATTTTATATAATTTTTATAAGTTTAGGAACGGGGAGATTCAAACTGATACTTTGTGATATAGTCATGTATGAAATTATTATTAGGTTATGCCTATAACACTATAAAATCGTTTTATTAAAAACACGGTACTGCATGATTTCAACTACTGGTATCGATTTATTTACATATAAAAATCATTTTTATGGATAAAAAAATACTGTATGTTTTTTTTTTGTAGAGAACAAGATATCATATCGATGAAAGATAAACAGAGTTGACA
The DNA here is from genome assembly GCA_025413025.1 of Ficus hispida. NCBI lineage: Eukaryota > Viridiplantae > Streptophyta > Magnoliopsida > Rosales > Moraceae > Ficus > Ficus hispida. The sequence goes on from CM046372.1 coordinate 29,135,882, forward strand.
CGCACGTCTTACCCATGTTTATCAAGATTTGTTGGAATCTGAAATGCTTTCCTATTTGATAGTGCATTCCTATAGCTTGTCATGTACGTAACTTTTTTTTTTTAATGAGAATTTTTTGATCGATAAAAAAAAATATATTTAATACGTATGTACTTGAATCTTGAATTTTTATCAAATTTTATGAAATTGTCATATACATTATGTTTAATTGTGTTTTAATCAAGAGTGATTCTATTAACACACATCTCTTTAATCTTCATATCTCCTTTTTAAACACACACCCCTTTTAAATTTAAAATTATTAAATATACTTATTACACACCCATGTATTCCACAAATATTCCTAAGCACCGACCTTATTGCAACATTAACAAACACACCATAGGCATATATACATATCAATTTATCATTGCATCTTTTCTAGCTAGCATCTTCTGCTAAAAGAAATTCACACACACGCGCGCACACACACACACACACACACACATATATATATATAGACACATATAACCAAACTGTAAATCTAATATTCGAAGGAAAAAAAAAAAACATCAAAAGGCATTAATATTATACAACAACAAGGCAGTAAAAAAAAAAATAGAAGTAAATTATAAACAAGCTAGCTGAGTTTAATTTAGGTTTTTTTTTTTTTTTTTTTTTTGGTGCAACATACATGAAGTCGCCAATAAAGAATCAACGTTAATATCCAAATGCGAAAAAAAAAAAACCAAATAAATAGAAAACAAGGCACAACACTAGTAAAAAAACAAGAACATAATGGTAAAACTATATCATAAAGAAGATTAAAATACTTTAATGTAATTTTTTGAAACTCATTCAAGTAATTTTTTTTGAAATATTTATACGTTGTTTATTTGGAGATTTGATATATATGTGTGGAAAAAAGAAGAAAAGGAATAACATACTGAGTTTCTATATATATATATATATATATATATATATATAAAACAATAATAGTTGTCCATTTATGTCATTTTGTTTTAGGTTTTTTTTTTTTTTTTTTTTTTTTTTTGTAATTAAAGAATGGGTGGGTTTATTGACAATCCCTTATATATTTTTTCCACATAGATACTTAAACTACCTACCAATTAAATTTAGAAAATTTACCTCTTATTTTTTACACACCTCTTAATATTACCAAAAAAAAAAAAAAAACCCTTAAATTAAATTATACATTTTTCTCCTTATTTCACCCACCCACAAGCCAAAACACTCACTCTTTCTGTCTTGTTAACTTCTTTTATTTCAATTCCATATTCCTTTACTTCTTTTTTTTTTTTTTTTTTGTCATCGTGTGTGTGTGTGTATATATATAGTGTTCAAAGTGTTAAGCAATAATTCTAAATATGTGTACAAAAAAAAAAAAAAAACCCCCTCTAACATCTAATAATTATCTTACCCCATAAGTGATAAATTTACTTGTCTAATCATGTATGTATTGTTCACGATTGTCATCAGCTATTGCATCCTACGAAATGACAAACATAAGGTCCAAAAAATATTAAATATAGAATTATAAAAAGGAGAACATATATACCATTAACTATTCATTACTATAATCTGTTATTTAAAAAAAAAAAGGCCCATGGAATAATATGCAAACGTCCCATGGATTGTATGGATTGCACTTTACCGTGGGGAGTAAGAAGACTGTCAACATAACCATATAACTGATTCTTGCCTCCCATTGGTTACTCTTCAAATTAGAGTTATTTTAACAATCTTAAACCTATATTTTTTTTATAATCTTAATATTTAATTTTAATTTCCCCTTTAAATAATTATTTTGTCCTAATTGTGTAGGTAAATTAGGTGAAAAAGGCAAGAACTAGAAATTTGGAGTTTTAATGAGATCCAAAGTCAATAAAATGCGAAAGGGAAATTTGGAGTGCAGCAGGAGCTGCTGGATCTCATGTGCGTGCCCTCACTATTACCCGTGCTCTTGCATGCTTCAGCCAACTACATATTGCCACGCGTCTAAGATTAGCGTGCTCCCAACCGAGTTTTGACACGTGTGCGTGGAGCCGCGGGTAGCTTTTCCGTGTCAGCAGCTGCAACGAAGAGAAATGGGAATGAAAAACTAAAAAAAGGGGAAGTTGCTTGGAAAAAGTTGGCTGGCTTGGAAGCTGATAAAAGAAGCACCTCGGGCTCCGTGCCATGGGTGATTTAGCCTATGGTTGTTTTTCTAAGCCAACAAGTCAGATATGAAAAAGAAGAAAAAGAAAAATATATATATAATTGTTAGGATTTCATTTATAAGAATTTTATTTTTACTTTTAGTTTTTAGGTTTTATTTTTTACAAAAGTTTGGAAGATTATACCTTCAATTGTCAAGAAGAGAATGAAGAAGAGAACGAAAAGAAGATTAGAGGAAAATTCTTGGACATTTGTAACAACTTCTAAAGGAGTTTTTTATTTCTATTTTCTTATATTTTTATTTTTGTAATTTAAGAATATTTAAATCTTTATTTTGTGGAGTTTTATTTTTATTTGTGAACTAGTTTTCTTTTTCTGGGATTGTAATTTGAACTCAACATATAGTGTGAATTTATTTACTTTTTCTTTTGATTTTATTAATTAATATCGGATTATTTGTTCTATCTTGTACTTAATGTTTCTAATTAATTGACCACTAATTAGATTGATTTGGTAATCTTAATGAACTTGGAAAACGGAATTTTGTATTCAACCTTAGATAGAATGACATATGATTTATGTGTGGTAGCACTGAGTTTATGTAGGATAGGAATATACCTATGTAACATATAATCATCGAGAGAGTCTAGACTTAATGAATCTTTCTTAATCTAATTCTCACAGAAATATAGTAAGTTAGTTAAGAGGGTATTTCTATCTGACCATCAGAAGAGGCTTTTAGATAGCTTAAGACTTTCAGTTAACAATTCAAATTGATTAATTTATCTAGGGAAGAGTAGAGAGATTCAAATGAAGTGTTGAGTGAAAATTGTAATCCTAGGCTTTTTCTTATTGGTTTTATTAATTTTTAATTTATTTTTTTCGATTATTCAAATAAAGTTAGAATTAATATAATTTTGGAAATTGGTAAACAACAATGTTGATGGTCAGATCAGTCCGACCATACGGTCACCGCTGGGATGGATCGCTTTGCCTGCTGAGAAGGTGTACCTCAGGACTCTGAACGGGGAAGCCCTCTGCTAGCCGACCACCCCTATGGTTCTCAGATTTCTTTCCCCATCCATGACGGGCACGCTTTCATCTTCACTCCGATCAGCCGGGAAGGCCGACTAGGAGATTAACTCCCCACCAACTTCCGGCAGCGTGCTAAGGGAAACCAGCTCCGGCACGAAGCGTCATCATTTCACGATTGCCTGCGCCGCCTTACCTACCACTGACACCGGTCGCATCGCCACTTGCCACTACCTACCCTGACATTTGCAGTGATGGGACAGTTACCCACTACGCTGTACCATGTCAGGGGCAGGTAGCCCCAGCTTGTCAGACCCCCAACTCAAGTTAACCTACGAGGTGTCTAGGTCCTAGGGGTCCGCGACGGCCGTCCCAGCCGGGTCAACCCAAAAGCCCAATCCTGCAAAAAACCTATAAATAGGGAGGAAACTCCTGATTTCAGGTATGATCATTATTATCTGGCCAAAGCTCTGCCTCTCCCTTCGCTCATCAGTTCTCCAACTGACTTAAGCATCGGAGTGCCCGTGGCAGACACCATACCGGTGTCCCCATCATTCCGAGGTGCTTCCTATTTTGCAGGTGATCGACGGCGGAGCGACTGGCCGGACCCAATCCGACCACCCGACCATCTTGGGTGTTGTTGCCGGAACCATTTTTGCATCAACATTTTGGCTCTAGAAGGAGGGCCCTCGCTGCCTTTCCAGCATTTAACACCTTTGCACTTGCATTCACTTCGTACGCCATGGACGAGCATGGGAACCAAGAGATCCAGGAACCCGACAACACGATCCCATCAAACTCTCGAGGCACTCGACAGACGCAGCGTCGTGGTGGATCCCGAGCACAGCGGTGACCGACCCCGACGGAAATCCTGACCGGGAATGTCCAGGCCCTGACCCAAACCGTACAAGTACTTATGGAAGTCATCCGAGAATATCATAATGTTCAACTGCCCCAGGCACAGGCGGAGGATGCTGAGTCCATGTCGAGCAGGCCTCCCAGACCGGCTGGCAGGCATCGCAACCCGGTACTCTCTGGTGACTGGGAGAGCAACCGGCCGCGCCAGGAGAGCGGTGGTAGGCAACGGCGAGAAGGTGGCGAGCCCAGCTGGGTACTCTCTAGGAGTCGCCACACGCGGGAAACTCGCTCCAGAGCAGCCGAGCAGCTGGTTTCTGCGAGAGACCATATTGACCTAGGTCTCGAAGACACCATCGCTGCCCAGGGGAACACAGCGTCCGTCTTCGACTGCTTGGGACGCCTGGAGATATACCGCCGCTTGGGTCGGGACCCCTCCGTGGGGCCCGTCCGAGAAGACGACCGTGAACAGAGCCGCCTGGATCACATCCAGCGGCAACTTGACAGGCTGGTCGGCCAACAGTACGGATTCGAGCCAATTGGGGCAGCCGACCCGTCGTTCACCGTAGACATTATGGAGACCCCCTACCCACCCAGGTTCAAGATGCCAGCTGTGCCATCCTACGATGGGTCCACGGATGCAGACGAGTACCTTGAGAACTATTAGGCGCATATGCTAATCCAGAGCGCCAACGAGGCCGCCCTCTGCAAGTCTTTTTGCCTCACCCTGACCGGGGCAGCCCGGCAGTGGTATCGAAGACTTCCTCCCGGCTCGATCAGTAGCTTCCGGCAGCTATCGAATTTGTTCTCAGCTGCGTTTCTGGGCTCCAGAGCCAGGAAGCTGGGGGCCTCTCACCTGTTCAGCATCAAACAGGGAGAGGGTGAAAGACTGAAGAAGTTCTTGGAGCGTTTCGATAAGGTCGTCGTGCAGGTTGAGGATTGCACCGACGACACTTTGATCCAAGCGTTCAGGGAAGGCATCAAGGACTCCCGCCTCGTTTGGACATTAGCTTACGATAGGCCGCCCACCTGCGCCCACCTGAGAAGCATCGCCTGGAGGCACTCGGAGGCCGATGAGTATGTCCAAGGGTGAGGGTTGGGTGACCAAGAACAACCTAGGTCCACCGGGAGGAGGGCGGAGAGGGGCACTGCCGACCGTGCCCGACCAGATAGGGGGAAAACGCCGAGCAGAGAAAACCGCGTTGAAGTCCCTCTCGGACCGAAGCCACCAACGCGGAAGTTCCACCAATACACCCCACTGGTCACGACCATTGAGCACGTCCTGAGCTAGGTATCTGGCAAGGGACTGCTCCAGGACCCGCCGCCAATTAGGACTGAACACGCTCGTAGAAATCAACATCGGTACTGCCACTTCCACAAGGATATAGGCCATGACACGAAGAATTGCATTCAGCTCCAAGATCAGATCGAGTCGCTGATACGCGAGGGGCATCTGCGGGAGTTCGTGGAAAGGATAATCACCCCAGCCGGTCCGAGCATGCGGCAGAATCCGGGTCCGAGCAATCGGGCGGGCGAGCGTGGCGAGGAGCACATCATCCACACGATCTTCGACGGGACAACTACTGGAGATACTGCTAGCAGCCGAAGGGCGTATGCCCGAGAGGCCAGGCGGCTGGCTCGTGGGGAGCATATAAACATGGCGGAGCATATCTCGAAGATATGCCGCCAGAGCAACACCCCTATTACCTTCACGGATGATGAAGCGGATCGATTACTCCACCCCCATAATGACGCGCTGGTCGGTGAGATTCGAGTAGCCGACAATGTCATCCGACGCGTCCTCGTCGACAACGGGAGTTCCGCCGATGTGATGTCTATGGACGCATTCGTAAAATTAAAAATTGACGGAGCTCTCCTCACGCTCGCTCAGACGCCGCTTTACGGGTTCGCCGGTGATTACGTTCACGCGGCCGGCAGCGTCCGCCTCCCTGTCACAATCGGAGACGGTCCGAAGTGGGCAACTCGGATGGTGGAATTTATCGTCGTGGATCGACCGTCAGTCTACAACGTCATCCTGGGACGCCCGACCCTCAACGCGTTAAAGGCAGTAGTCTCGACCTACCACCTAGTCATGAAGTTCCATGTCGGTGAGGGAGTTGGCATTTTCCGAGGAAACCAGGAGGGGGCCCGGAAATGCTACATGGAGGCTGTGAACAACGTATGTCGGGCCCCCGCCCCGGTCGTGATGGCCACCATTGTCACGGTCGATGAAGCCGACGTTCCCAATGAGGCGGTTAGGTGCCTGGGTGACCTCGACCCCCGACTACCTGAAGAGGAGATCTGGGCGCACCCAGGCGAAGCATTGGTCCAATTCCCGTTGGACCCCGAGTGCCCCGAGAAGACCGTGATGGTTAGATCGAGGCTGGATCCGAGCACCCGTGAAGCGCTCGAGAACACACTCCGGGAGCACAAGGATGTGTTTGCCTGGTCGCACGAGGACATGCCAGGGATTGACCCAACCGTGATGTGCCACCAATTAAATGTCAACCCTTGGCACAAGCCCGTGATTCAAAGGAGGAGAGCCTCCAACCCGAAGCGGTACGAGGCCATAAACGCGGAGGTGCAGAAGCTGCTGGCGGCCAGGTTCATCCGAGAGGTAACCTATCCTGAGTGGTTGGCCAATGTAGTCCTGGTCAAGAAGGCTTCCGGGAAGTGGTGCGTATGCATAGATTACACCGATTTGAACAAGGCGTGCCCAAAGGATTGCTTCCCCCTCCCCAGAATAGACTAACTCGTTGACGCGACCACGGGACACGAGCTGCTAAGCTTCATGGATGCGTACTCAGGGTACAACCAGATACCCATGAGCAGAGCCGATCAGGCGAAGATGACATTCACCACCGACCGAACGCTGGGGCGACCTACTAGCGGCCGATGAACAAAATGTTCGCCCCGCTGATAGGGAGTTCCATGGAAGTGTACATAGACGACATGCTGGTGAAGAGTCGGCTCGTCGGCGACCATGTCAAGGACCTCCAGGACTGCTTTGCCATCCTGCGCCAGTATAGGATGAAGCTTAACCTAGCGAAGTGCGCGTTTGGGGTAGGGTCTGGGAAATTCCTTGGGTTCATGGTGAACCATCGGGAATAGATATCAACCCCGCCAAGGTCCAGGCCGTGTTGGACCTGCAACTCCCTCGGACGACCAAGGAAATTCAAAGGCTCGCGGGGATGATTGCGGCCCTCTCCCGGTTTGTGTCCAGGTCGACGGATAAGTGCAACCCTTTCTTGCATACGCTAAAGGCCAAGGGTAAGCCTGCTTGGGACAACAGGTGCCAGGCTACCTTTGTGGGTCTGAAAGAGTACTTGGCAACCCCGCCACTGCTGTCGAAGCCACTTCCTGACGAAAGGCTGTACCTTTACCTCACCGTCTCGGATAAGGTCGTAAGTGCCGTCCTGGTCCGAGAAGAAGACAAGACCCAGCACCCGATTTACTACAGCAGCAAGGCGTTCCAGGGAGCCGAGGAGAGGTATCCCCCCTGGAAAAGCTCGCGTTGGCATTGGTTTTGTCGGCCCGGAAACTACGTCCTTATTTCCAAGGACACTCGATCCACGTCCCAACCAGCTACCCGCTCCGTCAAGTTTTGCAAAACCCCGAGCTGTCGGGACGGATTGCGAAGTGGGCGATAGAGCTCGGGGAATTCGACATAGAGTACGTCCCCTGAACCGCAATCAAGGCCTAGGCATTGACCGACTTCGTGGCCAAGTTCACGGCGCCCCCCGAAGTTGCTCGGACTTTCTCGGAAGACAAGGAGGTCGTTCCGGCCGAGTAGTGCTCCGCAGCTCCCAATCCGGGCATAAGTTGGAAGCTGTTCGTAGACGGCTCCTCTTGCTCGGGGGGCTCCGGAGCGGGCCTCGTGTTGGCAAGCCCTGACAAATGCAAGATCAATCAAGCATTGCGCTTCAATTTTAAAGCATCCAACAATGAAGCGGAGTACGAGGCCGTAATTACCGGGCTCGAGCTAGCCAGAGAACTCGGGGTGCAGGACGTCGAAATATTCAGCGATTCTATGCTGGTAGTCAACCAGATCGTGGGGGAATTCCAAGCAAAGGAGGAGCGGATGGCAGACTATTTAAGGAAGGTGAAATCCCTCCTTGCTCAATTCTCGAGCCATCGCCTGACGAGGATCCCACGCGTCTAGAACGTCGAGGCGGACGTCCTCGCCCAACTAGCTTCCGGAAGCGATCTTGAAGGCACCGTCTCCTTCCCAATCCTAAGACTGGAGCGGCCGAGCGCGGAACGGGAGGAGCAGGTTCTCTATGCCGAAAACACCCCGACCTGGATGGAGCCGATCATCCGGTTCCTAGCCGAGTCCGAACTTCCCGACAACAGAGAGGAAGCCCGTAGAGTGAGGAACACATCGGCCCGGTACACACTAATAAATGGGAAACTCTATCACCGAGGACACTCCGCCCCATACCAACGATGTGTGCGGCCGTCTGAGGCCGAATATATCATGAAGGAGATACACAGTGGGGCCTGTGGGAATCACTCGGGGGGGAGAGCCTTGGCATTCAAGTGCCTGCGACAAGGGTACTACTGGCCGACCATGGGTAAAGATGCAAGGGAATTCTCCCGAAAATGCTTGAAATGCCAGCAATTCGCCCACTCTATCAAGTCTCACCACGAGAGGCTCATCTCGGTGGTATGTGCGTGGCCATTTGTCAAGTGGGCCATCGACCTGATCGGGCCACTCCCTATGGCCCGATCGTAACTTCGATATTGTATCGTAGCGATAGATTATCTCACGAAGTGGATCGAAGTAGAAACCTTGGCACAGCAGACGAAGCCGAAATGCACAAGCTTCCTGTGGAAGAACATAATCTGCCGGTTTGGACTCCCCCACACAGTGGTCACGGAAAACGGGAAGCAATTTGGGAACAAATTCGACTCGCTCTGTGAAGAGTACAGGATCAAGAAAGTATTCTCTTCTCCCGGGCATCCTCAGTCTAATGGGCAGGTAGAAGCGGCCAACAAAACTATAAAGGAAAATCTAAAGAAGAACCTCGAGAGGCACAAAGGGGCTTGGATTGACAAGTTACCTCGGGTACTTTGGGCATATCGTACCACTAGGCGCACGGCTACCGGGGAGACTCCCTTTGCCATGGCCTTCGGGGTGGAGGCTGTAATCCCGGTCGAGATTGGGCTGCCAAGCTTCAGGACGGAGAACTACAATGAAGAAGCCAGCGCTGAGCAAATGCTGCCTGAGCTCGACCTCGTGGAAGAGAAACACGAACAAGCCCTGATTCGAACCGCAGCTCGCAACCAGGTCTTAGCCAGGTACTATAACAAGAAATTCCGGCCAAGGGTCTTCCGAGTAGGGGATTTAGTTATGAAGAGGGTGCTCGTCCAGGAGCCCGGGCTCGGGTCATTCGATCCGAAGTGGGACGGGCCATACCGGATCACGGAGGTAGTTCGGTCGGGAACATATAGACTAGCCGACCACGAGAATAGGCAACTTGACCACCCGTGGAATGCCGACCACTTGAAGCGCTTTTACCAATAGTTTTAATTTGTTGTTTTGTTTTCTTTTAAGACTTAATTGAGATCATTTTTCCTGTAAAGATCCGAATCTTTTCATAAATACTACTCATGTTTCATACAATGACGGAGTCAGGTCCCACGACCGGGCACTAACCAACAGGAGTGCCCGACCAGAACCCAACATCTGCCTTAGCAGACAACCAACTCCCGTGGTTCTCGAACCACGGAGTCAGGTCCCACGACCGGGCACTAACTAACAAGAGTGCCCGACCAGGGCCCAACATCTGCATTTGCAGATAAACTCCCACGATTCTCGAACCACGGAGTCAGGTCCCACGACCAGGCACTAACCAACAGGAGTGCCCGACCAGGACCCAACATCTGCCTTTACAGACAAACTCCCGTGGTTCTCGGACCACGGAATCAGGTCCCACGACCGGGCACTAACCAACAGGAGTGCCCGACCAGGACCCAACATCTACCTTAGCAGACAACCAACTCCCGTGGTTCTCGGACCACGGAGTCAGGTCCCACGACCGGGCACTAACCAACGGGAGTGCCCGACCAGGGCCCAACATCTGCTTTTGCAGACAAACTCACGTGTTTCTCAGACCACGGAGTCAGGTCCCACGACCGGGCACTAACCAACAGGAGTGCCCGACCAGGACCCAACATCTGCCTTTGCAGACACTTCCGTGGTTCTCGGACCACGGAATCAGGTCCCGAAACCAAGCACTAACCAAAGGAATTCTCGACTGAGACCGACCAGAAGCAAGGTTGGAATTGGGCGAATCACGCCCAAACCAACCGGGGGGGGGAGGGGGGGAGGCAGTAGCTCCCTGCAGAAACACCAAGAATTTGTCCATAGAAACAAAAATAATCTCGTCATTGTATATTAATCTGTCAAAAGGAGGGGGGGTACAAGTTGGGCACCCCCAAACCCACCAAAAAAAAAAAAAATTTTCCACCTTCACCCCCAAACCCACCAAATTCATTAGCTGCTTGATCAGTCGAGTTGCCCTGGTAGGGTAAAGTCGCCACCGGGCGTGGCTGGCTAAGTAGCCTCAGGAAGTGCCGCATCTGCCCCCTCAGCAACAGCCTGCTCGGACTGCCCGGGATCGTCGAGGATAACCACATGTTGCTCGGGCTGCTCGGGAACCATAGCAGCACCGGATACTTCGCCTTCTTCCGGGACATCCTCGATGTCGGTCTCCCCTGACTCCTCGGGAATGAACGACCAGTTCACATCGATCAAGATAGGGTTGGCCGCCCGAAAACCGGCCTTCATATCCTGCATACCTTCTTGGTACTCGGTTGCCAGGCGGGAATTGAAGTCCTCCGAGGCGAGGAAGTCCTCGACAGCCTGAGCCCTTGCCTCCTCGAGGGCTGCGGGCAAGACAACCTCCAGGTGGCGGGCATGTTCGGCCCGCGCAGCAGCAAGCTCGCCCTGCAATCGCTACAGAGTAGACTCCAGCCCTTGCCTTGCGGATTCCGCTACAATGGCGCTATTCTCCGAAGCCCGGGCCTTCTCCTCTGTCGTTCGAGCCTTTTCCTCCGCTACTCTCGCGGCTGCCATCGCCGCATCCCTGGCCTCTTTCGCCTCCTTCTCAGCATTCCGAGCATTTTCAGCGTCCAGCTCCGCCAGCTTGACCTTGTCTTGCGCCCGGATGGAAAACGCCCTAGCGGCGGAGTTCCCGGCGAAGGCTAGGCATAATGCCTACCAAGCTGAATGGTTAGACGACAAAAAAAAAAAAAAAAAAATCCCTTACCTCTATCAGCTTGGCGACGCAATCTCCGGTAGCCTCGACGGTGTCGGAATGCTTAGACGATTCAGCCACCTCGATAAACAGCCCGGTAAAAAATTTGGAAACAAGGGCCCTGTGAGCCGAAGAATCCTCTCGGCGAACACGTGGTGCAGGCAGAGGCAGTAATCTGTCTTCACGAGGGCGTGTGGAGCGAGAGTCAGGCCGCGGATGGGATCGGGAAGGCGGTCGCTCCTCGGGGCGGGAGGCGCGAACCTCTACCCTCTCGGCTGGTCGGCTACTCGGTGCCGACTGCGAGCTTCTCGGCAATGCCTGAACTACGGCGGTAGGAGGCGGCCTGCTCTATGCAGGCCCAGTCGAGGTCTCGGCCCTCCCCTTGCTTCGGTCGCCCTTCTTCGCCATCTTCTGAAGGCGGGGATCTTTCATCCTCTGTCGGCCGCTTTGTTCCCCGCCTTTCAGCCATTGGTTCTGCAAGAAAAGAGAATTAATTAGTTGCCTGAGGAAGAAGTTCATCAATGCTCGGCTGGGCTCTATCGCCAACCTTCTATCCGCAAACCCCTAGCGGGGTATAGCCCGCGGATGACCCGGCCCAGATCCTCATCGGCAATTCTCGGACCCCAGGTCTCGGGGGACTGATCGCTGGTAGATGGGGGCTGGACAGGGGTTTCAGCCGTCGCCTCGGGAGCTCCATCCGTCCGAGCGCGGTAGTGGACGGAGGGCTCGGGCATACGAGCGATAGTAACATGCTCTCGGGCTTCGCGGGAACTGCTCGGCTGATCGGCCGACGATGACGAGCCAAACCAACCGAATTCCCTTAGGCTACTCGGACGTAGTAGCCAACTCTGGCTCCGCTCGGGCTCAGCCAGGTCATACAGCGATTCTACCATCGCTCGCTGCGCCTAAGGGATGTGCGGGGCCCAAGTCCACACATAGCCCCTTCTAAAAACTAAGGGAACCCTCTCGGCGCGGGGTAGCTGATTCCGAGCAAGTTGTTCGTGCAGCCACTGGCCACCGGCATAAAAGCACAAATGCTTGAATTATTTATCCGAATCCGGGCACATGCCGATGAACGTCCCCTTGAACCCCTGAAAATAGTAGAACCCCGTGGAGGAAGACGCCGACTTCATCCTGTAGATATTTTTGAAAGCCCGGAAGGGCATCACTACAGCGTTGTTCTTAGCCCAAAGGACGTAGCAACTGACCAACACGCGGTAGGCGTTCGCGTTCAGTTGCGCTGGAGCCACGTTCAGCCGTGTCAATACCCGCCGCATGAACGGGTTGGAGGTAATCGCAATCCTGCTCGGAAGTACTTGGCCAGCAGGGTGACGTACCCAGGCGGTGGTCGGGATGGCAGATCGTTCTCACCCGGGGCCCTCTAGTCGACGTCTTCAGGGATCTGGAACTCTCGTCGGAGGGTAGCGAGGTACTTCGGGGTCACGGCAGAAGTGTAATAATCCGCTGAGTAAACAGGCAAACATGCTGCCAAGCGGGTCATCTCTTGGTCTGATCGACGGTAAATCCGGCAATCGTTGACACGCATGGGCCGACTAGCCGGCCGGTTCCGGGCTTGGCAAGGTTCCCCAGCCGGTCCCGAGCTCGCCGAGCTCTCAGACCCGTCTCGACCAGACGTGCCAGTCTGGCCGGTTGATCTTTCCGAAGGGCCCCCCTTCTCGGTCAGCGGAGCGCTTACTGAAGCAGATTGGGTGGTAGCGGCCTGGTCCAGTTCTTTGATAAACTGGCTGTCCGGACGGGTGCCCGGGCCCACCTGCAAGATCTCTTGCAGCCGAGCCGCCCCTTCCTGCAGCTGGTTGGTCGGCGTAGTCGGTTCACTCCGGGAAGGATTGTCCGTAAACCTGGACAGGTTATCGGGTGTCGCCTCGGACGAACTGGACTCACTTGTACCAGTGCTTGGGCCCGAGCCTGAGGTCCCCGTAACGTCCGCATCCCCCGACAGGGAAGGGTTCTCGGAATCTGACAGGTTACTCATAATAAAAACGAAAGAAATTATACCTTTTCGGATGTTCTCTGCTTGTTTACACAGCAAAACGTGTTGGTTGTTCTCGGCAGCTCTCGGCAGTGAATTTCTCGCAAAAATTGTGAATGCCTCGCTCCCCTTCCCCCTATTTATAGCTGGGGGCTCGAGGATTCGAACGGGCGTGACCCCCTGGGCGACGTTTCGGTCTCCCGCCAATCCCACCCTTGGTTTAAATTTCAAATTTCAAAGATTAGCCGTTGCCGCCTCACGTTCCCGCCTTGCGCGCCACGTGTCTCATGACAAAGCGACACATGGTGAATAGTGCCACGGATCACCTCCACGTCAGCATGACAGCTGGCAAACCTTCCCGACCACCCATAGTAGTCGAGCAGTTATACAGCCGGCAAGTAGCCGACCATAGCCGAACAACCCTCAAGCCGCGATTGCAAAGGCCGTATGCGGAGCACCCTTAACCGACGACTGACCAGAGGTGCTCGGGGGCTTATGTTGATGGTTAGATCAGTCAGACCATACGGTCACCGCTGGGATGGATCGCTTTACCTGCCAAGAAGGTGTACCTCAGGACTCTGAACGGGGAAGCCCTCTGCTAGCCGACCACCCCTATGGTTCTCGGATTTCTTTCCCCATCCATGACGGGCACGTTTTCATCTTTATCCCGTTCAGCCGGGAAGGCCAACCAGGAGATTAACTCCCCACCGACTTCCGGTAGCGCGCCAAGGGAAACCAGCTCCGGCATGAAGCGTCATCATTTCATGATTGACTGCGCCGCCTTACCTACCACTGACACCGGTCGCATAGCCACTTGCCACTACCTACCCTGACATTTGCAGTGATGGGACAGTTACCCACTACGCTGTACCATGTCAGGGGCAGATAGCCCCAGCTGGTCAGACCCCCAACTCAAGTTAACCTACGAGGTGTCTAGGTCCTAGGGTTCCGCGACGGCCGTCCCAGCCGGGTCAATCCAAAAGTCCAATCCTGCAAAACACCTATAAATAGGGAGGAAACTCCTTATTTCAGGTATGATCATTATTATCTGACCAAAGCTCTGCCTCTCCCTTCGCTCATCAGTTCTCCAACTGACTTAAGCATCGGAGTGCCTGTGGCAGACACCACACCGGTGTCCCCATCATTCCGAGGTGCTTCCTCTTTCGCAGGTGATCGACGGTGGAGCGACTGGCCGGACCCAATCCGACCACCCGACCATCTTGGGTGTTGTTGCCGGAACCATTTTTGGCATCAACAAACAATTCTCGTGAGAATGATACTCTGCTCATTATTTTATTACTTGTTAACGATAACGTATACTTGCATTAGAAAATCCGCAACACTCATACAAAATGTAAATTTATCATCAACAAGATAATAAAAAGAAAAAATTAGACAAAAGTTGAGGGGAAAAAAAAACTTATTGTTTCCTTTTCATTAGAAGCCATTCTCCTTCTGTTCATTATTGATAAGGATTGAGCATTTTCTATATTATATTTAAAAAATGAGATTTCATAAATTTTTTTAACTTTTAAAAGAGGTGTGTGAAAAGTATATTTGTGACCATTTTTTGCCTTTAAAAGTAATTTAATTGTAGATAATTAAGAAATAAAATAACTCATTAAATTGGGGTGTGGAAAAAACAGACGGGGCGTTTGATTCTCAGAGAAGACATATATTTCTTAAATTGGGATGTTGATCTGATTCTCTTGGTCGCCTTAGAGATAATTAGCATGAGAAAAAGCTTTAGTATAGTGATCCCTTGGATGCTATTTTATTCTTACATATATAAAACAATCTTTTTTTTATTTTTAATTTAAATAGAGATTCAAACTCTATATTTTTTGAAAAAAATTAGGTAAAAATTAACATTATTAATATTCTTTGTATGCTATCACTTTCAATATTGTTTCACCAAAGTCATATTTAGCAAGACTTTTGATGAACACAAGCCATGCGTTGTCTCTAATTTATGGCTATTTGATTCCTAAACCACATGATTTTATCTGACAATAATGGATAGACATCTAAAAATCATTTCAGATCTAGTAGACTAAATTAGAGAAGGACACGTGATTCTTGGAAAACAACAATTAGACAAACGTAGTAGTTTTGGAAGGTGGTTGGTAATTTTTCAGTATCATATCAATCAAATCATTAAGACGTTAAAAATTAAAAATTTCTTGATGCGTGGAAAGTTAAGTTGCCAAAGTCAAGAGAAAAAATCACATCAAACAATAATTGAAGCAAGTTAATGAAAAATACTTTGAAATGACACTGGCATTAAAAAACAAAGCTTATTATATATGGGTTTCATATATGAATCTTTATATTAAAAAATGAATATTTCTTATGGACGAGTAAAGTTGAACATCATTGATATCTTTTAGTATTATTATACTAGGGATAGACATTAGATCGAAATCAACTTTTTTTTTTCCTTTCTTTTTTTTTTCCTTTCTTTTTTTAACATTCATCATCTAATCTAATTATGAATAAATCTTTTCAAATCCACCCAATCTAGTCTAGCTAATATATTCTATTATTCAATTTATTTCAAAATATATTGGATTGGATTAAATTAGGTTGGATGGGCGAATTGTACTCGAATAAGTTCTTATAAGAACTTATTAAAACATGTTAAATTTTATGAAACTTACTCAAAATACTAAGTCACATTGGTCTCATAAAAATGTGAAACATTTAAAATACATTTACAAGATTGAAATATTTTTTTAGAAGAATTTACGTGAAACATTTAAAATTTTGAAAATTTTATGAGAAAAGCAAAGAATTACAAATGTATTTACAAGTATTTACTAGGTGTAAATAACTTTATTTACTAAATAATATCTATTTTTAATAAATACCAAATAATATCTATTTTTAGCAGAATAAACTATTTACTCCAAATTTTAGAAAAATCACAAATTGACCACAAATTCCAGTTCTAGTTTTGTTTTTCACTCGCATAGCAAACGATGCCGCCGGAGAAGAGGTCGATCGCCGTCTACTTTTGATTCCGGCCACGCGACGACGACGGCGACGGCCACATGACGACAACGGCGACGGCTCCCTACCAACGCTCCTCTTGAACGTCGCCGGAGAAGACATTCTCGTGCCGGAGGTCGCGACGAAGAACACGTTGGCCGTGTCTGCACTTCCAATTCGCTAGTCGTTTTCCATAACCGCCGCCTCTAGCTGAGTCTTCCTCGGAGAAGATCGCGACGGGACCGTTTTCCTTGCGATCTCGTGACCTTCGTCGACTTGCCGGAGAAGGAACTCCGATGACAACGGACGATGAAGGTCGGCCGGCCGGAGATGTGAGACGAATTTGGTGGGGACGGCCCATCCACGACGGGAGCTTGGCCGGTCGTCATAGCCGTTGACGACGGCCGGCGATATGCTGCAGGGGAGGAAAAGAGCGAGGAGAGAGAGAGGGAAGATGAGTTGTATAAATATATAATCATTACGATATCATTAATGATAATTATGCTATTTGTTATCATTGACCTAATTCATTATGTTGTTTTGTTAACTCTCCCTTACAATATTTGCATCTTCTGTTTATCTTATAATTTCTATCTGTTTCTCTTTTTTTGTCTCTTATAGTAAATGGAAAGAGTGAAACAGAAAATTTTCAAATCCACGACCTTAAAAACTAGAATTACCAAAAAAAAATTTTTTTGATTGAGTGAGTTTTTTTTTTTTTTTTTTTTTTTAACGTTAAAAAAGTCAAGTTTTATATAACTAAAACTTTACATGAATGCATAGTGGGAAAATTTAAGAGGTTGAAAACTGAGGAAAACTATGTAATATTTTTAAATGACTTGATGGTAGTTATTTTTTATCTTTTATTTTTTTACTAATTATAAAAGTGCGAATGTATAATGAATAATGCATTCTTGTCGTCTCCTCCATGACTGTCATGTAACAGTCCAATCATGACCACATAAAATCCCAATAAACGTCACATGGCAACACAATCGACTCCACGTGGCTTTTTTTTTTTTTGCTTTGTTTTGTTTATCTGTCCACGCGTGCTATATGTTTTAATAAAAGATTGAAAACTTTACAATTTATTTTTTATATATTTAGTGGATGCAGTTGAGAATTTATTGTTGAACGTGGCATTTCACAAAATCAAGATTACAAAAAAGATGCCTAAGAAAAAAGAATAGTTGATAAGTGTATAGAAATACACTTTTGCATCATATTATTTATTAAATAATTTAAAATTTAATTATATATTTCCATAATTTTAATTTACAATATTTTACTTTAGAAATATTAATTTTAATTTATTAAATTTAATAATTTTATTTATATGGATCTATTTCATTAGGTGTGATCATTTTTTGGTTTCTTTTTGTTTTTCCTTTTTTTTTCCCCTCACCTTTTCTTTCCTTCTGCCAGATGAGCGCGTTTCCGCCTCCCGCCAGGTGTCAGCCCTTGGATAGAATGACATATGATCTTTGTGTGGACGCATTGAATTTATATAGGATAGGAATATACCTATGTAACATATAACCATCGAGAGAGCCTAGACTTAATAAATCTTTCTTAATCTAATTCTCATGTGAATATAGTAAGTTAGTTAAGGGGGTTTTTCTATCTGACCATCGGACGAAGCTTTTAGATAGCTTAGGACTCTCAGTTAACAATTCAAATTGATTAATTTATTTAGGGAAGAGTAGAGAGATTCAAATGAAGTGTTGAGTGAAAATTGTAATCGTAGGCTTTTTCCTATTGATTTTATTAATTCTTAATTTTTTTGTATTATTCAAATAAAGTTAGAATTAATATAATTTTAGTAATTAATAAATAGTTGTACTTATGGGAATGATACTCTGCTAATTGTTTTATTACTTGTTAACGATGACGTATACTGGCATTAGAAAATCCACAACACTCGTACAAAATGTAAATTTATCATTAAGAAGATAATAAAAAGAAAAAATTAGACGAAAGTTGAGGGGAAAAAAAAACTTATTGTTTCCTTTTCATTGGAAACCATTCTCCTTCTGTTCATTATTGGTAAGGATTGATCATTTTCTATATTATATTTAAAAAACGATATTCCAATTTTTTTTTTTTTTTACTTTTAAAAGAGGTGTGTGAAAAGTTTATCTGTGATCACTTTTTGTCTTTAAAAGTAATTTAATTGTAGATAATTAAGGAATAAAATAATTCATTAAATTGGGGTGTGGAAAAAGCAGGCGGGGTTCACGATAGAAGCCCCAAAATTTGATTAATAGGGATGTGTGGAGAGTTAAAAAGTGTGTGTGATATAGAACCACCCTTTTACTAATTAATAGAAGATTTTTCATTTCTTATCCTAAAGTTGTCCTTATTTTAGAAGGGAATCCAGACAAGAAAAGAATCCATTACACACTATCTCAAGAAGATATGACTTGAACATATGAAAAGCCTTTTTAATGTTTAGACAAGACTAAAATTATGCAAATACTATATATATAGTTGGACAAAACAAACAGACTATATATTAGCCATGTGAGGATGTTAATCTGATTCTCTTGGTCGCCTTAGAGATAATTAGCATGAGAAAAAGCTTTAGTATAGTGATCCCTTGGATGCTATTTTATTTTTGAATATATAAAATAGTCTCTCTTTTTTTCTTTTTTAAGTTGGGTGGGGGATTAAAACTCTATATTTTCTTATAAAAATGAGGTGAAAATTAGCATTATTGATACTATTCGTATGCTATCACTTTCAATATTGTTTCACCAAAGTCGTATTTAGCAAAACTTTTGATGAACACAAGCCATGCGTTTTCTCTAATTTATGGCTATTTGATTCCTAAACCACACAATTTTATCTGATAATAATGGATAGACATCTAAAAATCATTTCAAATCTAGTACACTAAATTAGAGAAGGACACGTGATTCTTTGGAAACAACAATTAGACAAACGTGATAGTTATAGAAATTGGTTGGTGTATTTTTCAGTATCATATCAATCAAATCATTAAGACATTAAAAATTAAAAATTTCTTGATGCGTGGAAAGTAAAGTTGCTAAAGTCAAGAGAAAAAATCACATCAAACAATAATCGAAGCAAGTCAATCAAAAATACTTTGAAATGACACTGGTATTAAAAAACAAAGCTTATTATACATGGGTTTCATCTATGAATAATATTTTCTATTGATGAGTAAAGTTGAACATCATTAATATATTTTAATATTGTTGTACTAGGGGTGGACATTAGATCGAAATCAACCTTTTTTTTTTTTTTTTTTTTTCTTTTTTTAACATTCATCATCCAATCTAATTATGAATAAATCTTTTCAAATTCATCCAATCCAATCTAACACATTTTATCATTCAATTTATTTCAAAATATATTAAATTGAACTAAATTAGATTGGATGGGCGGATTGAGCTTGAATAAGTTCTTATAAGAACTTATTAAAACATGTTAAATTTTATGAAACTTACTCAAAATACTAAGTCACATTGGTCTCATAAAAATGTGAAACATTTAAAATACATTTACAAGAGTGAAATATTTTTTTAGAAGAATTTACGTGAAACATTTAAAATTTTGAAAATTTTATGAGAAAAGCAAAGAATTACAAATGTATTTACAAGTATTTACTAGGTGTAAATAAATTTATTTACTAAATAATATATATTTTTGATAAATACCAAATAAAATCTATTTTTAGAAGAATAAACTATTTACTCCAAATTTTAGAAAAATCACAAATTGACCACAAATTCCAGTTCTAGTTTTGTTTTTCACTCGCATTGCAAACGATGCTGCCGGAGAAGAGGTCGATCGCCGTCTACTTTTGATTCCGGCCACGCGACGACGACGGCGACGTCAACATGACGACAACGGCGACGGCTCCCTAACAACGCTTCTCTTGAACGTCGCCGGAGAAGACATTCTCGTGCCGGAGGTCGCGACGAACAACACGTTGGCCGTGTCTGCACTTCCAATTCGCTAGTCGTTTTCCATAACCGCCGCCTCTGGCTGAGTCTTCCTCGGAGAAGATCGCGACGGGACCGTTTTCCTTGCGATCTCGTGACCTTCGTCGACTTGCCGGAGAAGGAACTCCGATGACAACGGACGATGAAGGTCGGCCGGCCGGAGATGTGCGACTAATTTGGTGGGGACGGCCCGATCCACGACGGGAGCTTGGCCGGTCGTCGTAGCCGTTGACGACGGCCGGCGATATGCTGCAGGTGAGGAAAAGAGCGAGGAGAGAGAGAGAGAGGGAAGATGAGTTGTATAAATATATAATCATTACGATATCATTAATGATAATTATGCTATTTATTATCATTGACCTAATTCATTATGTTGTTTTGTTAACTCTCCCTTACAATATTTGCATCTTCTGTGTATCTTATAATTTCTATCCGTTTCTCTTTTTTGTCTCTTATAGTAAATGGAAATGGAAAGAGTGAAACAGAAAATTTTCAAATCCGACCTTAAAAACAGGAATTACCCAAAAAAAAAAAAAAATTTAATTGAATGAGTTTTTTTTTTTTTTTTTTAACGTTAAAAAAGTCAAATTTTTTATATAACTAAAACTTTACATGAATGCATAGTCGGAAAATTTAAGAGGTTAAAAACTAAGGAAAACTATGTAATATTTTTAAATGACTTCGTGGTGGTTATCTTTTATCTTTTATTTTTTTTACTAATTATAAAAGTACGAATGTATAATGAATAATGTATTCTTGTCGTCTCCTCCTCCATGACTGTCATGTAACAGTCCAATCATGACCACATAAAATCCCAATCAACATCACATGATAACACAATCGACTCCACATGGCTTTTTTTTTTATTATTTGTTTTATTTATCTGTCCACGCGTGCTATACATTTAATGTTTTAATAAAAGATTGAAAACTTTATAATTTGTCTTTTTGATTTATTTTTTATATATTTAGTGGATGCAGTTGAGAATTTATTGTTGAACGTGGCATTTTGCAAAATCAAGATTACAAAAAAGATGCCTAAAAAAATAGTTGATAAATGTATAGAAATACACTTTTGCATCATATCATTTATTAAATAATTTAAAATTTAATTATATATTTCCATAATTTTAATTTACAATATTTTACTTTAGAAATATTTAATTTTAATTTTATTAAATTTAATAATTTTATTTATATGGATCTATTTCATTAGGTGTGATCATTTTTTGGTTTCTTTTTGTTTTTCCTTTTTTTTTTCCCTCACCTTTTCTTTCCTTCTGCTAGATGAGCGCGTTTGGATAGAATGACATATGATCTATGTATGGAAGCATTGAGTTTATGTAGGATATGAATATACCTATGTAACATATAACAATCGAGAAAGCCTAGACTTAATGAATCTTTCTTAATCTAATTCTCATACGAATATAGTAAGTTAGTTAAGAGGGTATTTCTATATGACCATCGGAAGAGGCTTTCAGATAGCTTAGGACTCTCAGTTAACAATTCAAATTGATTAATTTATCTATGGAAGAGTAGAGAGATTCAAATGAAGTGTTGAGTGAAAATTGTAATCCTAGGTTTTTTTTCTTATTGATTTTATTAATTCTTAATTTATTTTTTTTGATTATTCAAATAAAGTTAGAATTAATATAATTTTAGTAATTGGTAAATAACAGTTTTCGTGGAAACGATACTCGACTCATTGTTTTATTACTTGTTAATGATAACGTGTACTGTGATTAGAAAATCCGCAACACTCGTACAAAATGTAAATTTATCATTAAGAAGATAATAAAAAGAAAAAATTAGACGAAATTTGAGGGGGGAAAAAACTTATTGTTTCCTTTTCATTGGAAGCCATTCTCCTTCTGTTCATTATTGATAAGGATTGAGCATTTTTTATATTATATTTAAAAAATAATATTCCAAAAGTTTTTTGAACTTTTAAAAGAGGTGTGTGAAAAGTTTATTTGTGATCACTTTTTATCTTTAAAAGTAATTTAATTAAATATAATTAAGGAATAAAATAATTCATCAAATTGGGGTGTGAAAAAAGCAGGCGGGGATCACGATAGAAGTCCCAAATTTTGATTAATAGGGATGTGTGGAGAGTTAAAAAGTGTGTGTGATATAGAACCACCCTTTTACTAATAGAAGATTTTTCATTTCTTATCCTAAAGTTGTCCTTATTCTAGAAGGGAATCCAGACAAGAAAAAAAAATCCATTACACACTATCTCAAGAAGATATGACTTGAACATATGAAAAGACTTTTTAATGTTTAGACACGACTAAAATTATGCAAATACTGTATAGTTGGACAAAACAAACAGACTATATATTAGCCATGTGAGGATGTTGATCTGATTCTCTTGGTCGCCTTAGAGATAATTAGCATGAGAAAAGCCTTTAGTATAGTGATCCCTTGGATGCTATTTTATTCTTGCATATATAAAATAGTCTTTTTTTGTTTTTTTTTTTTTTCATTTTTCATTTTAAACTTGGTTGGGGGATTCAAACTCTATATTTGTTGATGGAAATCAGGTGAAAATTAGTATTATTGATATTCTTTATATGCTATCACTTCCAATATTGTTTCACCAAAATCGTATTTAGCAAGACTTTTGATGAACACAAGCCATGTATTGTCTCTAATTTATAGCTATTTGATTCCTAAACCACACGATTTTATATGATAATAACGGATAGACATCTAAAAATCATTTCACGAATGGATATCTAGTAGACTAAATTAGAGATGGACACGTAATTCTTGGAAAATAACAATTAGACAAACGTTGTAGTTATGGAAAGTGATTGGTGTATTTTTCAGTATCATATCAATCAAATCATTAAGACATTAAAAATTAAAAATTTCTTGATGCGTGGAAAGTTAAGTTGCTAAAGTCAAAAGAAAAAATCACATCAACCAATAATCGAAGCATGTTAATGAAAAACACTTTGAAATGACACTGGTGTTAAAAAAACAATGCTTATTATATATGGGTTTCATCTATGAATCTTTATGAATCTTTATATTATGAGATAAATATTTTCAATTGATGAGTAAAGTTGAACATCATTGATATTTTTTAGTACCCAATCCAGTTTAATACATTTTATCATTTAATTTATTCTAAAATATTTTGGATTGGATTAAATCATATTGGATGGATAGACGGATTGTACTTGAATAAGTTCTTATTCTTGTAAAAACTTATTAAAACATGTTAAATTTTATGAAACTTACGCAAAATACTAAGTCACATTGGTGTCATAAAAATGTGAAACATTTTAAATACATTTAAATGAGTGAAATATTTTTTTAGAAGAATTTACTTAAAACATTTAAAATTTTGAAAATTTTATGAGAAAAGCAACAATTAAAAATGTATTTACAAGGTGAAAATTTATTTACTAAATAAATCTATTTTTAATAAATACCAAATAATATCCATTTTTAGAAGAATAAACTATTTACTCCAAATTTTGGGAAAATCACAAATTGACCACAAATTCCAGTTCTAGTTTTGTTTTTCACTCGCATTGCAAACGATGTCGCCCGAGAAGAGGTCGATCGCCGTCTACTTTTGATTCTGGCCACGCGACGACGACGGCGACGGCCACATGACGACAACGGCGACGGCTCCCTAACAACGCTTCTCTTGAACGTCGCCGGAGAAGACATTCTCGTGCCGGAGGTCGCGACGAACAACACGTTGGCCGTGTCTGCACTTCCAATTCGCTAGTCGTTTTCCATAACCGCCGCCTCTAGCTGAGTCTTCCTCGGAGAAGATCGCGACGGGACCGTTTTCCTTGCGATCTCGGGACCTTCGTCGACTTGCCGGAGAAGGAACTCCGATGACAACGGACGATGAAGGTCGGCCGGCCGGAGATGTGCGACGAATTTGGTGGGGACGGCCCGATCCACGACGGGAGCTTGGCCGGTCGTCGTAGCCGTTGACGACGGCCGGCGTTATGCTGCAGGTGAGGAAAAGAGCGAGGAGAGAGAGAGGGAAGATGAGTTGTATAAATATATAATCATTACGATATCATTAATGATAATTATGCTATTTATTATCATTGACCTAATTCATTATGTTGTTTTGTTAACTCTCCCTTACAATATTTGCATCTTCTGTGTATCTTATAGTTTCTTTGTCTCGTTTGTCTCTTATAGTAAATGGAAAGAGTGAAACAGAAAATTTTCAAATCCACAACCTTAAAAACAGGAATTACCCAAAAAAAAAAAAAATTAATTGAATGAGTTTTTTTTTTTTTTAACGTTAAAAAAGTCAAATTTTTTATATAACTAAAACTTTACATGAATGCATAGTCGGAAAATTTAAGAGGTTGAAAACCGAGGAAAACTATGTAATATTTTTAAATGACTTCGTGGTGGTTATCTTTTATCTTTTATTTTTTTTTACTAATTATAAAAGTACGAATGTATAATGAATAATGCATTCTTGTCGTCTCCTCCATGACTGTCATGTAACAGTCCAATCATGACCACATAAAATCCCAATCAACATCACATGACAACACAATCGACTCCGCATGGCTTTTTTTTTTTTAATTTGTTTTGTTTATCTGTCCACGCGTGCTATACATTTAATGTTTTAATAAAAGATTGAAAACTTTATAATTTATCTTTTTGATTTATTTTTTATATATTTAGTGGATGCAGTTGAGAATTTATTGTTGAACGTGGCATTTTGCAAAATCAAGATTACAAAAAAAGATGCCTAAAAAAAATAATAGTTGATAAATGTATAGACATACACTTTTGCATCATATCATTTATTAAATAATTTAAAATTTAATTATATATTTCCATAATTTTAATTTACAATGTTTTACTTTAGAAATATTTAATTTTAATTTATTAAATTTAATAATTTATTTATATGGATCTATTTCATTAGGTGCGATCATTTTTGGGTGTTTCTTTTTGTTTTTCCTTTTTTCCCCCTTACATCACCTTTTCTTTTCTTTCCTTCTGCCAGATGAGCGCGTCTCCGCCTCCCACCACGTGTCAGCACTTGGTTCGCCCCCCAGCAGTTGTTCCCGTACGCCCCCGCCCCTGCAGTACTCTCCGCGTGCCAGCTGTATCCGGGCTGGGCTGGATTATTTTTGGGCCACGATTTCCTCCCTCAAGCCCACAGGATCTCAGGCCCAGATCTTCAGCTCTAGCGGGCACGCGTGATTCCATTTCCAGCCTCTCTCCATCCAGCCGAGCCAGCACGCAAGACGGAAAAGACTTAAATAATACAAATTCAAAGATTATTATATTAATATAATGTAAAAAAAAAAAAAAAATTAAGACAGAAAGAAGAAAATAGATTATTTTTATGTGTGGTGGAAAATTATAGCATAATTTTTTAAAGATCGAAAATAGTTGCATAATATGGTTTCAATTTTTTAAAATTCCAATAATGCTCCTGCCATCCCTTCTCTTTCCAAGTCTCACTAGCTGTCGTCATCATTGTGCACTCTAGCCCCATCTCAGGTGACATCGACTCAATCAGGCAAAATCACAATGCTCCAAGGTAGAGCTTCGCCTGCACCGCCATCCGTCGCGGTCGAGCAGTTGTCCAACAAAGATCGCCATTCACAGCCACGATGAGAGTCACGGGACGAGAAAATCATGACCCCATCACCGTCGACGCTGCAAGCACGAGCGATGGTGAGCATCATAGTCTCCGTCAGCCTTGCGATAGAAACAGTTCTGCCTCCACTTATCGTTGCACTTACAATCACCGTCTAACCTTCACCGTCGCGACAATGCGAATATCGCAATGTTGCGATCATCACGAGATCTCTTCTCCCTTAACCAAGCCCGTGTCTTCTCAGACAATAATCGACAAGCAGTGACAAACAGCCACCCCCCACCATTCCGCCGCTGTCATGATCGGCACAGCATCCTTTGATTAACGAGGAGAGAGAGAGCGAAAGCGAGAAACAGAGGAGAGAAAGGGGGAAGGGAGATTGTGGAGGGAGAAAAAGGTAAAATTGGAATAAATTAAAAATAGAATTAAAATATGTTATAATTTCACATCATTTAAAAAATATACTATAATTTTCATTAATGTGTTTCAAATATGCTATATTGTGTAATTTTTCAAAAATTAATACTAGACTATAGACTAACATGACATAAAATTAAATTATATTTAATTAAAATTTGTATCATGTTGGTCAAAATGAAGAATTTATGTCATGACCCTTCAGCTGGTTGTGGATATTTAGCTAATTTACTAGTTGTAGGAGTGGAGTTTTGGACCAAATTTTTACCCTAGGATGTTGGATAAGAGTCCTACAAAAGCAAGGCATTTCAAGAAGAAATAAAAAATAAGAAAAAATTAGGTGGAGAGTCATATTTTGAATTATATCTTTATAATTTTATCCACTATAATATTAAAATTGATAATTTTAGTATTATGAAATTGTAAAATTATCAACTTTAATATTATAGTGAACATAAATAAAAGGTGTCAAATTCATGACATTCTTACAATATATTATCCCTTTCAGCAAGCTTGGGATGGTTTTTTTTTTTTTTTTTTGAGAAAAATACCTAAATAACCACATTTTTCATCTATTGACCAACACAATATAAATTCATCATTAATATGAGATAAATTTTAGTTTACTTTAATTTAATTTTGTATCATATTGTTCTAATACTAATTTTTTTATGTCATATTGGTGTTATAGTTATTAATTTTGTGCCATTCAAATGCTTTCCCCATGGTTTTTCCCTCAATTTTTGGCCCAATTTTTTAGTGTTTTTCTTGTATTTCTTTTTTTCTTGCATTCTTCATCTCATATTTTCTTTTTAGAACTTTGAGAGATGAATTGCAAGTTATACTCAACACTTTGGTGAAGCTAGTAAGGAATTCATATGTGAAGCGATCCAATTTTGGATTTTCATTTGTTTTTTAAAGTTTATATGTTTTAGTGTAAATCTCTCCATGTCAGTTCTCTATTTTTATTCAAAATATTTTGTATCACTCTTTTATATAAATTCAGTCACGCTTTATTTATATAATATTGTCGTACATCCATTTTAACAAGATTTATTTTATGAATTATTTTTTATTGCAATTTGCTAAAAATGATACTTTGTTGATTTTGGATAACTTATAACAATAAATTTGTTTGATTCAACATAGAGATTTTGTCAATCGAAACACACTTGTTTATTCATTGGTCTTTATTTTTTCCGGTTGTTTGTTTGGAATGTGAAATGTACAATTGAGCGATATGTCGAAGATTATATTTAAATTGGAGAACGAAGCACAAGAAAGATTCACGATACCTTGCCTCATTTATTATTGAATTTTTCTCTACCTAAATCTTCTTTTTCATGTTTTACTTATTTTCTCTATTATGAAAATCCACAAAAATATCTTCACTTTTTATTGTTTTATTTACTTATCTTTTTAACGTTTATTTCTACTAATATTAGTTGTTTTTGTTATTATCTCTCTATGGATACGATCGTCTGATTTGTACTACAACCAACTGCTTTACGAGCATATTTTTGGACGTTAATCAAATTTTGACACCGTTACCAAAGAGGTGTCAAAAGCAAATCTTAATTTTTGGAGCGAACGTGAAGTAAGGCCGAGTAAGTCCTTACTTTTTTTCATTTATTTTATTTTTTTCCTTCCAAAAAAAAAATCTCATTCTTTCCTAAAAAAAAAAAGAGAGTTATTTATTTTGATTTTTTTTCTTTCGTTTACATGTTTCTTTATATATATACTCTTTTTTTTTTTTGTTTAATCAAAAAAAAAAAAACCCTACTTTTCAACTTGATTTTTTTTTTTTTTAACGTTTACATATTTACATGGCTCAAACTTGAATATTATACTGCCTAGAAGAAATCTTTTTGTGTACTACAAATGGTTGGTATATTTATTAAACATCTTTTTAAACAAACAATCAAACTTCATCGGCGGATTTGTTGCAACTGAATTAGTAATCTGACTGTTTATAACTGTCGGAGTTGAGCAGATTCCAACGTAGGATGTGCTTTCCTCTAAAAGGAAGAGAATATATATATATATATAATATAATATAATATAATATAATATAATATAAGGCTTTATAACTCTAATTTCATAGATAAATAAAAATGTTTTCAAATACTGAACTTAAAAACTTATATCCAAATTCTTCTCTTCCCTTTCCTCCCACCGTTGAACTAGCTTTGGCGGGATTTTCTTTGTTTTTTTTTTTTTTTCCTTTTCTTTTTAAGTTTGGAAGAGATAGTTTGTTCATTAAAAAAAGGAAACTCTATTGAAGGGGAAAAAAAAGCAGGTAGCATAGACACTAATATATATATAGTTAAATGACTTGGTATAACTCATTCTCAAAAATTAGCTTAATGGAAGATGATGTTCAATTTATATGTAAACACTGAGAATTTAATAACTTAATGATGTGTGGAATAAATTTTAACCACTAACGTATGTATGCCCTATTCGCCTAAGGAAAAAAAAAAAAAAAAAAAAGAGAAATAAGAAAATGAAATAAAGGAATAAGGAGTAATGTTCAGGTATACTATGGTGGTACCTCTTGGGTTTATGGAAGAAAAAAAAATTGTACATTACTAATTTTAGAAAACAAAAGTCATTTCAATTGTGGTCTTACTCGTATATACATGTACGTAGTTGTATTAGAAATATGATATACATAGTTGTCAAATGGAGTGAAGAGTATGGTGATCAAGAGGAAGCCAGTTTTCCCTCCAATATATACATTATTTTTTAATTGCTTTTTTACTAATAGAATATTTATCAGATCTTATCCTAAAGTTGTCCTTATTCGATAACAATATTTAGAATAATTAACTTAAATTGTCTATAAACTCTTTCAAATGTGACGATTTAATACTTATTCTTTTTTTTTTTAGCCAAGATGACTCTAAACTTCTATTTTCTTAGTCATTTTAGTCCTTTTCCAAAATGAATTGATCACATGAGGAGCATGCTTCGTGGTTTTTAAACGTCAAATAGGTAAATTCGTAGGGGTTTTCCCCAAATTTTTGAAAAATTAAGTTTCCCTACAGTAAAGGGTAACCGTGGGGGGGGGGGGGGGGGGGGGGGGGGGGGGGGGCGAACTTGTGTGGGGGGAGGGATTAGGGTTGAACTTAGTTGTTAGGGAGAGGTTGGAGGCGAACCCAGTTGAGGGGGAGGCTAGAGAAGGCCGAACCAATCCTGGAGGGGGAGGTCGAAGAGGGTTGGAGTGGGCCGAACCCATTCGCACAAAGGGGGGTTGAACCCAGTCGTTGGGGTGGGGGGGAAGGGAGTGATGGACCCAGTTGTGGGGGTGGGGGGCTGGAGAAGGGGGCCCAACCTAGTCCCGAGAGGGGGGGTGGCGAACCCAATTGCAGGGGGGTAGAAAGGGAGTGCTGAATCCAGTCGCGGGAGGGGGTTGGTTGAACCCGATCACCAGGGGGGTCAGAGAGAGCTGGAAGGGGGCGAAAGAGAGAGAAAAGGGGGAGGGAATAGAGAGATTTGAAAGTATTTTGATCATTTTATAATAAAAATGATCATTTGAGTAAGATTCCAATAGAAATTTAATAGAGTTTGATGGAAATGACTGAAACGGTTAAGAAAATAGAAGTTTACAGCCATCTCGGTAAAAAAAATATAAATATAAGGAATAAATCATCATCTTTAAAAAAATTCAGAAATTATTTAAATCAATTATTCTAATATTTATCTAAGAAAACTTTTCGTGTTAAAAAGGGAATACAGGCGAGAAAATAATCTCTTACACTCTCTCATGAAGACAGAACTTGAACATATGAAAATCGTTTTTAATGTTTAGCACGACTAGACATGACTAGGTAAACACATATACGATTGAGTAATCCTACAGGTCCGAATGGGGAAGAAACCCGGTCCTAGTGGCAGATAAATAATGTAGACCCCACTTGCATTTTTAATTTTAAAGTATACCAATTGAAAAAAAAAAAAAAGAAAAGAAGTAAAGAATGCTCTCACTCCTCTGTCAAACTATTATCTCTCTTAAATTCTTCTCCTGCTCTGTCTATCTCTCACCCTCACACCGTCTGATGAACTTTCCGGCGATCATTAAAATCATATGGATCCACAGGTTATGTATTTAAAAAAAAAAAAAGGTGGATACCCAGAAATTTGATTGTCTTTTTTAATCATTTGGATCCCGGCCGTTTCCCTACAATCTTCCTCACTCTATTTCCTATTTGTTGTTTATCTTTTTAAGTTCTATCTCTGTCCATTATCTTCTCCTTTTGCCGTTCTTTTTTCTTCTATATTTTTGGGGGCCCAAAAGCTCTTTACATCTTGGTTGTGGTAGGAGTTGAAAAGTTTATCGGACCCATGTCGGCGAAGACGACTACGTTTACAAATTCAATGGCGTTTATAGACCGAGATGGAAGTGTAACAAAAAACATTTTGATATAACATTGTTAACTTTAATTCCCATGTCTGTACGGTTTTATTTTTGGATTTCCTCAAAAGATCACGTACTATTAGAAGATAATATTTGTATTTATGAATCATCATATATATTCATTTACAAATGATAAGATTATATAATTTATCATTTTTTTAGACCAATGATTGTCATATTCAATCATAAAAGGTTTCCCGTTGTCATTGTTGCTGGACCAATTTTTATTTTTTATATTTCTTCATAGCAGAACTTCTGTTTGAATGTCTAATGGGCACTCTTGCATACTCATAAATCAAATTCTGCACAAATCCCGCAAGGAATGGCAAGGATTTGACCATAAATCACTATTATGAATTTTCATGATTTTGACCATTGTTGATCTTGAGAAACTTGAAGAGACCTGTAAAAAAAAATATGTGGAATTCAAATTTGGAAAAGTTTAGGGGGAAAAAAAATCCATTATATAGGGCCATCCATTGTCAGAGGACAAGAAAAAAAATAGATTAAACAGGCATCTGGTGTTCAGGTTTAGATTATAATATTTGAATTTAAATTAAATTAAAAAAAAATCAAATATCAAACATCATTCATGTTTAAGAAATATCATATCCCTATAATAAGAAAAAGAAATAATGTACAATGGACCGGAGTAGTTTAAGGCGAGACGAACAAAGTAATTTGATTTTATAAAAGGGTGGCTTGGGAAAATTTCAAATCAAAAGGCCGCTCATTATATGTAGTAGGGTGGGCGCTTTGAAACTGCAATTTAATGGATTGATAATATAGCATAAAATGACATAACAGGATAGGACAAAGAGAAGATCGTAAAGTTGAAACACAAATGAGATTAAAGGCCCGTTTAGGATCACCTTTGCAGACAGTAAAGTACCGTTTTGTTTTCAAACCTTTGTTTGGGGACGGAGTGTGGCTTCTAAACCCTTATTAAGTATTTTGTTTTGTTTTATTCAATCAACAAGACACACTTTTCTTAAATATTCCTTCTTTTTTTTTATCTCTCTCTCTCAATTATACTTTTATCAAACACAGAAACCTTACAACAACTTTTTAATCCAAAACTTTTTTTTTAATCTTATCTTCTATCCAAATAGAAATATCTTCAAAATTTTGTTTCCAAAAGTTTCCGAATGAATGCTAAATCAAAAATAAATAATCCTAATTAAGAGTGTTTTTGGTAAGAGAGAAATAGTTATTAGGTAGGAGAGAAAAGAGGAAGGAATTAAGAAAGGAACTCGCAATCCCTAAAAAAAAAAAAAAAAACCTCAATTTTAATCCGTCCAAATTAGAGAGATATTTGGACATATTCAATCTATGTCATTGGTTAGAGATAATATAGTCATTTTACAAATAAAATCTACCATTTTCTTTCCCTTGTATTTCTATACCAAACAAGATAAATGATTTTTTCTTTCTTTCCTTGTTGTCATACCAAATATCATGAAAGAAAAGAACACTCCTTCCTCATCTTCCTCATTTAGATGATCTACCACTCACTCATTCCACTCTTCTTTCCCTCTTACAAAATAGGAAATCTCTACCAGGATTCAACTTATGTATCCCCTTATTTATATCTGCTTTATGTCCCTATAATAATATCATAACACGTCAATAAAATATATATATTTTTAATTGCAAGATCTTATCAAATTAATAAAAAGAAAATATTAGTTACACACATATCATATTTTTATTGGATGTACATGAATATGGACACAAATAAGGGGACAAATGGAACTAAATACTACAAAACATAGCCTAAGGCCCCGTTTGGAGCAACACCTGCAGATAATATTTTACTATATGAATTTCAAATTCCCAAACTATATATTAAATTTTTTCTCTCTACCATTTTAAAAAACTCAAATTTTTAAAAGTCGATAATTTTTTTAATTAAAAAAAAAGTCCATAACTTTCTCATTGAAATCGAAATGAGATGATTTTTTATATCAAAATATTATTAATGATGAGATAAACATGACAAAATCTATTTGATATATCTTTTTTTTCAAATATATTTTAAATTTAATATTGTTTTTAATATTACATCATTTTTTCAAAAATTTTCCTCGTAAACACACATTTTCACCCAATCTCCAGACCATCAAACGGGCCCCAAAAGTGATGGGGAGCTGGTGTTGTTGTAAATTTCACTTTCCCTCTTCTTTGTCGAAATTCTGGTGAGTTTGAGACTTTGAGTTGAGTGTTGGTTCGTACTGCACTCTCTGATTGATGTCTTCTTCGGCTTCAAAGAAGCGCCAAAAACCCAAGTCTTTGTCTCCCTCAAATCCTTCTCTGAAATCAATGTTTCTGTGGGAACCACCCGATGATTTGTTTCCCTCCAGAGACGACCTCTTCAGCCTCGCCGCCGCCATGGCGATCGCCGCCTTCGTCTTCCTAACCTGCTACTTCTTCTTCACCACTCGTCTCCCAACCCCCTTCTGCGACACCGGTTTGGACGCCTCCGATTTTGTCTCTGGTGGGTCTTTTTATTTTCCTTGGAAAACCCGGGCAATTTTGATGAATTTTGAATTTGACTCGGTTTTTGTCATTCTAAGCTCATAACTCATAAGGGTCTTGCGTAACTTGTTCTGTTCTTCTAAATGTTTGTCATTTTTATAGTTGTGATTTGGGTTTTAGGCTCATTGTTTTTTAATTAAAAAAAAGGAGGAGATTTAACCATTAAATAAAAATGGAATTATAATGTAATAAAATGACTAATAACAAATCAAACTTTCAAACTTTCAAAGAAAAAAAAAAAAAAAGAAAAATCAAAATTTTCAAGAGGCTAAAACTTTAAAAGAAAATTGTAAAATCCATAAAATCAACCCACGTATATATATATATATATGTATATTTATGTTTATATATATGTTATCTCAAATTTATTGTCATGTATAAGAAATCGTTGGCAATGCAAAACATCTGTCGGATCTGCTCGGACGTCTTGCCCTTGACCATGTCCGCCACGTTCCCCGCCAAGAGATCGACGAGCTCGTCCCGGTCGCCGAGATAGTCCGCCGCCGTGATGAGCTTGTGGATGCCGGCGGGAGCCAAGTCCCAGACGAAGCTGGCGTCCCACTTCCTCAGCTCCTCCTCGTCGTCCGCGTCGTCCTCGTCGTCATGCTTCTTGCCCCACTTCAGCACCGTGGCAAAAACCTCGCCGTCCACGTTCGGCACCGGCACGGACCCGTCACGTCCTTTAGGGACGAAAACCTCGCCGCCGCCTCCGCCTCGATGGTGAAGCGCTTGCTGGTCGAGGCCCAGAGTTTTAGGACTCTTGTTGACGAAGAAGTAGAAGGAGAAGAAGACATGATTTTTTTTTTTTTTTTTTGGTGTGTTTTTATGAGAGAAAATGGTTATTATTTTTTGTAAGGTTTTTGATGATGAAAAGAGCATCTTACGGTTGTTTATATACGCGAACGAGACTGGGTTTCTACTCGGATTTTAGGGTTTCCAAAATCTAATGAATTAGCAGTTTCAAAGACTTCTACTTCATGTAGTCTGAAGGAAACGAACTATTCTCCATAATGTGAAGTCTCAAGGGCAACACGTATGTTGAACTTCGCGAAGATGGGAAAATGTCAATTTTCTTCTGCAGTGTGTGTTTATTAGCACCGTGTTACAGCGATTCCGTGTTGTTTGATCACTTGAACGGTAATCTTCACAACCAGAGGCTGTCGACGGCCAAAGTTACTCTATCAGGACCAAACCCGTGGCCGTTTAATGAAGGCGTTGTTTGTGTTTTCTTCAAAAAATCCAACTGAGAATTATGAGGAAGTGGCGATTCCAAACGGCAATCAGAGTACGTTGTTGGGAGTCTCAAGACAGTGAGAACAATCTTGCTACAGTCGCATATGATGAAAATCTGGAAACCCGTGCCAACACCAACAGACATCTTTCGATTGATGACCTTGGCCATGAAAATGAGGATGATCTGGATTGTGCAGGAAATCAGGATGGACCTGGAGAAATATTGTGCTGTGTTGATCCCTGGCGTTCGAATTGGGGGATGAAATTA
This sequence comes from Ficus hispida, assembly GCA_025413025.1. NCBI lineage: Eukaryota > Viridiplantae > Streptophyta > Magnoliopsida > Rosales > Moraceae > Ficus > Ficus hispida. Next base: position 29,170,632 of record CM046372.1, read on the forward strand.
CTAATGTAGAAGTGAGGGAAGAGGGATATGGACTTCGGAAAAGAAGGAAGTCATTTTCTGATCCCAAGGATTCCACCGAGAACTTGACTAGTAATCGTATGCCTCAACGTGGGGAAATGCTTCAGCTCCTGCCTAACAAGTTGATGTTAGACCGATATGATGATCGGCTTCTTCAGACTAGATTCATATCAAACAAGGCTTTAAGACGGGAGTTGAGAAGACAACAGCGTATAACTGCTGAAAGAATGTGTGACTTCTGCCAACATAAGATGTAATCTGTCCAGAGTGCCAGGGGACTGGATGAGAAACCAACTGTACCACTTTCAAAGGTTTGCCTGAAATTCATGTCTTTCTTCTTTTATGGCTCAATATTCTAGTGTCCTTAATAACAAAATTTTATTTTAAAAGTTATAGAATTTAATAATGACGATAACATTAACAAAAATATTATGTATTGGAGTATATAATATACAAAATATATTATTTCACTTTTTTTTTTCAATGAAAAATATGACATTAATATTTACAATCATATTAGATATGTCCAAACATTCATTTCCACAAAAAAAAAAAAAAGAAAAATGTACTCCCACTTTGAAGAATTCGAAATACTAATTAATTTACACGAAAATCCAACAAACACACACATTGTATCTTTTCTCATTTATCAAATTGCTACAAATTATTTCATTAAACAATAAGTCAAAAGAACAACACATACAAAAATCAAACAGAAAATAATTCGTGATTCACGACGGAGAGGAGTTTTCAAGCTTGACAATATACATATGTTTGCACACAAACACACACACACGCACACATATATATATACACATATATCTTACATATATATAGAATACATATATTACATGACATTGCCACATGTATGTAGCTAGTATCAATCATCCTGATTTTGGGTTCCAAGGGGAATAGGATTCACAAGCAACGATTGGATATTGTCCTTTGTTTCTCTGTGGCTATGAACACCAAATCCATCTCCATGCTGGTAGACAGACAATGCCGCCCTAGCTATGTTCATGCAGATTTCAATGAATGCCTCAGAGAAGGGAGACCTCGAAACTAGATCTTCATTCATCTGTTTCCATGTTTCCTCGATCAAATACTCTATATGTCGACGAGCTTCTTCCTCCGAAGCACCAGTTTCGTGCATATAGCATTGCATCGACTTAGGAACATCGCCGCGCTGTAATTCAATCTAAAATGAAGAGGGGAAAAAAAACAAAAAAAAGTAAATTAACGTGAAATTGCATCGATTCCAATATATACAAAATTTTGTTGATATTTAATTATTTCATATTTATGAATCAAACTCTTTTGATCAAGGTGATGTTTCAATCTCACAAGTACTCAAACTAGGAAACCTTGAAAAAATGTTAAGAGAAAAATACAGATTTAAAAGAAAAAATATTGTGACGGAGGTATAAAAGAAAAGGAGTCCATTGGACCAGGGGTGGCAGCTACCTTCCTGGCCCAATGTGATTCTGTCACAGCTAGCTATTTATGTGATTCGATGTTCAGAAACATATAGTACTAGCAGTTATATTATTATTATAAAACGACTCCCCAAACTTTTTTTTTTCTTTTTCTTTTTGTTTGGTAGAAAATAAAAATGTAGGATAGTGTGTTTACAGATGATGTTCCTAGGTCATCCACAAGTCGCACAATGGTTGACGAGTGGCGTACGATGTTGGGATACTCCATCAAGCACTCTATGGCCTCTTCAGTTGTGGGATTTGTAACCGAAAAACAAACATGCACTAGCAACCCTGCTATTGATATTGAAATCCATCCATTCTCAATATACTCTTGCAGAGTTGGCGTGTAGCCACTGTAATACCACTTTGCCTCCACCATATAACTTTTACATTGATCTGCCCACTAATATACAGACATATATATATACATATGTATATAACATTTAATTGAGAGATAAGTTTAGCTTGATAATAAATTAACATGTAATAAATTTTCAATGAGATCTCTTCTTGTATTCGTAAGTGAATTCTCAAAATTAAAAATCGGGTCAAATTTTCAATTCACAAAAAATTAGGGAACAGATGGTCCAAATACCACAATATTTATAAAAGTTAAAGAGATCACAATCAATAAAGTTGGAGTGGGATTGGTACCATTTTCTTGAGGCACTTGAGGATGAGGTGGCCTTGTTCTTTGAGAACGTCAAAGATAATCTCATTTACAACATTGTAAGTAGCAAGAAAACAAGTTTTCATATAATCCGGTAGTTGATCTATGGCATTTATATCCCACCTAGGACATCATGAATAATTTAAATCAAATTAGCTTCATTCTTGCATAGATATATTTATGTATGTAATCATATGTAAAAAGTTACCAACCTCTCAAAAGCGTCTCCAAAGAGCTCAAGTTCATCTATTGTGCCATACACATCGTATATATCATCAATAACGGCTATCATAACGCCAAGTCTTGTGAGCAATCTCCTACTGTATCCATTCTCTAGCTCAGATGTTGCTCCCACTGCCCAAAAGTAAGTTTCAACCAGCCTATCTCTAGCAAAGCTCAAGTTTTGTCCTAACTTGGTTGCACTCCACCACCTTTATAAATATATATATATATATATATATATATATATATATATATGTCAAAGGAAGGAAAGGAATCGAAATAATTATGTGAGAAGAAATAGTACTAAACTTTTCTCCCTTTCGAAATTCTGAAGGACTACGTGAAGGATGGTTCTGATCACACACTTCAGTTTGCTTTTGACGCACTCTTTTTAAGTTAAAATTTATTAAATTTATTATTACAAAAGACCATCACATAATAAGGTGACAATAGAGAACAATGCTGTAATAAACTTTAATTTAAGTAATTATACTTATAAATACTCTTGTTATTCTAGCTAAATCAACATCTGGTAGGAGGAGAGGGGTAATTTCGATAAGAACTCTTAGGTTTGAAAACTGTGATGGTATTTTTATTTCTCTTTTATACATGGGAGTTGTATACATATATATATATATATATATATACATATTTTACTAATGAAGGTGAGCCCTAGGCAAGAATATATAAAATTGAGACGTTGCAAAGGTTTCTAACCTGGAAGAATGTTTAAGGTCTTCCAAATGGGTTGATTGTACAACGTTGAAATCAAGTTTAGCAAGTTCAAGCCAAGTAGGGTTCGTGTCTTGCCTCTTGCCGTACAGGTCGATGTACCACCTTGTCTCCAATCTTGGCATTATCCGGTGCAATGGAAGCTCCAAGGCATGACTGACTAGTTCAAAGAGAATCATGTTGCCTTGATCTTTGTTGTGCTCCTGCGTGAATTGTTCAAGATGTTTTACAGTGAAGCCTCTTGCTTCCTCTAAAATAGTTTCACCCTTTTTCGAGTGGAATGAGGCTTCATACAAGGCCAACAATCCTTCAATATCCTCACATAAGCACGCTTTGAAATTTCCAGTTGTTTCATCCTTGAAAGAAGTGAAAACATCTGTTGAAAATCGCATATTATTAGTAGTTTCATTTATTTGTCAAAGGTAAAGTTTACGGGTATATATATATATATATATATATATATATATATATATCGAAGGTTTTATTGTATTCGTTTCAAATTTACAACTCTTTCGTAATTTATGCACTCTAAAATTCAATACTCGCACACTTAACATGAAATGGACGATTATACATAAATAAGTGTGTACCTGATGATATCATGTAACCGTGTTGACGAAACAGTCTAAATTCAAGAGCAGTGACGTATAAATTTTCGATCTTCCATGTATTATCGATAGAACATATTTTGTTACCATATAACCCCTTCAAAATATTGTTTATTTCATTCTTGAAGTGATAAAACAGTCCAAGTCTCTGAAACGTATCGATGTGCTCAAGTAGGGCTAGAGGATCTTCCACCTTCTCAAGCATCATCAGCACCTCTCCCTTCATGTTCTGGATTCTTCTCTTATACACTTCTCCCTGCAAAGTCAGGGTTGATATCTACCTTAATAGAACTAGCTGAAGCAGTGATAGAGTCATAATTTTTTATTTTCGCAGAAGATTTCTTGCAAAAATGAAGGCACAAATTACGTGTTTCAATATTAAATTGGGGAGCAGACATAATTTTCTTGTTAAATGAGGATGAAACTAGAATTTTTTTATTTTGAAAATAAAAAATATTTAACCCAAAAAAAAAAAAAAAGTGGTGCCACACAAAAAAGTAGCTTCGCCAATTATGAGTAGAGGTGCAGCTGGACAAAGACAACCATAATATATATATATATAGATATATGTATGTATGTATATGTGTATATATATGACTCTATACTAGAAAGGGAGTTTTACCGCATAATTGCTTTCAAGTGATTCGATGTAGTCAGAGTTCCAGATTGTGGGACTGTAGTTGCCAGATCTCCTAACAATATTTGTCTCACAAGTTTTGGTGGAAGCCATGCTTTGGATGGTCAACTTCCTCCTGTAATCTAGCCAAGATGGTGTACACATAGTTGGGGGCGGAGGCAGAAAATTATTTCAGTGAAGATGCTATAAAGAAAAAAATTGGAGATATTTTTTTCTTAAAAAATGACAAAGATATATATTTTAACAATTGAATGTGGATACAATAATTTTGTAATAAGATGGATAAATAAATTCTACATAAATTTTAAAAGTAAAAGTTAAAATCTCAAAATTTGAGTGGTGTATAATTGTAATTTTTCTTACAAAATAAAAGCACAACAGAAATTTTACAAAAAAAAAATTAGGAGCTGAAAAGTGTTTTTTAAAAATATGAGTGGGGACGTTAGTCCCACCGATTTCAATATGACTATGCGAATATATATAGTGATTGACATATCATAAAAAAATTGGAGATATTTTTTTCTTAAAAAATGACAAAGATATATATTTTAACAATTGAATGTGGATACAATAATTTTGTAATAAGATGGATAAATAAATTCTACATAAATTTTAAAAGTAAAAGTTAAAATCTCAAAATTTGAGTGGTGTATAATTGTAATTTTTCTTACAAAATAAAAGCACAACAGAAATTTTACAAAAAAAAAATTAGGAGCTGAAAAGTGTTTTTTTAAAAATATGAGTGGGGACGTTAGTCCCACCGATTTCAATATGACTATGCGAATATATATAGTGATTGACATATCATAGAATGGAGTGTGTGTATATATATATATATGCATATATGTATTTATGTATAAACATATATATATGGTTCAAACTTGAATATCATACTGCCTAAAAGCAATCTACATGAGTACTCCAAATGGTTGGAATTTTTATTCAACATATTTTTCAAACAAAAAAGCTTGTGGTTGCTCAACATGCAAACTTCACTCGGCAGTACTGTAGCAACTGGATTAGTAATCTGACTGTCATAAAATTTCTGGAGTTAAGCAGATTCTAACGTAGGATTTGCTTTCCTCTAAAAGAAAGAGAATATAAATTCATATATATGTACATATATATATATATATATCCGAATTCTTCTCATTCTCTTACTTCTCACCCGCTAAAAATAATCACGGCGGGATTTTTTTTTTTTTTTTTTTTTTAAAGTTTGTAAGAGATGGTTTTGTTATTTAAAAAAGGAGACGTAATTAAGGGGGGGAAAAAAGTAGCAAATAGACTGATATATAGTTAAATGAGTTTGTTATGGCTCACTCACGAAAGCTAGCTCAAGTAAAGATAATGTCTTGTTTTATACATAGTATAAGAGTTCAATAACTTAATGATAATTTTAACTTCTTAAATAAGTATGCTTTATTCGCCTAGCACAAAAAAATGAAAAGAGAAATAAGAAAATGAAATAAAGGAATAAGGTATAAAGTTCTAGTATATACTATGGTGGTACCTCTTGAGTGTGGATTGCAAGTGTGATTTGTAAGTAAAGAAGGAAGTGGTAATACAAATATGATAGATATTATAGCTGCCAAGGACTGAAGAGTATATAGTGATAAAGAGAAGCTAGTTTTTCCTCCAATATAATATAAGTATATATGTAAGTATATGATATATTTTTGTGTGGTTCAATTTGATTTGCATACGAGCTTAGAACTCAGCCTTTATATAGACATCTCTATATGGTACTGTTTTGTTAACCTACTGTTTTAAACTGCTAATAATTGATTAACATGTGAAAATCGTTTTATTTATTTTATATATTTTTTATATGTTTAGGAACGGGGAGATTCAAACTGATACTTTGTGATGCAGTCGTGTGTGAAATTATTATTAGATTATGCATGTAATCATTATAAAATTATTTTATTAAAAACACAGTACTACATGATTTCAACTGGTATCAATTTATTTACATGTAAAAATCATTTTTATGGAAAAAAAAATACTGTATATTTTTATTTTGTAGAGAACAAGATGTCATATCGATGAAAGATAAACAGAATTAACACGCACGTCTTATCCATGTTTATCAAGATTTGTTGGTATCTGAAATGCTTTCCTATTTGATAGTGCATTCCTATATATAGCCTGTCATGTACGTAATTTTTTTTTAATGAGAATTTTTTTATCGATAAAAAAATATATTTGATCAAAAAATATATATGAAATTGTTACGTAAAAATTTCATAATTATCTAATAATTATATCTTACGTACATCTAAAAGATTTTATTAATTAATATCGGATTATTTGTTCTATCTTGTGCTTAATGTTTCTAATTAATTGACCGCCAATTAGATTGATTCGGTAACCCTAATGAATTTGGAAAACGGAATTTTGTGTTCAGTCTTAGATAGAATGACATATGATTTATGTGTGGTAGCACTGAGTTTATGTAGGATAGGAATATACCTATGTAACATGTAATCATCGAAAGAGCCTAGACTTAATGAATCTTTCTTAATCTAATTCTCATAGAAATATAGTAAGTTAGTTAAGGGGGAATTTCTATATGACCATCGGAAGAGGCTTTTAGATAGCTTATGACTCTCAGTTAACAATTCAAATTGATTAACTTATCTAGGGAAGAGTAAAGAGATTCAAATGAAATGTTGAGTGAAAATTGTAATCCTAGACTTTTTCTTATTGGTTTTATTAATTTTTAATTTACTTTTTTTAATTATTCAGATAAAGTTAGAATTAATATAATTTTGATAATTGGTAAACAGCAGTTCTCGTAGGAACAATATTCTGCTCATTGCTTTATTACTTGATAACGTATACTTGCATTAGAAAATCCCCAACACTCGTACAAAATGTAAATTCATCATCAACAAGATAATAAAAAGAAAAAAATATTTGACGAAATTTGAGGGAAACAAAAAAAACTTATTGTTTCCTTTTCATTGGAAGCCATTCTCCTTCTGTTCATTGTTGATAAGGATTGAGCATTTTCTATATTATATTTAAAAAAAGAGATTCCAAATTTTTTTTTTAACTTTTAAAAGAGGTGTTTGAAAAGTATATTTGTGATCATTTTTTGTCATTAAAAGTAATTTAATTATAGATAATTAAGGAATAAAATAACTCATTAAATTGGGGTGTGGAAAAAGCAGGTGGGGGTCACGATAGAAGCCCCAAAATTTAATTAATAGAGATGTGTCGAGAGTTAAAAAATGTGTGCGATATAGAACCATCCTTTTACTAATAGAAGATTTTTCATTTCTTATCCTAAAGTTGTCTTTATTCTAGAAGGGAATGCACAGAAGAAAAGAATCCATAACACGCTAACTCAAGAAGATATGACTTGAACATATGAAAAGCCTTTTTAATGTTTAGACACGACTAAAATTATGCAAGTACTATATAATTGGACAAACAAACAGACTATACCCTAGCCATGTGAGGATGTTGATCTGATTCTCTTGATCACCTTAGAGATAATTAGCATGAGAAAAAGCTTTAGTATAGTGATCTCTTGGATGCTATTTTATTCTTGCATATATAAAATATTCATTTTTTTTCTTTTTTCTTTTTTAACTTGAGTGAGGGATTCAAACTCTATATTTTTTGACATAAATCAGGTGGAAATTAGCATTATTTATATTCTTTGTATGCTATCACTATCAATATTGTTTCACAAAAGTCATATTTAGTGTTTTAATAAAAGATTGAAAACTTTACAATTTATCTTTCTGATTTATTTTTTATATATTTAGTGGATGCAGTTGAGAATTTATTGTTGAACATGGCATTTTACAAAATCAAGATTACAAAAAAGATGCCTTAAAAAAAAGAATAGTTGATAAATGTATAGAAATACACTTTTGCATCATATCAGTTATTAAATAATTTAAAATTTAATTATATATTTCCTTAATTTTAATTTACAATATTTTATTTTAGAAATATTTAATTTTAATTTATTAAATTTAATAATTAATTTATATGGATCTATTTCATTAGGTGCGATCATTTTTGGGTTTCCTTTTGCTTTTCCTTTTTTTTCCCTAACCTTTTCTTTTCTTTCCTTCTGCCAGATGAGCGCGTTTCCAACACCACCACGTGTCAGCCCTGGTTCGCCGGCCGCCACGTCCAGCGTGAACAACGTGGCCCCAGCAACTGTTCCCATACACGCCGCCCGTGCAGTACTATCCGCGTGCCAGCTGTTCCCGGGTCGCCCGTGAATTATTTTTGGGCCACGATTACCTCCCTTCAGCCCACAGATTTTTTATTTTAAAATTTTTATCTTTATTTTGAATTTTTTTTTTGGGTTTTTTTTGTGTGTCTTTTTTTGTTTCTTTTGTTCTATTTTTTAAAGACCTTTTTTTTTTTTTTAGGATTCCGCATGCAAATTTTTTTTTGTGTTTTTTTTTTGCTTGTTTTGTTTTATATTTTAAAAATCCTTTTTTTTAATGTTTTTGTATGTATATAACTTGAATTTTTTTTTTGTTTTGTTTTCAAACAGTAAAAATGGGAAAAATGGGATATAAATTTTATATTGTTATAATTTTTTTGTTAAGATTACATTTTTCCAGTTCTTTCGAGTCTAAAGATTTTTGTTCTTTTTCTTGTTTTCTGTCTTATTTTGTTTTTTATTTTTGTTTTAATTTTTTCTTTAAGTAAGTATGACTACAGAATGATTTTTTGTTTTTGTTTTTGTTTTCGTTTTTATTATTGTTAATACTATTGTCATTTTGATTTTGCATCTTTATTATTGGGAGAGATTTTGATAAAAATTATATTTATTATAATTATAATATTTATCTTAATCAATTTATTTTATTATATAGTATTCAGTTTTTTTATTTATTTTTTTCTTCCTTCCTCCTGCAACGCACGGTATTAAACTCGTAGAATCTATTTTTAGCATAATAAACTATTTACTCCAAATTTTAGAAAAATCACAAATTGATCACAAATTCCAGTTCTAGTTTTGTTTTTCACTCGCATTGAAAACGATGCCGCCGGAGAAGAGGTCGATGGCCGTCTACTTTTGATTCCCGCCACGCGACGACGACGGCGACGGCCACATGACGACAACGGCGACGGCTCCCTAACAACGCTTCTCTTGAACGTTCCGAAGAAGACATTCTCGTGCCGGAGGTCGCGACGAAGAACACGTTGGCCGTGTCTGCACTTCGAATTCGCTAGTCGTTTTCCATAACCGCCGCCTTTAGCTGAGTCTTCCTCGGAGAAGATCGCGACGGGAACGTTTTCCTTGCGATAATCTGGTGACCTTCGTCGACTCGCCGGAGAAGGAACTCCGATGACAACGGACGATGAAGGTCGGCCGGCCGGAGAGGTGAGACGAATTTGTTAGAATTACAAACCTAAATCTTTAATGGAGAAAATCCAATTTATCCAAGATCCACCATGTCAAATCATCAAGAGAATTAAATGAAAACGGAAGCGTACCTTGATCCATGAGAAAGAAACGATTATGTGTTATAGATCTTCCAATTCAATACGATTTTCCTTAGAGAAGAATCTCTATATTCTTTCTGATGATGGGATGTCAGAGAGAATAGGAATAATGAATGTATCTGTATCTGTATCTGTATCTGTATATCGTATGAATTGGGGACCATAACCCTTTTAAATAACTGCAGTAGTTATTATCTTTTCATATTTCTATTTTAACCCATCACAAAAATAGAAATATGAAATAGGCCTCTACACATAATTAACCCATACTTAATCAATGCCCAAAGCCAATAACAAAAATTAACCTTACTTAGACCACTTTAAATGGGCTTAACTTTAAGATAGCCTATAATACACATTTAATTACATATGTAGGCCCAAACGTTTAATTATTTTCCAACAATCTCCCACTTGGGCCACATATGTTACCTTAGATAATGTGCATAACTTTATGAGCTCAAAACTTTTGCTATCATGAACAAAGGCATTTCTGAACAATCTCGTCCATTAATTATATCAACATAGGATCAAAGCGATTTTCATCACATTCAACGTATTAAATCCATCAATGGTCACGTATATCGATATAACCAAATGACATAGATCAAGTATGGATGTGTAGCATGAAAATTACATGCAATGTGATCTAAACATGCCTATTTTCAACTGGTCCAACTTTATACTTTAATTAGATCAAGTTAAAAACAAATCAGAGTGAACATAAACTGAATTCTTTATTTCTGCAGAAAATATCCATAAACATAAAGTATCCAAATGAAATGAAATTAGCATCTAACACAAACTCCCACTAGATCAGTATATCATCAAATGATATGACACCCATATGAGCAGTGTGCTCATGAAAGACCTTGGGTGGAAGCCCT
>CM046372.1:29181470-29210402 GCA_025413025.1 Ficus hispida
CTTCTGAGTCTGTGTCTTCCGCCACCATTGCACCATCTGACACTTCTGATCCTGCCTCCATGCGGAATCCATTCACGACTCCACCACCACCTCCCACCTTTCTTCTTCCTTCCAAACATACATCTCCCACCCAAAACCCGAGCCTCAGCGTCGAGGCTTCACCTTCTCCCCGACGTGACACCAACCCGTCCACCTTCGATTCTACCTCCACACAGCTCTCTTCTATATCCCAATCACCCCAACTACCAAACCCGACCCCTATACCTCTCTCCCATCCTGGAATCGTCACTCGATCCAAAAACAACATTCGTAAACCTGCCCAAAAACTCAACCTCACTGCCCAACTTCTACCAATTCTGATCTTAACCATCACCCAACCCAGGCCCTCAAAGATCCCAAATGGTGTCAGGCCATGTCTGAGGAGTATGATGCTCTTGTTCGGAATGAGACATGGGACCTTGTTCCCTCTCAATCCGTCTCAAAATGTAGTTGTTGCTGGCAAGTGGGTTTTTCGAACTAAACGTTTATCTAATGGCCTGTTGACAGGTACAAAGCTCGCCTCGTAGCTAAGGGGTTCCATCAACGCCCAGGTGTTGACTACCATGACACATTCAGTCCTGTTGTGAAACCAACTACGGTCCGAGTGGTTCTTCTCTTGCTGTCACTCGTGGTTGGTCCATGCGTCAACTTGATATCAACAATGCATTTCTCCAAGGCTCTCTCTCCGAGGACGTTTTTATGGCCCAACCACAGGGATTTATTGACCGCGACCAACCTCATCATGTCTGCAAGCTCCGCAAACCATCTATGGCCTCAAACAAGCCCCGCGTGCTTGGTACCATGAGCTGCGTCAGTTTCTTCTCACCTCCGCCTTCATCAACTCTCATGCCGACACATCCTATTTGTCTAAACACCGCTGGCATCATGATCTACCTTCTAGTTTATGTGGACGACATTATTATCACAGGAAACAATGAAGCCGCCGTACAACAGTTCATTCATCTTCTCTCCAAACGGTTCTCCCTCAAGATCTTGTTCACTGTCCTATTTTCTTGGTGTTGAAGTTGTTTCACATCCGCATGGCATTTTTCTGTCCCAACAACGTTACATCCTTGATCTCCTCTCTCGCACTCACATGACCGATGCCAAATCTGTGTCCACGCCACTTCCACTTCTCCAATCCTTACTCTTCACTCTGGATCCCCATCCCTGATCCAACTGAGTATCGGGCAATTGTTGGTAGTCTTCAATATTTGTCCCTCACTCGTCCGGACATTGCTTATACGGTTACAAGTTGTCTCAATTCATGCATTGCCTAAGACCGATCATTGGAATGCTGTCAAACGTCTACTGCGGTATCTTTGTGCACTATTAATCACGGCATTGTCATCTATAGGACCTCCACGCTATCTCTGCATGCATTCTCCGACGCAGATTGGCTGGCAACAAAGATGATTTTACTTCCACCAGTGCTTATCTTCTCTACCTTGGACGCAATCCTATTTCTTGGAGTTCAAAGAAACAACGGACAGTGCCCGCTCTTCTACCGAAGCCGAGTATCGTGCTGTTGCTACTACTGCCGCTAAATTCGTTGGATTTGTCTCTTCTCACAGAGCTCCATGTTCCTCTGCCTCAGCAACCGGTTATTTACTGCGACAACGTTGGTGCAACGAATCTATGCTCCAATCCAGTTTTTCATTCTCGCATGAAACATGTTGCTCTCGACTACAACTTTATACGAGAACAAGTCCAAGGGGGTTCTCTTCGTGTCGCTCATGTTTCTTCTGCAGATCAGCTAGCTGATGCGCTCACCAAACCTCTTCCTCGCTCTCATTTTCAGCGGTTGTGGCCAAGATTGGAATCACCTCGCGGTGCTCCATCTTGCGGGGGCATAATAATGATACATGTATTAGTTACCGATTACCTATTTATTATATTAATAGGGTTTGTTGTATTTCCTTATCTATAGGAGGTTAGTTTCCTTTTGTTGTATTTCCTTATTGTAGAAGGTTAGTTTCCCTTTCAGATTCTTTGATTTCGTGTCTATATATTCAATATTGTTCAATGAAAAGCTAAGCCATAATTTCATCAATCTCTCAACCTCTTTAATAATATGCTACTATTTTCAATCTTTAAAAGATTATGCTATAATTTTCCACCACACATAAAAATATGTTATTTTTCTCTTTCTACTTTAAATTTTTTTATATTATATAAACATAATAATCATTAAATTATGTCATATAACTGTTTTCCTTTTTCGTGCTGGTTCGGCTGGAGACAAAGGCTGGAAATGGAATTACGCGTGCCTGCTAGAGCTGAAGATCTGGGCCTGTGATCCTCTGGCTGGAGTGAGGAAATCGTGGCCCAAAATAATCCAGTCGAGGCCCGGAACAGCTGGCACGCGGAGAGAACAGCAGGGCGGCTTGCACGGGAACAGCTGCCGCGGACCACGTGGTTCACGCGGGCATGGCGGCTGGCGACCATTGGTTGACACGTGGCGGAAGCTGAGGAAACACCAGTGTCATTTCAAGTATTTTTCACAAGGTTAATTTGCTTCGGTCATTTGATGTGATTTTTCTCGACTTTAGCAGCTTAACTTTCCACGTATCAAGAAATTTTTAAATTTTAACGTCTTAATGATTTAATTTAATAGTGAAAGTACACTGACACTCCATTATTATCACGTTTGTCCATTGTTTGTTTTGCGAGAGCCATGTGTCCATTTTTAATTATAAAATAGCATTCAAGGGATCACGTGGCAATTCACTGTTATATAGTCAGTTTGTTTTGTCCAACTACATCGAATTTGTGTAATTTTAGTCATGTCAAACGTTAAAAAGGCTTTTCATGTGTTCACATCATGTCTTCTTGAGAGACTGTGTAGTGGATTTTTTCTCGTCCCCGGTCTGTTTAGAATAAGGATACTTTAGGATAAGAAATGAAAAATCTTCTATAGGTTTATATATCAATACACTTTTTAACTTTCCACATATTCCATTAATCAAAATTTGGGGTCTCTATCGTCACACCCTGGTCTACTTTTTTCCACACCCAATTTAATGAATTATTTTATTCTTTAATTATCTATAATTAAATTACTTTTAAATACAAAAATGATCAAAATATACTTTTCACACACCTTATTTAAAAGATAATTTTTTTATCATTTTAAATATAATATAGAAAATGCTCAATCTTACCAATAATTAATAAAAGAAGAATGGCTTCCAATGAAAAGGAAACAACAAGTTTTTTTTTCCTCAACTATCGTCTAATTTTTTCTTTTTATTATCTTGTTGATGATAAATTTGCATTTTGTACGAGTGTATACTTGGATTTTCTAATGCAAGTATACATTATCTTAACAAGTAATAAAGTAATGAGTAGAGTATCGTTCCTAAGAGAACTAATGTTTATCAATTACTGAAATTATATTAATTCTAACTTTATTTGAATAATCGAAAAGAATAAATTAAAATTTATAAAATCAATAAAAAAGCCTAGGATTATAATTTTCACTCAACACTTCATTTGAATTTCTCTACTCTTCCTTAAATAAATTAATCAATTTGAATTGTTAACTGAGAGTCCTAAACTATCTAAAAGCGTCTTCCGATGGTCAAATAGAAATACCTCATTAACTAATTTACTATATTCCTATGAGAATTAGATTAAGAAAAATTCATTAAATCTAGGCTCTCTAGATGTTACATATGCTACATAGGTATATTCATATCCTACATAAACTCAATGCTTTCACACGTAGTTCATATGTAATTCTATCTAAAGCTGAACACAAAATTCCCTTTTCCAAGTTCATTAGGGTTACCAAATCAATCTAATTAGTGGTCAATTAATTAGAAACATTAACATAAGATAGAATAAATAATATGATATTAATTAATAAAATCAAAATAGAAAGTAAATAAATTCAAACTACATGTTGGTTCAAATTTCAATCCTAGAAAAAGAAATCTAATTCTTAAATAAAAATAAAATTTCACAAAATAAAGATTTAAGCATTCTTAAATTACAAAAAGAAAAAGAAAAAGAAAATAAGAAGAAAAACTCTTTTTTTTTTAAGTTGTCACGAGTCTCCAAGAATTTTCCTGTAATCTTCTTCTCATTCTCTTCTTGAGAATTGAAGATATAATCTCCCAAACTTTTGTAAAAAATAAAGAATAAAACTAAAAATAAAAATTAAATCCTAACAAATATATATATTTTTCTTTTTCTTCTTTTTCATCTCTGACTTGTCGTGCTTCTTTTATCAGCTTCCAAGCCAGCCACAAATATATATATGTGTGTATATATATATGAATTTCTTTTAGCAGAAGCTGCTAGAAAAGATGCACTAATAAATTGACATGTATGTATGCCTATGGTGTTTGTTAATGTTGCAATAAGGTCAGTGCCAAAAGAAATTTGAAGTGGTGATCTAAGTTTTAGTTTACAAAAATAGTTAGGAATATTTGTGGAATACATGGGTGAGTAATAAGTATATTTAATAATTTTAAATTTAAAAGCAGTGTGTTTAGAAAGGGGATATGAAGAGTAAAGATTTGTGTGCTAATAGAATCACTCTTAATTAAAACACAATTAAACATAATGTATACGAAAATTTCATAAAATTTGATAAAAGTTCAAGGTTCAAGTACATACATATTAAATATATACGTATTTTTTTCTGCCAAAAATTCTCATTAAAAAAAAAAAAAGGTTCTATACATGACAAGCTCTAGGAATTCACTATCAAATAGGAAAGCATTTCATTTACCAACAAATCTTGATAAATATGGGTAAGACTTGCATGCCAACTTTGTTTAACTTTCATCGATATGACATCTTGTTCTCTACAAAAAAAAAAAAAAAATGTACAGTTTTTTTTCATAAAAATGATTTTTGCATGTGAATAAATTGATACCAGTTGAAATCATGTAGTAATGTGTTTCAATAAAACAATTTCATAGTAATTACAGACATAACTTAATATTAATTCAACACATGACTCAACCATAAAATATCAGTTTGAATATCCCCATTCATAAACTTATAAAAATATATATAAAATAATAAAACGATTTTCGTATGTTAATCAACTATTAGAGGTTTTAAAACAGTAGGTTAACAAAACAGTACCATATAGAGATGTCTATATAAAGGCTGAGTTCTAAGCTCGTATGCAAATCCTATTGAACCACACAAAAATATATCATATACTTACATATATACTTATATTATATTGGAGGAAAAACTAGCTAGCTTCTCTTGATCACTATATACTCTTCACTCCTTGGCAAGTATAATAACTATTATATTTGTATTACCACTTCCTTCTTTACTTACAAATCAAACTTGCAATCCACACTCAAGAGGTACCATCATAGCATACTAGAACTTTATACCTTATTCCTTTATTTCATTTTCTTATTTCTCTCTTCATTTTTTTTCCCGCTAGCTTGGCGAATAGAGCATACTTATGTTGAGTACTTGTTTGTTTGAAAAATAATGCACAAGCTTGTTTTTTGAAAAATATGTTGAATAAAAATTCCAACCAGTCGTAGTAATCATGTAGATTGCTTTTAGGCAGTATGATATTCAAGTTTGAACCGTTTGAATCATATATATATGTTTATACATAAATACATATATGCATATATATATATATATAAACACACTCCATGATATGTCAAATCACTATATATAATCGCGTAGTCACAATGAAATCGGTGGAACTAACGTCCCCACTCATATTTTTAAAAAATACTTTTCAACTCCTAATTTTTTGTAAAATTTCTGTTGTGCTTTTATTCTGTAAGAAAAATTTACAATTATACACCACTCAAATTTTGAGATTTTAACTTTTACTTTTAAAATTTATGTAGAATTTAGTTATCCATCTTATTAGAAAAAATTATTGTGTCCACATTCAATTGTTAAAATATATAACTTTTTCATTTTTTAAGAAAAAAAATCTCCATCTTTTTTTTTTTTTTATAGCACCTTCACTGAAATAATTTTCTGCCTCCGCCCCCGACCATGTTTACACCATCTTGGCTAGATTACAGGAGGAAGTTGACCATCCAAAGCATGGCTTCCACCAAAACTTGTGAGACAGACATTGTTAGGAGATCTGGCAACTACAGTCCCACAATCTGGAACTCTGACTATATCGAATCACTTGAAAGCAATTATGCGATAAAACTCCTTTTCTAGTATAGAGTAATATATATACACATATACATACATACATACATACATACATACATACATACATACATAATATTATATATATTATGGTTGTCTTTGTCCAGCTGCACCTCTACTCATAATTGGCGTAGCTACTCTTTTGTGTGGCACCACTCGTTTTTTTTTTTTGGGTTAAATATTTTTTATTTTCAAAATAAAAAAATTCTAGTTTCATCCTCATTTTACAAGAAAATTATGTGTGCTCCCCATTTTAATATTGAAACACGTAATTTGTGCCTTCATTTTTGCAAGAAATCTTCTGCAAAAAAATAAAAAATAAAAAATTATGACTCTGTCACTGCTTCAGCTAGTTCTATTAACTAGATATCAACCCTGACTTTGCAGGGAGAAGTGTATAAGAGAAGAATCCAGAACATGAAGGGAGAGGTACTGATGATGCTTGAGAAGGTGGAAGATCCTGTAGCCCAACTTGAGCACATCGATACGTTTCAGAGACTTGGACTGTTTTATCACTTCAAGAATGAAATAAACAATATTTTGAAGGGGTTATATAGTAACAAAATATGTTCTATTAATAATACATGGAAGATCGATAATTTATACGTCACTGCTCTTGAATTTAGACTATTTCGTCGACATGGCTACATGATATCATCAGGTACACACTTATTTATGTACAATCGTCTATTTCACGTTAAGCGTGTGAGTATTGAACGTTAGAGGACATAAATTACGAAAGAGTTGTAAATTTGAAACGAATACAATAAAACCTTCGATATATATATATATATATATATATATATATATATATATATACACCTGTAAACTTTACCTTTGTCAAATAAATGATATTTTCAACAGATGTTTTCACTTCTTTCAAGGATGAAACAACTGGAATTTCAAAGCGTGCTTATGTGAGGATATTGAAGGATTGTTGGCCTTGTATGAGCCTCATTCCACTCGAAAAAGGGTGAAACTATTTTAGAGGAAGCAAGAGGCTTCACTGTAAAACATCTTGAACAATTCACGGAGGAGCACAACAAAGATCAAGACAACATGATTCTCTTTGAACTAGTCAGTCATGCCTTGGAGCTTCCATTGCACCGGATAATGCCAAGATTGGAGACAAGGTGGTACATCGACCTGTACGGCAAGAGGCAAGACATGAACCCTACTTGGCTTGAACTTGCTAAACTTGATTTCAACGTTGTACAATCAACCCATTTGGAAGACCTTAAACATTCTTCCAGGTTAGAAATCTTTGCAACGTCTCAATTTTATATATTCTTGCCTAGGGCTCACCTTCATTAGTAAAATATGTATGCATACATATATATATATATATATACGACTCCCACTTATAAAGAGAAATGAAAATACTTACAGTTTTCAAACCTAAGAAGTGTGTGGTCAGTACCATCCTTCACTTAGTCCTTCGGAATTTCGAAAGGGAGAAATGTTTAGTACTATTTCTTCTCTCATAATTATTTCGATTCCTTTCCTTGCTTTGACATATATATATATATATATATATATATATATGTAAAGGTGGTGGAGTGCAACGAAGTTAGGACAAAACTTGAGCTTTGCTAGAGATAGGCTGGTTGAAGTTTACTTATGGGCTGTGGGAGCAACATCTGAGCTAGAGAATGGATACAGTAGGAGATTGCTCACAAGAGTTGGCATTTTGTTAACCGTTATTGATGATATATACGATGTGTATGGCACACTAGATGAGCTTGAGCTTTTTGGAGACGCTTTTGAGAGGTTGGTAACTTTTTACATATGGTTACATACATATAAATATATCTATACATATTCCTATGTATAAGCATTTCGAACTTTAGGTGTAATATGTATTATATGCATATATACGTCTTGATGTAGGGATGATGTATATGTGGGTGGTCACTACTTCCTATCAACCTAGGTTTTTGGGAGTGTTTGTTACCTACTTACATCATGTCTTCTTTTTCTTGTACTTTTTTTTGTTAAAATAGTAGTACTAGGAACATGAACTCTAATCCCAACTTTTTGAGTATCAACTCATGTATCATATTTTTATTAGTAAATGCAATCAATTGATGCTGCAATACTTTAAACACTTACTAATAAAAGAATGACAACTCACATGCCACATAGGTTGGTACTTAAAAATTGATATTAGAGTTGGTGTTTTTAGAATTTTTCTTTTTAATAATATTACCTAGTGATAATATTAAAAAAAAAAAAAGAAGACATATATGCATAATATTATACATAGTGATCGAAATGCTTATACATAGAGATTTTATATTCATATATCTAAATACAAAGGATGAAATATTAATTTCTATGGCAAGAATGAAGCTAATTTGATTTTAATTTCATTCATGGTGTCCTAGGTGGGATATAAATGCCATAGATCAACTACCGGATTGTATGAAAACATGTTTTCTTGCTACTTACAATGTTGTAAATGAGATTATCTTTGACGTTTTCAAAGAACAAGGTCACCTCATCCTCAAGTGCCTCAAGAAAATGGTACCAATCCACTCCAACTTTATTGATTGTGATCTCTTGAACTTTTATAAATATTGTCGTACGTGGTCTATTTGTTCCCTAATCTTTTGCGAATTGAGAATTTGACAGGACTTTTAATTTTGAAAATTCACTTACGAATTCAAGAAAATATCTCATACGATAATGATTATGGTTTTTAAAATTTGAACGAAAACGTGTTGTCCTTCATGTGATATAACCTGCTCTATCTTTCAAACGAGTTTAACTACCTGACGTGCACAGGTGTACTTCGGTCTGACTTTTAACTACCATCATCTGTCTGGGGTTGCTCTGAAAGACGTTATTAAGTTTAGGGTAATAAAACTTCTCAATTTAAAAATTCATGGGATAACTATTCGATTCGAGAAAAAGTTAAGACGGAAAAATCACGTACCATTATTGTAATTAAAAATTTAATTACCATCACATATGTACTTCGGTCAGAAATTTAATTACCATTGGGGTTGTTTTGCAATACTTTATTAAGTTTAGGGTATAATAAAGCTTTCCAATTTAAAAGTTCACAGGATAACTTTTCGATTCGAGAAAAATTGGGAGGGAAAAATCACATGACATTATTGTAATTCATGTTTATTGTCAAGCCAACTTATCTCTCAATAAAATGTTTATACATATATATATATATGTATATATATTAGTGGGCAGATCAATGTAAAAGTTATATGGTGGAGGCAAAGTGGTATTACAGTGGATACACACCAACTCTGCAAGAGTATATTGAGAATGGATGGATTTCAGCAGCAATAGCAGGGATGATAGTGCATGTTTGTTTTTCGGTGACAAATCCCATAACTGAAGAGGCCATAGAGTGCTTGATGGAGTATCCCAACATCGTACGTCACTCGTCAACCATTGTGCGACTTGTGAATGACCTAGGAACATCATCTGTAAGCACACTATCCTACACTTTTATTTTCTACCAAACAAAAAGAAAAAGAAAAAAAAAGTTGGGGAGTCATTTTATAATAGTAATATAGCTGCTAGTACTATATGTTTCTAAACATCAAATACATAAATAGCTAGTTGTGAGTGAGTCACATTGGTCAGGAAGGCAATTGCCATCCCTAGCTTATAGGCTCCTTTTCTTGTAAACCTCCATCACAACATTTTTTCTCTTAAGTCTGTACTTTACGGCCCGCCGAGCCCGCCCCCCCCCCCCCCCCCCCCCCCCCCCCCGAAATTTTGAAATTACAAAGTTTAATTAAAATTTTTAAATAAAAAATTCAATTATGTCCCAAGATTTGACTTATAAATATAATACCTCATACTCAAAACCCCAAACAAAAAGTCAATTACACTACTATTAAATTTGTATTTTGGGTTTTTTTTTTTTGCAGTTAGTTAAATAAGATTATAGTAAAGACTATAGATTACTATAAGAAGAAAAGAAGAATCTAAAGTCGAATAGTTTAAAATTTATTATACTTAACATCTTCCTTGAAAAAAAAAATTCTATGGCTCCGCCACTAAATTAGGTAGTGTGCATGTTATTATTTTAAGTTCAAGGTTTCATAGTTTGAGTACTTGTGAGATTGATAACATCACCTTGATCGAAAGAGTTTGATTCATAAATATGAACTAATTAAATATCAACAAAATTTTGCATATATTGGAATCGAGGTAATTTCACGTCAATTTACTTTTTTTTTTTCCCGCTTCATTTTAGACTGAATTAGAGCGTGGCGATGTTCCTAAGTCGATGCAATGCTATATGCACGAAACTGGTGCTTCGGAGGAAGAAGCTCGTCGACATATAGAGTATTTGATCGAGGAAACATGGAAACAAATGAATGAAGATCTAGTTTCGAGGTCTCCCTTCTCGGAGGCATTCATTGAAATTTGCATGAACATACCTAGGGCAGCATTGTCTGTCTACCAGCATGGAGATGGATTTGGTGTTCATAGCCACAGAGAAACAAAGGACAAAATCCAATCGTTGCTTGTGAATCCTATTCCCCTTGGAACCCAAAATCAGGATGATTGATACTAGCTACATACATGTGGCAATGTCATGTAATATATGTATTATATATATGTAAGATATATGTGTGTGTGTGTGTGAAAACATGTTTTCTTGCTACCGGATTATATGAAAACATGTTTTCTTGCTACTTACAATGTTGTAAAAGAGATTATCTTTGACGTTGTCAAAGAAAAAGGTCACCTCATCCTGAAGTGCCTCAAGAAAATGGTACCAATCCGACTCCAACTTTATTGATTGTGATCTCTTTAACTTTATAAATATTGTGGTATTTGGACCAGCTGTTCCCCAATCTTTTGTGAATTAAAAATTTGACCCGACATTTAATTTTGAGAATTCACTTACGAATACAAGAAGAGATCTCATAGAAAATTTATTACATGTTTATTGTCAAGCCAACTTATTATCTCTCAATTAAATGTTACGTGCATATATATATATGTATGTATTTTAGTGGGCAGATCAATGTAAAAGTTATATGGTGGAGGCAAAGTGGTATTACAGTGGATACACACCAACTCTGCAAGACTATATGGAGAATGGATGGATTTCAGTAGCAATAGCAGGTATGTTAGTGCATGTTTGTTTTTCGGTAACAAATCCCGTAACTGAAGAGGCCATAGAGTGCTTGATGGAGTATCCCAACATCGTACGTCACTTGTCAACCATTGTGCGACTTGTGGATGACCTAGGAAGATCATCTGTAAACACACTATCTTACATTTTTATTTTCTATCAAACAAAAAGAAAAAGAAAAAAAAAAGTTTGGGGAGTCGTTTTATAATAATAATGTAATTGCTAGTACTATATGTTTATAAGTGTTAAATCACATAAATAACTAGCCATGACAGAGTCATATTGGGCCAGGAAGGTAGCTGCCACTCCTGGACTAATGGACTCCTTTTCTTTTATACCTTTGTCACAACATTTTTTCTTTGTAAGTCTGTATTTTGCACTCTCCCTCCCTCCCCCCCAAAAAAATTGAAATTATAAAGTTTATTTAAAATTTTTAAACAAAAATTCAATTATGTCTCAATATTTTGACTTATAAATATACATTACCTCATACTCAAAATCCCAAAGAAACAAAAAGTCAATTACACTACTATCAAATTTGTATTTTAGGTTTTTTGCAGTTAGTTAAATAAGATTACAAATTTATATAAGAAGAAAAGAAGAATCTAAAGTCGAATAGTTTAAAATTTATTTTCATTAAGTCTCTCTTGAAAAAAAAATTTATGGCTCCACCACTAAATTACGTAGTGTGCATGTTCTTATTTTAAGTTCAAGGTTTCATATATGTATTATATATGTATTCTATATATGTGTATATATATGTGTGTGTGTTTGTGTGTAAACATATGTATATTGTCAAGCTTGAAAACTCCTCTCCGTCGTGAATCACGAATTATTTTCTGTTTGATTTTTGAATGTGTTGTTCTTTTGACATGTTGTTTAATGAAATAATTTGTATCAATTTAACAAATGAGAAAAGATACAATGTGTGTGTTTGTTGGATTTTCGTGTAAATTAATTATAGTCCATTTGGTAAATGAGTTTAAGTTGAGTTTTTGAAGTTTAAACAATAAATTTTATTGACTTTTTGGGAAAAAGACAAAAACTTTTGAGGAAAAAGATAAAAATTGAGTTTTAAAAACCAAGCTTGAGCTTCGTTTTCTAACGAAGCCTTAGTATTTCGAATTCTTCAAAGTGGGAGTACATTTTTTTTTTTTTTTTGGAAATAAATGTTTGGACATATCTAATATGATTGTAAATATTAATGTCATATTTTTCATTGAAAAAAAATGTGAAATAATGTATTTTGTATATTATATACTCCAATACATAATATTTTTGTTAATGTTATCGTCATTATTAAATTCTATAACTTTTAAAATAAAATTTTGTTATTAAGGATACTAGAATATCGAACCATGAAAGAAGAAAGACATGAATTTCAGGCAAACCTTTGAAAGGGGTATAGCTGGTTTCCTTGAGACCTCACATTATGGAGAATAGTTCGTTTCCTTCAGACTACATGAAGTAGAAGTCTTTGAAACTGCTAATTCATTAGATTTTGGAAACCCTAAAATCCGAGTAGAAACCCAGACTCGTTTGCGTATATAAACAACCGTAAGATGCTCTTTTCATCATCAAAAACCTTACAAAAAATAATAACCATTTTCTCTCATAAAAACACAAAAAAAAAAAAAAAAAAAAAAAAATCATGTCTTCTTCTCCTTCTACTTCTTCGTCAACAAGAGTCCTAAAACTCTGGGCCTCGACCGGCAAGCGCTTCACCATCGAGGCGGAGGCGGAGGCGGCGGCGGCGAGGTTTTCGTCCCTAAAGGACGTGACGGGCCCGTGCCGGTGCCGAACGTGGACGGCGAGGTTTTTGCCACGGTGCTGAAGTGGGGCAAGAAGCATGACGACGAGGACGACGCGGACGACAAGGAGGAGCTGAGGAAGTGGGACGCCAGCTTCGTCTGGGACTTGGCTCCCGCCGGCATCCACAAGCTCATCACGGCGGCGGACTATCTCGGCGACCGGGACGAGCTCGTCGATCTCTTGGCGGGGAACGTGGCGGACATGGTCAAGGGCAAGACGTCCGAGCAGATCCGACAGATGTTTTGCATTGCCAACGATTTCACGCCTGAGGAAGAGGAAGAGTTTCGTCGGAAGAATTTTTGGGTGTTTTGTAAATTTTTTTTTTTTTTTTAAGGTCTACCACTATGGAATTTTATTGTCTTGCTTTACCATTCTTATACATGACAATAAATTTGAGATAACATATATATAAACATAAATATACATATATATATATACGTGGGTTGATTTTATGGATTTTACAATTTTCTTTTAAAGTTTTAGCCTCTTGAAAATTTTGATTTTTCTTTTTTTTTTTTTTCTTTGAAAGTTTGAAAGTTTGATTTGTTATTAGTCATTTTATTACATTATAATTCCATTTTTATTTAATGGTTAAATCTCCTCCTTTTTTTTTATTAAAAAACAATGAGCCTAAAACCCAAATCACAACTATAAAAATGACAAACATTTAGAAGAACAGAACAAGTTACGCAAGACCCTTATGAGTTATGAGCTTAGAATGACAAAAACCGAGTCAAATTCAAAATTCATCAAAATTTCCCGGGTTTTCCGAGGAAAATAAAAAGACCCACCAGAGAGAAAATCGGAGGCGTCCAAACCGGTGTCGCAGAAGGGGGTTGGGAGACGAGTGGTGAAGAAGAAGTTGCAGGTTAGGAAGACGAAGGCGGCGATCGCCATGGCGGCGGCGAGGCTGAAGAGGTCGTCTCTGGAGGGAAACAAATCATCGGGTGGTTCCCACAGAAACATTGATTTCAGAGAAGGATTTGAGGGAGACAAAGACTTGGGTTTTTGGCGCTTCTTTGAAGCCGAAGAAGACATCAATCAGAGAGTGCAGTACGAACCAACACTCAACTCAGAGTCTCAAACTCACCAGAATTTCGACAAAGAAGAGGGAATGTGAAATTTACAACGACACCAGCTCCCCATCACTTTTAGGGCCCGTTTGATGTTCTGGAGATTGGGTGAAAATGCGTGTTTATGAGGAAAATTTTTAAAAAAATGATGTGATATTAAAAACAATATAAAATTTAAAATATATTTCAAAAAAAATATATTAAATAGATTTTGTCATGTTTATCTCATCATTAATAATATTTTGATATAAATATCATCTCATTTCGATTTGAATGAGAAAGTTATAGACTTTTTTTTTAATTAAAAAAATTATCGACTTTTAAAATTTGAGTTTTTTAAAATGGTAGAGAGAAAAAGTTTAATATAGAGTTTGGAAATTTAAAATTCAGATAGTAAAATATTATCTGCAGGTGTTGCCCCAAACGGGGCCTTAGGCTATGTTTGGTAGTATTTAGTTCCATATGTCCCCTTATTTGTGTTCATATTCATGTACATCCAATAAAAATATGATACGTGTGTAATTAATATTTTCTTTTTATTAATTTGATAAGATCTTGCAATTAAATATATATATTTTATTGACGTGTTATGATATTATTAGAGGGACATAAAGTGGATATAAATAAGAGGATACATAAGTTGAATCCTGGTAGAGATTTCCTATTTTGTAAGAGGGAAAGAAGAGTGAAATGAGTGAGTGGTAGATCATCTAGATGAGGAAGATGAGCAAGGAGTGTTCTTTTCTTTCATGACATTTGGTATGACAACAAGGAAAGAAAGAAAAAATCATTTATCTTGTTTGGTATAGAAATACAAGGGAAAGAAAATGGTAAATTTTATTTGTAAAATGACTATATTATCTCTAACCAATGACATGGATTGAATATGTCCAAATATCTCTTCAATTTGGACGGATTAAAATTGAGGTTTTTTTTTTTTTTTTTTTTTTTTTTTGTTAAGTGATTGTGAGTTCCTCTCTTAATCCCTTCCTCTTTTCTCTCCTACCTAACAACTATTTCTCTCTTACTAAAAACACTCTTAATTAGGATTATTTATTTTTGATTTAGCATTCATTCGGGAACTTTTGGAAACAAAGTTTTGAAGATATTTCTATTTGGATAGAAGATAAGATAAAAAAAAAAAGTTTTGGATTAAAAAGTTGTTGTAAGGTTTCTGTGTTTGATGAATGTATAATTGAGAGAGAGAGAGAAAAAAAGAAGGAATATTTAAGAAAAGTGTGTCTTGTTGATTGAATAAAACAAAACAAAATACTTAATAAGGGTTTGGAAGCCATACTCCATCCCCAAACAAAGGTTTGGAAACAAAACGGTACTTTACTGTCTGCAAAGGTGACCCTAAACGGGCCTTTAATCTCATTTGTGCTTCAACTTTACGATCTTCTCTTTGTCCTGGTGTGCTGTCGCAGGCAACCAAAAATAAAACCTATACTCCTAAAAATATATGTAGTAGTGTGAGTAAGGATCGTTCCCACAGAGAGTTTTTAGTCTAGTTTTATGCTATGTGAATAAGTATAGAAGGGGTTTGAATATAATGAAAAACAAATTTAAGAAAAACAATTAAGGAACAATTCAAATTGAAATATTGAAATCAATCAAAAGAACAAACCTTGGTCTAAGTCAACATCCACTATTGGAATTTTGTAACTGATCATTGATACAAATATATAAATTCACCCTTTGAATATTCACCGTTGGAACTATTTTCCTATCTCCCCTTAGTCACAATTAATTAGAAAACATGCGATCTAATCAACCCTAACTACTAAACAACCCAAGACAAGCGCTTAAAGTTTAATCTAGTAGCAGCCGTAAGAATTAGAGAGATCGATGAAGCTAAATAATACAAGCACAAGCGGTTGCATTTAATTTAGTCAAGTATTCTTCCTAAGATCTAATAATTTCTGACGCATCGAATCATTAAACCTTAGTTGCTTCACAAATTAGAAGGATCAAACAATTACGGATTTGATATCTAACTTAGCAATAGATTGCAACAAATAAATAACTAGTAGGCCTCCTAGTAATTAAATGAAACAATCATAAACATAAGTGCAGAAGAATATTCGATACTCAAAATATGAATAATAAAAACAAATTAGATCTCACAGTTTTATTATTTCCAAGGCTTCTGTTTCCTTCGACCAAGTATCAGAATTTAGCCACAGTTAGCCATCACGAAAACTTGAAGGAAGAATTAAAATAGTAGAGAAGAGAGAAGAGAGAGTCCTAAAGTCTGATGACTCATCTTCTTTTATACACATTAATTCCTTATTGAAAACTTACCAAATCTCCTAAAACATGCTAAACTTTATTCTAAAATAATAATTTTCAAATCTGCTTAATTAAAAATAAAAGAAAGTCTTAATATAACTAGGAAAGTGGTGATTTTGGCTGTAATTTTCGTGGACCAGATCTGGAAACTTTCTGAAAATAAACTGCATCAAATCAGCACACTAGACTTGCAAGCCAAGGAACTTTCCAAAAACGTCAACTGTGCAGGTGCAGCAATTTCAAGCCCAATTTCGACCTCAATGTAGCCGGTATCTCTCAAAACATAAAACATAAAAGTTATAGATCTTTTTCTTGTCGTTCCGTAGCATCTTGAATCACCTCAATCAGAGCTCGGATGAGAGAGTTATGCCCAGATTATGAAGCAATGTCGAAATAGTTAAAAATCGCCCAATTAGCTATGTTTTGCATTTAATGCCTCCATTTGCACCTAGATCAAAATATAAGAATAGTGAGTACAATTAGGCAACAAATAAATATAAAAGACTAAAAATTATGAGAGAAAAATAGGATATTTTGCATTCTCATCACCTGTTATGTCATTTTATGCTATATTATCAATCCGCTAAATTGTAGTTTCAAAGCCCCCACCCTACCACATATAATGAGCGGCCTTTTGATTTGAAATTTTCCCAAGCCACCCTTTTATAAAATCAAATTACTTTGTTCGTCTCGCCTTAAACTACTCCGGTCCGTTGTACATTATTTCTTTTTCTTATTATATGGAATGATATTTCTTAAACATGAATGATGTTTGATATTTGGTTTTTTTTTTTAAAAAAAATTTAATTCAAATTCAAATGTTACAATGTAAACCTTAACACCAAATGCATGTTTAATATATATTTTTTTCTTGTCTTCTGACAATGGATGGCCCTACATAATGGATTTTTCCCCCCCCTGAACTTTTCCAAATTTGAATTCCACATATTTTTTTTACAGGTATCTTCAAGTTTCTCAAGATCAACAATGGTCAAAATCATGAAAATTCATAATAGTGATTTATGGTCAAATCCTTGCCGTTCGTTGTGGGATTTGTGCAGAATTTGATTTATGAGTATGCAAGAGTGCCCATTAGATATTCAAACAGAAGTTCTGCTATGAAGAAATATAAAAAATAAAAATTGGTCTAGCAATAATGACAACAGGAAACCTTTTATGACTGAATATGACAGTCATTAGTCTAACAAAATGATAAATTATATAATTTTATATCGTTTGCAAATGAATATATATGATGGTTCATAAATACAGAGATTATCTTCTAATAGTACGTGATCTTTTGGGGAAATCCAAAAATAAAACCGTACAGACATGAGACTTAAAGTTAACGATGTCATATCAAAATGTTTTTTGTTACTCTTCCATCTCGGTCTATAAATGCCGTTGGATTTGTAAACGTAGTCGTCTTCGCCGACATGGGTCCGATAAACTTTTCGGCTCCTACCACAACCACGATGTAAAGAGCTTTTGGCCCCAAAAAATATAGAAGAAAAAAGAACGGCAAAAGGAGAAGATAATGGACAAAGATAGAAATTAAAAAGATAAACAACAAACAGGAATTAGAATAGAGTGAGGAAGATGGTAGGGAAACGGCCAGGATCCAAATGATTAAAAAAGACAATCAAATTTCTGGGTATCCACCTTTTTTTTTTTTTTTTAATACATAACCTATGGATCCAGATGATTTTAATGATCGCCAGAAAGTTCATCGGAGGGTGTAGGGCTGAGAGATAGACAGAGCAGGAGAAGAATTTAAGAGAGAGAGTAGTTTGATAGAGGAGTGAGAGCATTCTTTGCTTCTTTTCTTTTTTTTTTTTCTTTTTTTTCAATTGGTATATTTTAAAATTAAAAATGCAAGTGGAGTCTACATTATTTATCTGCCACTAGGACCGGGTTTCTTCCCCATTTGGACCTGTAGGATTACTAAGTTGTTTATGTGTTTACATAGTCATGTCTAGTCGTGTCTAAACATTAAAAACGATTTTCATATGTTCAAGTCATGTCTTCATGAGAGAGAGTGTAAGAGATTATTTTCTCGTCTGTATGCCCTTTTTAACACGGAAAGTTTTCTTAGATAAATATTAGAATAATTGGTTTAAATAATTTCTGAATTTTTTTAAAGATGATGATTTAGTTCTTATATTTATATTTTTTATCGAGATGGTTATAAACTTCTATTTTCTTAGCTGTTTCAGTCATTTCCATCAAACTCCATTAAATTTCTATTGGAATCTTACTCAAATGATCATTTTTGTTGTAAAATGATCAAAATACTTTCAAATCTCTCTATTCCCTCCCCTTTCTCTCTCTCTTTCGCCCCCCTCCAACTCTCTCCAACCCCCCCAGTGATTGGGTTCAACCAAACCCCTTCCGTGACTGGATTTAGCACTCCCCTTCCACCCCCGCAACTGGGTCCATCCCCGCCCCAGCAATTAGGTTCAGCCCCCCTTCTTGCGAATGGGTTCGGCCCTCTCGAACCATCTTCGCCTCCCCTCCCCCCCCCCCCCCCAGGATTGGGTTCGGCCCTCTCTAGCCTTCCCCCTCAACTGGTTTCGCCTCCAACCTCCCCCCAACGACTAAGTTCAACCCTAATCCTTCCCCCCCACAAGTGGGTTCGGCCCCGCTCCCCCACCACCCCGGCTACCCTTTACTGTAGGGAAACTTTAATTTCTCAAAAATTTGGGGAAAAACCCTACAAATTTACCTATTTTATGTTTAAAAACCACGAAGCATACTCTTCACATGATCAATCCATTTTTTTTATTTTTACGGAAACGACTAAAATGACTAAAAAAATAGAAGTTTAGAGTTATCTTGGCTAAAAAAATAAAAAGAACAAGTATCAAATCGTCACCTTTGAAAGAGTTTATGGATTATTTAAATTAATTATTCTAATTATTATTGTCGAATAAGGACAACTTTAGGATAAGATCTGATAAATATTCTATTAGTAAAAAAGCAATTAAAAAATAATGTATATATTGGAGGGAAAACTGGCTTCCTCTTGATCACCATATTATTCATTCCATTTGACAACTAGGAATATCATATTTCTAATACAACTACGTACATGCATATACGAGTAAGACCACAATTGATATGACTTTTGTTTTCTAAAATTAGTAATGTACAATTTTTTTTTTTCTTCCATAAACCCAAGAGGTACCACCATAGTATACCTGAACATTACTCCTTATTCCTTTATTTCATTTTCTTATTTCTCTCTCTCTCTCTTTTTTTTTTTCCTTAGGCGAATAGGGCATACACTACTACAAAAGGTAGATTACACGACAGAGATTACACGATGGTTCCAAGAAACCGTCGTGTAAACTTGACTTTACACGACGGTTTCCATGGAACCGTCGTGTAAAGTGTGTGCGAATCCCACTTTACACGACGGTTTAAATAAACCGTCGTGTAAAGTGTAACATTACACGACGGTTTCAATAAACCGTCGCGTAAAGTGTGTGCGAATCACACTTTAAACGACGGTTTCTTGGAACCGTCGTGTAAATATGTATTTTACACGACGGTTTCAATAAACCGTCATGTAAAGTGTGTTCAAAAACCACTTTACACGACGGTTTCAATAGAACCGTCGTGTAAAGTGTGATTCGGACAAACTTTACACGACGGTTTATTGAAACCGTCGTGTAAAGTGTGATTTGGACACACTTTACACGACGGTTTATTGAAACCGTCGTGTAAAATACATATTTACACGACGGTTCCAAGAAACCGTCGTGTAAAGTGTGATTCGCACAACTTTACACGACGGTTCCATGGAAACCGTCGTGTAAAGTACACCTTTACACGACAGTTACAAGAAACCGTCGTGTAAAGTTTCAATGTGTATTATTAATTTTGTTTTTCCAGCAGCCCTCGTTTTATCTCACAGAACTATCGCGCAGCCGCGAAAAATATCACAGAAACCTGCGAATCCACGTCTCCTCTATTACGAAACAACATCTCCTCCACAGAAACTCGCGTATACTGAATATTTGTAAGTATAGTGATTATTACTTACTCTTCTTTTTAGTTATTCGATTTTTATTGACTTTTAGTAAATGTCAAAAATGGTATATTTTTTCTTCTTCTTGAAAGAATGATTAATTATTTGTTGAATTTTTTCAATAGCTTCATATATATATATATATATGTTGTGGGTTTAAATGCAAAAACTTGATTATTGAATAAATTGTATGATATATTTAATATCGATTTAGGTCGGGTTCTTGGAAATGGATCGAAAATGGATGTGGGCTAATAGATTGACAAGAAAATATCGAGATGGTGTTGAAGAATTTTTATCATTTGCGGAAATTCACATGAAGAATGAAAAGATTCGATGTCCTTGTGTGGATTGTGGAAATCATAGATCTCATTCAGTTGATGAAGTTAGAAGACACTTGCTTGCCCGTGGGATTATTTGTTCGTACCAAACATGGTATTTACATGGTGAAATGTGTTTTAATCCATCATCGAAGAATAAAGCGAAAGAACCTATTGTTGAGGAAGATGTAGGAGATAATTTGTTTGATATGGTTAATGATTTGGAAGAACAGTTTGTGCATCGACCGGAGTTATTTGAAGCAATGGTGAATGATGTCGAGATGCCATTGTATGACGGGTGTAGTAAATATACGAAATTGTCCGCATTGGTCAAATTATGAAACATGGAGGCATCGGGAGGGTGGACAAATTCTAGTTTCACAGCTCTTTTAGAATTTCTAAGAGAGGTTCTACCGGTTGATAATAAAATACCCTCTAGTATGTACGAAGCTAAGAAGACGTTGAGCACTTTGGGAATGGAATATGAAAAAATTCATGCATGTCCAAATGATTGCGCCCTTTACCGAGATGCGTACGCGGATTTAGATGAATGTCCGGTTTGTAAGGAGTCAAGGTGGAAGAAGGGCAAGAATCCAACGATGTGCAGTAAAGGTGTGCCGGCAAAGGTGTTATGGTACATTCCTCCGGCACCACGTCTGCGGCGTTTATTCCGTAATGCCGAGCATGCCAAGAATTTGACTTGGCATCATAATAAACGTGTTGAAGATGGCATGCTTAGACATCCAGCAGATGCACCACAATGGAAGACCTTTGATGCCGATCATCCTGAATTTAGTTCGGAACCACGGAATCTACGTCTTGGTTTGTCGGGGGACGGAATGAACCCACATGGTAATATGAGTAGTAGGCATAGTACTTGGCCCGTCATACTTGTCAACTACAGTCTCCCCCCGAAGTTGAGCATGAAGCGTAAGTTCTTGATGTTGACATTATTGATATCAGGTCCTCAACAACCAGGGAATGACATTGATGTGTACTTAGCACCACTAATCGATGATCTAAAGAGTTTATGGGAAAAGGGGATCGAGGTTAGAGATGCGTTCTGTCAAGAGACATTCACACTCCGTGCAATGTTGATGTGGACAATTAATGACTTTCCTGCTTATGGTAATCTATCTGGTTATTCAGTCAAGAGTTCTATCGGCTGTCCTGTTTGTATGAAAGAAACATCTTCCATCCGATTGAAGAATGGTAAGAAAACCGTTTACCTTGGTCATAGGAGATTCTTACCACAAAATCATCGATACCGCAAACAGAAAAAGGCTTTTGATGGTAATACAGAAGAAAGAGCCCCTCCGCGGGTTTTGACGGGTGAAGACGTTTATGAGATGGTTAAGGAATTGAAAGTGGTTCTCGGGAAAAGAAAGCGGCGTAACAACGATCCCGTGGTTGATGGACCTTGGAAAAAGCGGTCAATCTTCTACGAACTTCCATATTGGAGGACACTTTTTGTTCGTCATTGCTTGGATGTCATGCATATTGAGAAAAACGTTTGTGAATCAATTGTGGGCACGTTGCTAGACATTCCTAATAAGAGCAAAGACGGTGAAAAAGCACGGTTAGATCTTAAGGAATTGAAGATTAGACTTAACTTGATCCCTACGAAAAAAGGGAATGCAACTTACTTACCTCCGGCGAAGTACACGTTATCGAGACAGGAAAAAAGAAAGCTTTGTGAGTGGCTGTCTTCTGTTAAAGTGCCCAACGGGTATTCTTCCAACATCAAAAGGTTGGTGTCTATGAAGGATTTGAGGCTGATTGGAATGAAAACACATGATTGTCATATCTTGATGCAACAGTTATTACCGCTGGCATTGCGAGGAGTTTTAACGAAGGATGTGAGATTCGCAATTACCAAATTATGCTCTTTTTTCAACTCGATATGCTCTAAGGTAATTGATCCATTGACACTAGATTTGCTACAATCAGAGTTGGTTAAGACGCTGTGCTTGCTTGAGAAGTACTTTCCACCCTCATTTTTTGACATAATGATTCATCTAACGGTGCACTTAGTCCGGGAAGTGAAGCTATGTGGACCGGTTTACTTGAGATGGATGTATCCTTTTGAAAGGTACATGAAGGTTTTGAAGGGTTATGTCAAGAACCGAAATAGGCCAGAAGGATGTATAGTAGAAAGCTACATTGCAGAAGAATCGGTCGAATTTTGCTCCGAGTATTTGTCCACCGCGGAAGTGATTGGGTTGCCAAAGACTACAAACATTGACTGGAAAGGACTATCTGTCGGTATTCTATCTTCGGTAGATCGAGGTGAATGGGAAAAAGCTTGTCTCTATACCTTACAAAATAAGGTTGAAGTTTAGCCCTTTATTGAGGTTCACCTACAGGAATTAAGAGATAGAAATCCAAGAAGAGGAAGAAATGAAAAGTTGCTATAAGATGAACACAATCGGACGTTTCGTCAGTGGCTACGAAGACATGTCTTACAGAATGACAGCTTCTCGCAAGAGTTAATGAACCTCGCTCGAGGACCGTCGACCGTTGTTACACGTTATACGTCATACTTCGTCAATGGTTATACATTCTACACTCGCGAAAGAGATGAGAAGCATCCTGTTCAAAATAGTGGTGTTAGTATCCGAGCCAAGTCTATGCATATTTCATCTGCAAAGGACAAGAATCCAGTTTATGGAACTATGAACTACTTCGGTTTCATTGAAGATATTTGGGAACTCGATTACTGTGGATTACATGTAGCACTCTTTAAGTGCAAATGGGCCGACAATAATTATGTAAGGATTGACAGTGATGGCGTCACAGTGGTGGACTTTAGACGATTGGGATACAAAAATGATCCATTCATTATGGCATCACAAGCAATCCAAGTATTTTACACAACGGATCCCAACGATTTAGAGTTGTCCTTAGTAGTGCCGACGCAGCCAAAATTTATCCATGGCCAAGAAGATGAGGAAGATTGCTTCGACATTCCTCCTTTCACACAGGGATTGCCACTGATAGAGGAGATTGACGAATTCGATGATGATGTTTCCCACTTGGTTGGACCTGATATTGAATAGACCCGTGTTGAGCAAGCAAAGAGAAAAAAGAAAAAAACTTGAATATGTTATGCCATTAATTTATTTGGTACAACTCATTACTTTATTCATATTATAATTGAAGATATATAATATAATTATTTTGTCATGTTTATTGCTTTATATTTTGTTCCCAGCCACTACGGTATATATGAAAAAATTTTGTAAACAAAACAGGGTTTTTAGGCGATTAAAAAAACATGGATATTAAATGACCAATCAAGAGATAAGACGACGGAAAACTGAAGAACCGTCGTCTAAGCTGTGGATTACACGACGGTCCTCCAAGGACCGTCGTAGAAGTCAGAAGCTTACATGACGGTCCCACGTGGGACCGTCGTGGAATCCCCCACATGGGGTACCACGACGGTTCCCAGGGACCGTCGTGGAATCTGCCCATATCGGCGGCTTCCACGACGGTCCCCCGGGGACCGTCGTGGAATCCCCCATAATTGGGGTAGACCACGACGGTCCCCCGGGACCGT
The DNA here is from genome assembly GCA_025413025.1 of Ficus hispida. NCBI lineage: Eukaryota > Viridiplantae > Streptophyta > Magnoliopsida > Rosales > Moraceae > Ficus > Ficus hispida. The sequence goes on from CM046372.1 coordinate 29,205,895, forward strand.
CGTGGAAGCTGCCCATACCGGCGGCTTTCACGACGGTCCCCCGGGGACCGTCGTGGAATCCCCCAATTATTCGGGGCATACACGACGGGTTTTTAAGACCCGTCGTGTAATGTTCGAAAATTTTTTAAATTTTCACTTTTCATTTTTCGAATTCCGCGCGAAAACTAAATTAAGTACTTAAATACAACTTTCCTCTTCATTTCTCTTTAAATTTTCGCACGCATCTCCGTCTCTCTCTTAACACTCTCTACTTTTGTTCAAGTAACCACACATACTTCACCAACCCGCCGACACCTCTTTTTAAATTTCCGATCAATCCACCGTTGCCGTCGTTGCCGCCGCCTCTTTTTTGCTTTGGCCGTGACTATTCTTTTTCAAACAAAAGTAAGGTTCACTTCATATCTAAATTAAACCACATTTGCTTATTTGTTCATTTAAAGATCTATTGTTGCAAATTAGTGTGTTTGTTTTTAATATTTCTCTTTGTAGAGGAGACAAATGCTTGTGGATTGTTAATTGTGACACTTTTCACACATTTATGAACATGTTTTTTTTTTTCGCACACAACATGCTCGACGGAATGCCACAATGAGTTTTTCTTCTCAAAAAATATAATAGAGTTTTGATCAATTTTTACATCATAAGTATAGCAAGATTACATGAAGTCTTCTAGCATGAAAATACAAAAATAATGGATCAAAACGGCCTATGATCATCGAGAGCCGCACGCCGGTAGGTGGCGCCTGGCGCCCCCACGGGGGGCCCCTCGGGAGCGCTTGGCGCCCCCTCTGTGGGGGGCCCTGGGCGCCGTGGGGGTGCCTGGCGCCCGTGGGCACCAGTGGGGGGCGCCTGGCACCCGTGGGGGGCCGTGGGGGCGACTGGCGCCCGTGGGGGCCGTGGGGGCGACTGGCGCCCGTGGGCGCCCGTGGGGGCGCCTGGCGCCCGTGGGGGGCTACTGGCGGCCCCTCGGGCGTGCTTGGCACGCACTCGTGTTTAAAAAAATCAGTTTGTGCACGTATTTTTTTTATGTACAATCATTTACAAAATAAGTTTATTGACTTTGCGTTTGGGTGAAAAGTTAATGTATTGTGTGATTATTAATTATAGTTAAATTGATTCGATTATATTGGTATGACATAAATGTTTTTTTTTTTTTTTGCCAATAACTATAGGTACACGAATACAATGGAACCTTCGAAAAAGGGACGAGCACGAAGGATGAACCCATCGGATCCCAATGTTGATGGCAAGCGAAAGGCAACTATAATGAAACGCGTCCATATGGCAAGGAAAAGGGGTGAACGAATTCCCGTCACGTTTGACGAGAAAGGACAACCGGAAGGAAAGCACGGTGACGAATTGATGAGTTGGATTGGTGTGCTCGCTCGAGAGCACATTCCAATATGGATACAGGATTGGAGATCTCGTGATTTAGACACACTGAAAGAAATTGTTTGGAAAGAAACCGTTACTTCTTTCACCGTTGATGAAAGCTTTCGGCATTCGTGTATAAAATCATGTGGGGAAGCTGCACGGAATTTCCGGTATGATCTGTACAAGACGTTTGTCGAGGGATCTTTAACAGAAGAAAGCATTTGGACACGGCCGTAAAAAGTTATTGACAACTACCCTAATATCGAAGAAGAGGATTGGGTGAAATTCGTGCAGTATAGAACATCCTCACAATTCCAACAACTATCTGATCGTGGAAGCGGAATAAGGACAAACAACGAATACTCATCAAGAGGAGGCCGAGACGGATATAGGAAGCTCGACCAGGAAAAGGTATGTCAATAAACGTGTTCATACTAAATCATATGATATTTATAGAACATTATGTCCTCATTTATACTAACAATGTGCAAATTACAGTTTAAGAAGACTGGGAAATGGGAAAAAAGAGATAGTTTGTGGCTTGAGCAACAGATAGGCCCTGATGGAGAGTTCAAAGATCCAGCATGTCAAAAAGTTAGCGAGTTGATAGTAAGTTTACTAACTACCAATAAATTTTTACTCACTAGTATATGTACTTACAACCCTTAATCATAAATGAGTTATGTTAATTATCTTGTAGATGGAGTACAAGACACAGGAGAGCCAAGGCACTTTCGAATCAGTTGGCACTAGTGATGTGTTGTCGCAAGCATTATCTAGACCCGAACACAAAGGGCGTGTCCGTGGCCAATCAAAGTTCGTAAAGCCGTCTCAGTACTTTAACCTAGATCGAAGTTCGAGTAGGAACGATGAAGTACAATCAATGAGACGTGAAATAGAAGAATTAAAGGCGTTGGTGCGTGGTCTATGTGCGAACAAAGATGTGACGCCGTCGGTTGATCCCAACAATGTGCCAACCGTGGACCAACACAACAGCTTTAAGGCTAGTTGCTCTGCTCAAGAAAAACAACATGGAGTTTCTGATCCGCCGACCATGGCTGTCGAAAGTATGGAGTGTAAGCTCTATATTTTTGATGAAGTGCAGGGTGGACAGTTGCTTGTCGCGTTTGGAAGAGCATGGCTAGATAGCCTTCCAACCGATACGGTGCATGGGATACCACTGAGGGAAGGGAACGTGCGCGTGTCAATCAGTGTGCCAAAATTAAAAAAGGCACAATTACCTATACCGACGTACGAGGCAACAACTGTGGAGGATGCTATTAATGGATTTGTTGCTTGGCCTAAAACATTAGTCGAGCTCGACACGAGTATGAACAAGGCGAGTCGAGGGCCTAGTCATGTTCCTGACCCAACATCTGGAAAACAAAAACGCCAAAAAAAGCTTCAAAAGAAGACCATCGATTCTCGGACAGAGGTACAACAAGGTGTGCAACAACAACAACCTTTGTTCGACTTTAATAACATGAACCGGCGATGAGGCCTTTGGCTTATTATGCACATAGTTCCATGCGTCAAGGTAATCAGATTGAGGTCCCAATACCATCCACGATCATGACTTTTGAAATGCTAGTCTTTCTGAGCTTTGAAGATATTTATGAGTTCATTAATTTGCAAGAAATCAGTGCAAATTGTATATTAGTCTACATGAGGTACGACATTCTATCTCTAAAATTTGTGTAATCTGGAAATTCTTCTATATCTAAGGTACAGTAACAATTTTGATACGCTTATATGCAGATATTTGGAGGAACTATGTAGGATTAACGGGCAAGCTGAGAAGTTTGCGTTTGTCTCTCCAACCTTGATCTCACCGGTGAGAACAGATACTAAAGATGCTGGCATAAGAGACCGAGCTGACAATCTTATCAGGTTTTTGCATGACGGACCAAAAGGCCGGATTTATCTTGTGCCACATAACAGAGGGAGACATTGGGTTTTGGGAGTCATTGACCCATGGGAGGACTTCGTCCTTTATTTTGATCCTCTTCGAGAGAAGAAACGAGACGATTTTACGGAGCTAATGAACATGTAAGTCAATTTTAAGCACGGTTAATTTTCTTTAATCTTAATTATTATATGTATCTTAATTAATTAGTTTCAATTTTACCAATTTGCTAGGGCCTATCGGATTGGAAGATTATAGCCGGTCAAGGGATTAGAAGGAGACAAGACTATAAAACCATAATCTCGACCGTCCTTGTCCTCTCCAAGAGGGAAGTGTTGAATGTGGTTATTTTATTTTAGGTTTTATGAGGGACATAGTGTTGAACGGTATTGACATACTAGAAAGTAAAGAATTTTATACTTCTAAGGATTTGGATTTGATTAGGGGAGAATGGGCTAGCCATGTAATGCAATTCATTAATTATGAAATGTGAACTTGTATTGTAAAAATTGGTATGTATTGGATAACATGTATTGGATAACATGCAGGTTAGACTAGCACGGGAAATCACCAAAAAAACCAAAATAATTTTTTTAAATAAAATTTTACACTACGGTAACATTACACGACGGTCGGCCGAGAATCTCGTGTAATGTCATACATTACAGACGGTTTTGGCCAAGAACCGTCGTGTAATGTTCATATTACACGACGGTTCGGCCAAGAACCGTCGTGTAATGTGTATTAACACGTACATTAAACGACGGTTCTCCAAGAACCGTCGTGTAATGTGTGTCATTACACGTACATTACATGACGGTTCGTCCGAGAACCGTCGTGTAAACTTCACATTACACGACAGTTTGGCCGAGAACCGTCGTGCAATGTACGTGTAATGACAAACATTACACGACGGTTCTTGTTCAAACCGTCGTGTAATATGAATATTACACGACGGTTCTCCAAGAACCGTCGTGTAATGTTTGTCATTACACATACATTACACGACGGTTCTAGCCGAACCGTCGTGTAATCTTCACATTACACGACGGTTTGTCCGAGAACCGTCGTGTAATGTGGATTGATGACGCCTACCTTCGTGTAACATTATTCAGATACGACGACGGTAACGGGACCGTCGTGTTATCTACCACGACACTGGATTACACGACGGTTGGTGAACCGTCGTGTAAACTTTACACGACGGTAAAAACCCGTCGTGTAATCA
>CM046372.1:29210502-29233057 GCA_025413025.1 Ficus hispida
AACAAAGACTGAATTGTATGTGTACTACTATATTTATTTTTGTTCATTTACAGCTACAAAATAAAAGGTAGCTCTAATCCTCCACCTTTGTGTATTTGTACCAATGTTATTAAAAAAAAAAAAAAAATTTGAGAGGCATTTTCTAGTATATTCATCCATGATTGAGTACATAGAATTCTGCATCAAGCATCAATACCAGGGCCCGGATATGCTGGCAGGCTCATAATCCGTTTGTCCAGAACTGGGCCACCCACAGTGAAATGATACAGACTTTGAAAGTTTGATCCTTTTATACCAAGCACTTCATGCACTGCAAAAAGCAAAAGAACTTTCAACGTCCTCTCATGACCTCTCGTGATGTATCATTATATGTGTGGAAGTAAAACATAACTCAGAATAATGAAAAACTGTTTAGCACATAGTTGCTTGGGGCTATAGTTGAACCGGGGTAAGGATAGGAAATCATACCAGGATCGTCAAAGTAGCACCCGATTCCTGTTGCGGAGACGCCAACAGCATGCGCTTCAAGGTACAAGACCTGCCCTAGAACACCAGTCTCCCAAAACAACCGAGGATACATCCACTGTTTATCACGCAAAACGGGCTCGAAATGAGCCACCATACCAAGACTAAAGCAGCCATCGCTTGCTATATCCTGTGTGTATGCAGATGAAATGTCTTAGTAAAAATGGAGGTTTGGACAAATAATACATGAAAAATTAAAAGATTAATTTTTTACAAAATCAAATAAAGATTTAACACACCTGATGGCACGACAACCGTTGAGAAAGACGCCGGTAATCGCCTCTATCAAGTTCATATAGCGGAAGCTCATCCGGGCAACCCTCGGCTTACTCCACTTAAAACCAGGCCTCATAGACTTCTTGAGCTCACCAAAATGCTCTTCATTCTCACCAAGAAATACAAGGCCTGAGGCAAACCATCCACCCTGTGAACAAACAGCGCTGCATGCACCTCAGCGTCCCATGGCAGCGCTCGGAATGGCAATGCCAACGGCCGTTTTTGCCCTCTTCACTTCCGCTACCCGAAGGAAGACAATGTAGCAAAATTTGATAAAACGTATCTCTCTCCATAACAGTGACTCCGTCCATATCGACCGCACTTCTTCTCTTCCTAACGATCTCTCTCACCGTGAACCCTTGTAAGCGCTTTCGCTAAGAAGACGACTACTCCGAAACGGATCAACAAAGAACCTATCTTTATTGTCTAAATCTACTGGCTTTTTCACTACCTCAGCTGTTCTGTATATAATGTCCCAACAAACATGTTCTTTACTAAGCGAATTCGGGGTTCCTTTCCATTCCAAGTTCGAAAATTCCGATACCGCCTTACTCAATTCCTCATAATTCACATCAAATTCATTGATTCCGCTAGGAAAAATGGCTAAAACGCAATCGGGGTGTTCAAACTCAATCTGAGGAATCTTACCTCTAGCGGGCTGCAACGGAATCCGAAACTCCGCGAATTTGTCCAATCCCATCAGCTTCTTCAACTCCTCGTACCCAAAACCATCAAGAACCTTCACATCCCACCCGAGAGCTGCCGCGGACATGGCGACAGCTCCGATCGCATGTCCGACATCGTGACAGCAGTACCGAAACGCCCGCTCGCCGTACTTCCAAGCTTCGCGCCAGAAAATCGACGACCAATCCGACGAGGAACGTGTTCTCGGGGAAGAATTCGGCGAAAAATCGAGCCGGAATTTCGGCTCTGATCTCCAAACCGTGCTCTTTCGGGGCGTAATGCGCCACAAAACCCGAATTCGAAACCGATTCGATCGGCGCAGAAACAATGTAGGCTCGGTGGGGTGCAAATTCCCGCTGCTGGGATTAACCCTAAGAGACCAGGTGGAGAACCCGGCGGATTTCCAAGCGGAGAGGGCGAGGGAGTCGTAGAGGAACTGCGAAAGGGCGGGTTTCGAGAGCGGAGTCGGAGGAGGGAGGGAAAGGAAGAGGGAGTGATAGAGAGGAGCTTGAGGTCGTGCATGATTGGCGGCTGGGGATTGATCCGGCGTGGGGAAGTGAAGGAGAGGGAGGAGAGGAGCGGAGAGGTAGCGGCGAAAGGGGTTGGGCTGGTTGGCCCAGTCCAGGCCGTGGGGGCCTCGGGCGTACTTGGTGAAGGCGTGCTTGTTTGGTTGTGGTACTTGAGAACCTGCGAGAGGCTTTCATGGCGGTCGGATTTTGTGGAAGTGGAAGGTGAAGGAGAAGGAGAAGGAGAAGGAGATGGGGAAGAAGAGGAAGAGAGGGACATGGCGGAGATGGAGGTTCTGGCGGGGAAGAGAGAGAAAGGGGATGAGGAGAGAGAGAGGGGAAGAGTGTGGAAACGAGGAGAGGCTGAAGGGTGAAGAAGAGGAAGAGGAAGAGGAAGCGGAGGCATCCCGAGAAGTTTGGAGAGAGTGCAGTGGACGTTGCTTCTTTTGAAAAACTCGAATGTTTTTTTTTTTTTTTTTTTTTTTTTTTTGTTCTAGAATCTGCTCGATTATGGGTCAGTTTCACGTTGTTGTGTTTGGAAATGACATTTTTACCCACGTATGCGTGTATCTATCCCGTGGATATCCGCCTCTCATGAGATAGATAAGGGGATAGTAAATGAGTGCCGGAGTGAATATGAATATTAATAGGGTGTTTGGTATTTGAGTTTGAGTTAAAATTTATAAATAGTGATTTTGGTTAAATTTTTAGAAAAGACAAAAAAAAATTTTGAAAAAAAGATAAAAATTAAATTGATGGTGGTGAGTTTAAACTCACCAACCAAACGGACCTAAGATTAACCGCCTGTATAGGGGTTGGGGAAGCTTCCTATACTCATATTCATCTAGCATATATTTCATTATAATAATAGAAAATTAAAATTAGTATTTAATGTTTTAATTTATTTTATGAATTTAATTTATGGATTTTTAAAATTTGAAATTATTTTTAATATTTTAATTTCATTTTCAATTATAATTATGTTGTTAAAATTTATAAAAACTTTAATAGAATATATTTTTAATTTTTTTAATAATTCTTTATGATTAAATGGATAAGATATGTATATAGCATCTTTAGCATGTTTTATCCATCCCGTACCCGTACCTGTGTTGAATTAAACTGGTATGAGGAGTAAAATAGGTGGCGGGTACGGGGGCGTGGGAGGCATACTCCTACCCGTCCAGCCCCCTTGCCATCCCTAATTGTGCTACTGAAAATTTTTGTTGTAGATGTACTATATGTCAGAAGTTACTATAATTAGAAACAATAGGTTTTTGGTAAAATTTTTTTTTCAAAGTTACTATGAATTTTAGAAGAAAAATTATACATGTTTGATAAACTATAAATAAAATTACTGTGTAGATTTATAATGACTTAAAATAATATCATTTTTTGTCTAATAAATACTCTAATATATATATTCATCGACTAATATTTAAAATTTTACACTAAAGTATGGAAATATATAATTTTTATTTTATAATCTAAAATAAGTCCAAAAAACTTTTATATCTTCAAGACGATAAATTATACGTCAACGTAAAAATTATGTACAAATTAGAATAAAATGTTTCATTTTCGTTGTCTATATAGAAGGTTTGTATTAGCTTTTGGATTTTTCAATTGCTTTTATTTTTTCTTTGTGAGAATGACTTTCTTTTTTTAATTTGATGATGATGGGTTCAAATTATTTTATCAAAACTAGATTATATTTAAGCCACAATTCAACATCTTTTTATGACGGAATTACATTTGTCAAAACTCTTGTGGTGAGTTCTCTTCCTTTTGTTTTTAGAGTCGGGAGTCTGAAAATATTGGTCTGTCACTGGGCTCTGATTTGAAAAAAAAAAAAAAGGAGAACACTTGAGAAACCTTTACTCTCATGAGAGAGATACAATGAGAGTTGAGATAGTTTCTAATAATTTGTTAATTTTAATCTAAAAAATGCTACACTAAACAAGATTTTGAAAACATAGAAAGCTTTGAAGCCGATACCTTCCAAATCAACCTTCGCACCAACATTTTCAAAACAATGAAACTGAAAATGTCAACCAAACATGCACGATCTAGTTTGTTTGCCATGTGGTTTTTACACTCCATCTAGTTGGAAAATACTAAACAATTAGCCTTCACTTTTCGAGATTTTAGTTCAAGAGAAATTAAAGTCACTTCGGATTCATCATTCATCCAATAGGATTACCATAAGGTATAAGAACACAAAAAACAATAAAAACTAAATGTCTTTTAGTGTAAGAAAAATTTAACTACAATTTTAATTATTATTCTAATCATTTTCCCACAAATAATTTAATTATTATTCTAATCATTTTCCCCACTTAAAAATTAGATTCCCCCCCCCTAATATCAGAAAGCATAAAACAAGAATATAGTAGAAAAGAATATTAATAAGGAAAAATTAGAAAAATAAACAAGTTTTAAATACTTATTTAAATATAAATAAATAACAAAATATTTTTATTTAAAAAAATGACTGTTGATAAATGATTTATTATGTCAATAAGTGATTTATTATAGTTAATCAATAATTAATCATAATTTAAAAAATGAAAAAAAATACATATTAATTTTACTCAATTATTGATTTATTATGATCAAACAACGTTGACTAATTGAGATTTTTTTAAGAAAGAGTACATAACTAATTTTATGAAACTTGGACAATTTATTAAAAAGTTAATTAAAAAAAAATGTCATTTACACATGAATAATCTAAAAATTAGATGAAATTGGCGTCACACTAAACCAAGTGGCTCTCTAGTGGGTGACCCATTACCCCACCCCTTATCCCTTTCGCATATTCCATTATCCAAACTCCTATTAAACAAGCAATCTTCACAAGTCTTTGCCTAAATCATCTTCAAATTAAGAAGAACAAAAATGCCATAATTTATGAAAAATAATGCTTTCTTTAACAAATAATTTAATCTTTGAAAGAATATATTTACAAAAATCTTTTGGACATTTTATCGTGAGACGTGTCCAATTTATTTTTAATAAATATGCTTTTAATATAAATGATAAGCTAGTCTGGTTGGATGATTCACCTTTATTAATTATTATCTTAGCAAACACTTCATGTTTATAACAAGATTCTATATTTTCATTTTGATAACCGTGTTTATAAAGAGATTCTATATTTTCAAAATAAAAATAAAAAATAAAAATGCGTTCTTCTAGTCTAACCTAAAAATAAAATACAAAAGTAAAAAAGGCACAGGGTATGTTCAAGGGAAAAAAATTCAATAGAAGGAAGGAGAAAACAAAAATAAAAAGACAATGAATAAATAATTAAAAAAAAAAAGATTCTTTAACATTAAAAAAAAAAAAAAAAAGAATTTAGAAACCGAGAAAGCACGTAACCGCCATTTCTAGAGGTGGAGTTGTCGTTGGTGTTCGTCCACCAGTCAGACCTGTCGTTCTTCTCTCTACCTCTCTCTCTCCTTTTCCTTTCCCTTTTCCTTTCCTTCCATTTTCTCTCTTCAATTTTCCACTCTGTTTTCTCTTCTCATTCCAATATTTTCCCTTTCGAATTACCCACAACTTCTCGATTTCCATTGAAATTCCCAAGCTTCCTAATTCTGGAAGCTTCCGGATTCCCGCCGGAATCCTCGAACTGAATCCCTAATTTTGACAATCGCTGCTGCTCCGGAGCCGCTCCAATGGCGGATTCCGAGGCCAGCATTGAAAAGCAGGGCGGAGAAGAAGGCTCTTCGACGCCGGTTCCGGAAGTAGCCGGCTCCGGCTCCGACTCCGGCGTGATCGAGGAAGCATCTCCTGATTCGTTGAAGAACACGCCTTCGAACATTGCCAGATTGGAGGACGTCATCGAACATTGTGCCGCTCGACGGAAGTATCTCGCGCAGACTCCTAGTCCCTCCGATGGCGGCGACGTTCGGTGGTTCTTCTGCAAGGTCCCTTTGGCCGATGACGGTACGCCACTCATCATATATATATTGTTTTACGCAAATGTGTGTGTATATATATACTCACACACATATATTGTATTTTCTATGATAAGCTCTGATGATGTGTGTGGATTTGAACACTGTAGAGCTGGCTGCTTCGGTCCCCCGTACGGATATAGTGGGAAAAGGCGATTATTTTCGTTTTGGTATGAGGGATTCTCTTGCAATTGAGGCATCTTTTTTGCAGGTTGTTTAATCTTTGTAGCTTTCTGTTAAATCTTTTAACATCCTTCTCCTTCCATAGCTGATCTTCATTTTAAGCTCATCTCTCAGACATTGCATTGTTCTGTAACTAAGACTTTTTCCGGTGATTTATTGCCTGTTTTTAAACTTATTTAATGACCCGGTTTTAGAGAATTATTCACATTCTAGCACTTTATTCATACTTTTATCTCATGCCAAGTTAATCAGGCAGCATTTGAAGGAAGAAAGTTGAGATCTTGATGCACGAAATTTATGCTATCTATCTCGATTCTGGTTAATTACTAGGTAGGATGATAGATTTGTTACTTATTTGTTAACCACGCGTTTACAGAAGGAGGAAGAGTTGCTTTTTCACTGGTGGAAAGAGTATGCGGAGAGTAGTGAAGGGCCGAGGGGACGTCCCAGTTCCGATGGGAAGGTGGATGCACAGCCAAATGCGTCTACTTCAGAGATTTCTCAGCCCGCACAATTGTATGATCTGGAAGAAGAGAGAGTTGGTGTGCCCGTAAAGGGAGGGCTTTACGAGGTGTGCTTTCTTTCTGATATTGCTTATGGTTTTCTTCGTCTTCATTTGCTTGGTCAAGTTAAAATTAGCATATCCAATCTCGGAAGGAGGCTGTGAGTATTTTTACATTGGACACGCAGAGATGAGAAGTTTATAATTGAGTTTTAGATTGTGTACTTGTGTTCTTGGATCACCTTTAAGCATTTTGCAATCTTTTTAGAATGGCGTCTATACATGCAAGTATGACGTTGCACTTAATACATATGTTCTGAGCGGAGTGCCTACTTTATTACTGCTATGTTAGGTTACGTTTAGGCTAATTTGGCTGACGACATTGGAGAATGTTGTTATTTTGTTCCCTCATAGATTAGGGTTTTTAATTGATCTCTTCAATATATATATATATATATATATATATATTTTTGGTCTCGAAGACATCAGCAAAAGAAATCGGGCTCACTTTTGTCTTTTGTATTAATTGTCTTGTTGGTTGGTTTGACCTTCATTCAAAGTGCCCATGTTGGTGCTGGGAATTAAATATTATAGCCGACTTACAAGAAGCTAGTGTTAAGAAATAAGGAGTCTTATTATTAAAAGTAAAGTACAAAGAAGTAGTGGACTTAATTAGTTCTTACTAAATGTCAGATTATTGAACTTATGCAGGTCGATTTACTGAGGAGGCATTGTTTTCCTGTGTATTGGAGTGGAGAAAATCGACGTGTTTTAAGAGGTCATTGGTTTGCTCGTAAAGGGGGCCTTGACTGGCTCCCGCTCCGTGAAGATGTTGCTGAACAGTTGGAGGTTGCATACCGTGGCCAGGTTTGTTCGACTGATAAGATCTGTTATTTGATGGTCACGTTGAAAGGCATGTATTCAATATAGTCAAGATTTCATAGTGGAAAGTTCGCAAGTTTGTATAGATTCTGAGTTGTCATCATCTAGGACATCTAACTTTAAATTCATGCTGTCTGCATTGTGCACTCTTGCTAAGTTATGAGCCTTTATAATCTTTCCAGGTCAAATTGAGCATCTTGGATTTTTCTTCTTCGTTTTTTTTTTTTTTTCATCGTTGCAGAAATAAGATGATCACCATAGACCTTAAGCTTATTAAAATTAAAAAAAAAAAAAACCTTAAGCTGATTTTTTTATCTCAGGTTTGGCACCGTAGAAGATTTCAACCCTCGGGACTTTTTGCAGCTCGAGTTGATCTGCAAGGCTCTACACCAGTAGGTGCAAAGCTTTATTAAAACCTAAGATATCGCATTTGGTATCATTAACCCTGATTTGTAAATTCATCTTGGGTTGCACTTGTAGGGATTGCATGCACTTTTTATTGGAGAAGATGATACGTGGGAGGCTTGGCTCCATGTTGATCCTTCTGGCTTTTCTAGTGTTCTTCCTTTAGGTGGAAATGGGGTCAAGTTACGACGTGGATATTCCAAATCTGACTCACCAAAACCAACCCAGGTTGTGATTGATGCTGAATTAACTTTTTAATTTTTATTTTTGTTTTTCCACAACACCTTCACGCTTCACCATTTTATTTTTGGCCGAACCATACTTTTTTATGCATTTGATTAGCTTTTCTTCTCCTTTCTTTAATATATAGGTTCTTTTTAGCTTAAAATTTTTCATTTCGAGTTGGCCACTCCATTAGCTTTGCTTATAATTTTTCATTTTAGAGGTTTTCTTTTTTATTTTTATTTTATTTTTAAATTATCAAGTCTATTTAGAGGTTCGATGAAGCTTAAATTTTTTCATTGTGAGATAGCTATTCCATTAGCTTTCCCTTTATGCGCACTTGATTGTAATTTTTTGCATAATAGACCATATCTTCACAGACATAATAGGGGGAATTTAACTGTCAATAAGTAGCACACGGGCGGATATTAATTGTTTTATTGATTGGTGAAGTGTTTTAATCAATAAGAGACATGATGAGAAGTGGTACATCCTTGATCCTCCTATTAAAGTTGTATTTTTTGTTCTCTTTTAACTTAGGATGAATTACGTCAACAGAAGGAAGAGGAAATTGATGATTACTGTTCTCAGGTATATGCAGTTTCATTTCAATTTATTGTTATGTTATCTTACACCGTTTCTATTATTAAACCCATAATGCATGCAATATTTCCTGACACGGTATCTTAGTTTCCCCATTAGTAATCTTGAGCTCTACCAAAGTTGTTGTAGACTTGTAGTATATAACTTTCTTCTAATGCTCAGGATAGAAAACAGCATCAGATACAAGTCAAAAGTCTCTGCAATCTTGTTTATGACTTTGGCTGACAACAATATCCTTATGACTTAAAATACATAAGTTATATTTTTGTTTAGTAGTATTTAACGAGTTTTTTAGACAGTTTTGAATATTTGATAATAGTGAATTACTTAAAGCACCATATTTCTATTAGTTGGGGTCAAAGGATTTTGTAATTTGGAATAACCTATCACTGATCCCCTTTCGCAAAATTTAAAAAAAGAAAAAAAATGTTCAGAAACCTCTCAATCTTGCAATAGTAACAATAGTAAGTTAATTTGAAAAATTCCTGAAGTTGATCAGTTTATTTGATGTAATGTTTTTCTTCGTGGATGTATAGAATCTAAAATTGCTTATTTTGGTCAGGTTCCTGTTCGACACCTTGTGTTTATGGTTCATGGTATTGGTCAGAGATTAGAGAAATCTAATTTGGTTGATGATGTTGGTAATTTTCGCCATGTTACGGCGAGTCTTGCTGAACAACACCTTACTTCACACCAACGCAGCACCCAGAGAGTCCTTTATATCCCATGCCAGGTATGGCATTAGTTCGTCTGATGTTGACATCTTGTGAGTTTCTTTGTTTGCAAGTTTTTGGCCTTAAGTTACATGGAAACACAGAGAGGAGTTGCGGGTCTTTAAATGATTCATAATGTTTCTCTGGATGATGAATGAAATGACCTATGGTTCTGGACGAGGCTGTGTTTCATTATTTTTGGTCATTTTCTTTTTCTCTTAAATGATTGAGGTGTTGGTAGGCAGTGCCTTTAATTTAGTTATCTAATTTGGGTTAAAAGAAGTTTGCATGATCTGTTTAATTCTTGGGAAGCCACTTTCCTTGATTCCAAGTCCCTTGGCATTTTGTATTCACAGATCACGAGCAGTACGAGATCAATGCTCTGGCATTCAAACTGGGCTTCTTATAGGGTCCAGATGCTATACTGCATTGCTTTGTAACGTTGGAAAGTTTTTAGGGACATATAAATAAGCCATAAGCCAAATAGTTTTGTATTGGCTAGTTTGATTTTGCTGTCAGCTCTAGATGGTCAATATGGCTACTTATACTTTGTAAATGGTGTTCTGGTCAAGGAGATAGCCGATGGTGGCAGATGTCTAAACAAGGACTTAGTGAAGTGCTTATGCTAACATGGCTATAACTACCGTGTGTATCCATGACAAATCACCTGTATGCGTCAATTTTGATAATCTGCTTGATGTAGCTTTCTTCGTTTTTGTTTCCTGTTTCTGACTTTGGGTGATTGAAGACTGTAGTTAAAGAATATTTGATTGATGCTGTATTGGTTCATTCGTATAAGATTATATATCACTCTATGCATCTATATGATGTACGCAAATTTAACTTAGTCAGCAACATTTGTGTTTCAGTGGAGAAAGGGTTTGAAACTCAGCGGAGAAAGTGCAGTCGAGAAGATTACTTTAGATGGTGTGAGGGGTTTGCGTGTTATGCTGAGTGCAACTGTTCATGATGTATTATACTACATGAGCCCCATCTACTGTCAGGATATTATCAACTCGGTAATGCATTCTTGTTTATAATTTTCATTCCTATGCATTGGCTTTTACATATTTTGTTTTAAATATCTTGTCGAATCAGTTAATGTTTGTTTTAGGTCAAGTTTTTCTAGACAGAGATGAAAGCTTCATTATACGTTCATGTCTATGGTTTATGTGTGGTGTTATGCACACACTCTTGTAGGATTGTTTATAATTGAAAAGGTTCATCAACAAAATTTCCATTTATTTTAGATCTACACATAGGTAGTAGCATCACCTGTAATTTCTCTGGATTACCTTTTGCCAGAAAAAGATTCCATGGACAAAGGAGTAATGATGTTATTGGAAACTAATGTTGTTTTGTGAATTTGTTATCTAGCACTGCTACGTAAAAAAGAGATTTGCATAAGTTATTTCTGTTAGTTTCCCCCCTATATATTCACTGTTGCTTATGCAAGTAGTGGTGGCTGAAATGTAACAGACTAAAACTTAAGAGTAGACTTGGTTTTAGTTTGAGGTATTAATAATCAAAATTTAATTTTTTAGCCTCTGGTGTGACTTTATTCAGAGAGCAACATCGTGTTTTATGAATGTCTTTTAAGTTCTGGTGTCTCAATGGATTATTATCTGTTTCTGGTTATTTAGATGCACTATTGCACATTTCAGCGTGAAATTGTCAGAGTTGTTGAGCACAATGTTTCATGAACTGATGAACTCTCTCTCTTGCACTAGGTGTCCAATCAGCTAAATCGCTTGTATCTGAAGTTTCTCAAGAGAAATCCGGGTTATAACGGAAAGGTACACCGGTGAAAGAGATTTCTAATTTATTTGAAGTTGATGGTATTACTAACTTTTGGATTGCAGCGAATATCCTTATCTCATGCTGCAAATGGTACAGGTTTCCTTATATGGTCATTCTTTGGGGAGTGTTATCTCCTATGATATCCTTTGCCATCAGGAAAATCTGTCCTCCCCATTTCCAATGGAGTGGATGTATAAGGAACATCCTAATGATGAAAAACCATCCACTGACTTGAATGATCAATCTACTATTTCCAACTCTGAAAATAATCTGGGGGATAAAGGCACGTCTGAAATTGGTGAAATTGAGGGCTTGGTGAGCGCCGCTGAAGATGACAAGAGGAGTGCACAAACAACTCTTTTGAGAAACGAGGAAGATGCATCGGAACAAAATGATGAAGATGCTTCTACTGTTGCTAGTCCTGTTACATCTGATTTTGATGAGCTCGAGTTTAAGCAACCAGGTGGTGAGGTAGATTTGCTCAAGTCAGTTTCTAATTTTAACAGGAAGGTTCCTTGTGAAAGTAATAATGTGGACAAAACTACAAGCATCAATGGTGGAGTCACTAATGATGATTTAGGAAACATGGCTGACGAAGATTGTGAAGATACAATCGATAAAGATAAAATGATACAATCACTGCAGAAAGAGGTTAAAACATATTACATGCTCTCCATTCTTCATAGCTTTCCTTGGCAATATTTATATTTTATAGAGGAAGAACATCTTCTTCTTTCAGATTCATTCTCTAAGAATCAAAGTAGAAGAGTTGGAATCACAAGGTGGTGATGGAGATGGGATTGAAAGATCACAGCAAGGTGATTTCCGATTTTCATATTTTTGTTTTCATTTGTTCTTGTTGTAGCTTTTGACACTGGGTTTCATTCACTTGATAATATATCTGCTTTTTGTGTTAAATGTAAACAGAGAACAAGGAGGTTCTTGCAACTACGATAAAGGATCCGGTACCCGAGCAGCTTCCACCTGAACAAGATGTTTCGTCAAAGAGTTATACACCTTATATCAAATACACAAAACTTGAATTCAAGGTGGAACAAATTAAATTTGTTTGAAGTCTCTAAAAATCGCCCCCCACAACAACACACCCCCCCCCCCCCCCCCCGGGGCAAAAAAAACACAAAAATCCTTGTTTCTCTTATTTTCTGAAGTCTACATTTTGAATCTTGGTGTGCTTGGGTTGGATCTTTACTCTCTTTATATAGATTCTAGTAGATCCAGTATATCTTAAGGTGCTAACCTTTTTTCTGTTGAAAATCATTTTCAGGTTGACACGTTTTTTGCTGTTGGATCACCTCTTGGAGTCTTCCTTGCTCTTCGAAATATTCGTATCGGGATTGGTAATATATGCTTTCATAAGAGTGATTGATTGGTGATAGGTGTTGGTACTGGTGCTAGTATTCTTTAGTCTTTACATGTTGTACATGTTTCTCCTTTATAAGGAATCCTGTGGTTCTTGTATCTCAGTGTGTGTTTCATTAACCAAATTACAGTCTTAAAAAGATAGCTTTATCTGCTAGAAGAAGAGAAAGGGTTCAACATATGAGGGAAAATGAAAAAGTGAAGGTATTCAACTTTGGGGTGTTTATTCCCTTGATTCCATCTGAACAAGAGTTATGCTTTATCTAAATTTGGGCGGACCTATATCCATGTTGGGAAATATTGAATTATAGAATTGAACTTACTGTTGTATAAGTCTCCCCCAACCGTTCCACCCTCATAGGTAGAACTACAAATATAGGTTGTTTCAAGGTTTATCTTGATTTCTCTATGATTGGGTGTTTACTTTTACTAACTTTTAGCTTTGATTTTTCTATTAAATAAAAAAGGAAAAAGAAAAAAATCATCCGTAGAGATCCAGATACGCTTTCTGGAGTTTTATACTCGTATCACAAGATTTTAACCCTTTTTTTTTTCATTCCAGGTAGAGGGCAAGAATATTGGGCTGAGGGAAGTATCAACGAAGAAATGCCTGCTTGCCGGCAAATGTTCAACATTTTTCATCCTTTTGATCCTGTGGCATATAGGTATACTTGGCTCCTATCTTGATGCAAATATTCAATTAGCCTAACGTGATGCTGGTTATACAAAATTTCAATGTTTGGGACATCTTAAATTTGAACCGTGACATTAGAAAGAAAGAAATGTTTTATGAAAGGTGACTAATAGATTTTAAGTTTGAAAGGAAGAAGCACTAGATTTCATTATTATTATTATTATTATTATAGTCTTTTGAAAAGAAACAGAAAGTTAAAGGAAATAGGCAGCTCTACCTTTTACTAAGAAAAAGCCGAACTTCTGTTTTGATAACCGCTTGGGGATTTAATTATGCTAAAGTAATATGATGCTATTTATTATTTTAAATGTACGTTGTCCTGTTGTACAAATGCCTATAATTCCCTAATTGAGTAATTTGCTCCCACGGAAGGCACTTAGGACCAATAAAAAAATTAAAAGAATTAATAAATTGAGTTTAATTTATAACCAATCTTAACTTAAACCTACAGTGTAGTCTAATAACATTATTTTAAATGTACGTTGTCCTGCTGTACAATGCCTATAATTACCTAATTGAGTAATTTGCTCCCACGGAAGGCACTTAGGACCAATAAAAAAATTAAAAGAACTTATAAATTGAGTTTAATTTATATCCAATCTTAACTTAAACCTACAGTGTAGCCAAATAACATTATTTGTTTTTAGAATGTAGATGTCATTCTGCCACTGCACAATTCCCCCCACCCCACCACCACCACCACCACCCCACCCCCCCAACCCCCCCGCCTGTCACAGGGTCAACTTTTGAAATGTAACCACCGTGATGGCAGCAAGGACCCGCGTCCCTACTCAGCCCAAAAGCCCTTAACCGGAGACTTATCTAGCGGAAATCAAAGCCCCAAGGCAACCCAATCAAGCCAACCAAGGATTCTCACACACAGAAATCTCAAGCACACAAACCGATTACGGGAAACCACTTTCCCAACCTTTTTATTGCCTCAATAAGAAGGAAATGTACACTCGCTTCCTTGTGTCCCTAATCCTCTTGGCTTCCTGCAACAATGGCCTACCGCAGGTTTTATAGCCACACAACAAAGTCTAAGGTACCAAAAATGTGCAGTGGACAAACCCCAACTGCTAGCCACACGTGCTGCCCTCTGGTCAGCACACAAACTCTAGGTATGTGGATGACAGCCCCATCCACTAGGCTCCGCTGGCACCAATCAGTGCGCGTCACAACAGCACCACTCGGCCAAGTCACTGGGCCTTGCTTTGTTGGTCCGCATGGTGGTCAGCCACTTGTCCGCACAAGCCTTCCTCACCATAACCGCCACCAAGTGTCGCCCTCAAGACGCATCCAAGTAAGCCCACATGAAACTGCCTCTGGTAACCGCTTGTAACCGCCCCCGGAATTTCTGATCAAGCCTTGCACACCATTCGGCCAAGTGTCCAGGCTAACCGCCCAAACCAAGGTCAGCCAGGAAGACCCACGTGGTCTAACCCGAGCCCACCCAAGTCTGTAGGAAGCCTGACCGATGGTCTGAGCCACGCCCACGCTGACTCACCCTTGTGCGTGCGCCCACGCACCCGTTGGTCTGCCTGAGTGCACACTGGTCCGTGTCGAACCACACTGACCAGCCCTTGTCCTGATCATTGCCGCCAACTGCTGACCCACGCCAACACCTTTGCTTTGTCTCGCCCGAGTGCCTAGCCACCCAGATCTTCACACCACGTTCCCAGTGGTGTGTTGGGCTGCCGGCCGGACCACTGCCCACGCCAAGCACCCTAGCCCGCCTTCACATGGCAAGCCACAAAGTCTTGCCCGCATTGCTCACTGCCTTGGCCCCAATCCCGGGCCATTGGTCTCGCCAAAGGTAGAGGGTCTCACACCCTTCTACTCACCGCCTTGGCCCCTATCCGAGCAATTAGTCTAGTCAAGGTTTGAGGGTCTTACAAACCACCCCCACCAAAAGAAAGCCGACGTCCTCGTCGGACTAACTACAAAGTCACCCACGCAACTTTGAGACCCAGTCTGCACCGCTGCATTCTCGTTTGACTTAGCCACCCACGTAGCCACATGTTGGTCCATACCAACACAACACAAAGTCACCCGCGCAACTTCAGATTTCACCATGCCTGCACCGCTGCAGTCTTATGCACTTAGCCACCCACGTAGCCACTCGTTGGTCCGCACCAACATAACACGAACCGAACACGGCCCCTCCCTCATGCACAACTGACGCCTCTATCACACTTACCTCGGCCACAAGCAAGTACTCACGCCAGTGTGCGTCCCCAAACCCCGCAGGACTACACTACTTGGAGGGCCGTGGTCCTTGCCACGTCCACATCTTCATCAGCAGCCCCCGCTGCTTCTCTCGCTGCCTCCTCTGCAAAAATGGCACTCAACTTCACCTTTGATGGGCAGTTCTTGGCCATATGGGGTCCTCCACATGTGTAGCAGCCTTTGCTCTTCACCGTTGGATCCGATTCCCCACTCATGGTCCCACTACTCTCACCGCCCTTCTTGCCATTTTTATTCTCTTGAGGTTTCCCAACTTTGATCTCGGTTCCCTTCTTGTTGGACGCCCCATCAGGTCTACCGAAATCCATCAACCCCTCGGCTGCCGCCATAGCCGTTGGAAGGTCCTTGACACCTTGCCTACGCAACTCCGTCTGCGCCCATGGCTGCAAGCCCGACATGAAGTTGAACAATCTATCAACCTCGGACATGTCTTGGATGTCCAGCATCAATGATGAAAATTCCGTCACATAAGCCCGCACAGTCCCACTATGCTTCAAATTCTTGAGGGACTCCCTCGCAACCCAAGCAACGTTGCAGGGTAGGAATTGGGCCTTCAATTCCTTTTTCAGAACCACCCACGAGTCTATCACAGGTCTGCCAGCACTTGTATCCTCTTGCACCCTCGTGCGCCACCATAATTTGGCGTCTCCATCTAGATACATCGAAGTGATGGTTACCCACTCGTCTTCCGGCATCCTAGCAGCCTTGAAATACTGCTCCATGTCCCACAAGAAGTTCTCGAGATTCTTGGCATTACGGTCACCTTTGAATGCCTTCGGCTCCGGAACTTTCAATTTTGATGGCACTCCGTCACCACCACTTGGCCCACTAGCCATGGCCTTCTTCACCAAAGCCACATCCGTCTCCATATCGGAGATTTTGTCCTTGACAGCCACTGCCAAAGACTCCACATCACGGCTCACCCTTTCGAACCGCTCGGTCATTGTCCGCGACAACTCCTGCAAGGCCTCACGAAGACTTGTGATCATCCTCGCTTGCTGCTCGCCTTGCACAGCAAGACTCTCGGCTCCCTCAGACTGTGGCACCCCCACAAAGTCTTCCACTCGAGCCAACCGCTCCCGCAAATCGTTCATATTCGAACGCACACAAAAAAAACCTAGCCAACAACGTGGCTCTGATACCAAATTGTCACAGGGTCAACTTTTGAAATGTAACCACCGTGATGGCAGCAAGGACCCGCGTCCCTACTCAGCCCAAAAGCCCTTAACCGGAGACTTATCTAGCGGAAATCAAAGCCCCCAAGGCAACCCAATCAAGCCAACCAAGGATTCTCACACACAGAAATCTCAAGCACACAAACCGATTACGGGAAACCACTTTCCCAACCTTTTTATTGCCTCAATAAGAAGGAAATGTACACTCGCTTCCTTGTGTCCCTAATCCTCTTGGCTTCCTGCAACAATGGCCTACCGCAGTTTTATAGCCACACAACAAAGTCTAAGGTACCAAAAATGTGCAGTGGACAAACCCCAACTGCTAGCCACACGTGCTGCCCTCTGGTCAGCACACAAACTCTAGGTATGTGGATGACAGCCCCATCCACTAGGCTCCGCTGGCACCAATCAGTGCGCGTCACAACAGCACCACTCGGCCAAGTCACCGGGCCTTGCTTTGTTGGTCCGCATGGTGGTCAGCCACTTGTCCGCACAAGCCTTCCTCACCATAACCGCCACCAAGTGTCGCCCTCAAGACGCATCCAAGTAAGCCCACATGAAACTGCCTCTGGTAACCGCTTGTAACCGCCCCGGAATTTCTGATCAAGCCTTGCACACCATTCGGCCAAGTGTCCAGGCTAACCGCCCAAACCAAGGTCAGCCAGGAAGACCCACGTGGTCTAACCCGAGCCCACCCAAGTCTGTAGGAAGCCTGACCGATGGTCTGAGCCACGCCCACGCTGACTCACCCTTGTGCGTGCGCCCACGCACCCGTTGGTCTGCCTGAGTGCACACTGGTCCGTGTCGAACCACACTGACCAGCCCTTGTCCTGATCATTGCCGCCAACTGCTGACCCACGCCAACACCTTTGCTTTGTCTTGCCCGAGTGCCTAGCCACCCAGATCTTCACACCACGTTCCCAGTGGTGTGTTGGGCTGCCGGCCGGACCACTGCCCACGCCAAGCACCCTAGCCCGCCTTCACATGGCAAGCCACAAAGTCTTGCCCGCATTGCTCACTGCCTTGGCCCCAATCCCGGGCCATTGGTCTCGCCAAAGGTAGAGGGTCTCACACCCTTCTACTCACCGCCTTGGCCCCTATCCGAGCAATTAGTCTAGTCAAGGTTTGAGGGTCTTACACCGCCCCACCACCCCACCCCACCCCCCCGCCCTCCGCGGCGGCTTGGTTACACCCAAAATGTAAGAATTTTCAGCCATATAGTTATCGGCGAGATGATACATAACTTGTCAATTTAATCTCTATTGGACGTAAGATGTAAGCTCCATGTTATAAAATCCTCGTGAAGGCACTTGTGGTCGATTTGGCCCGTGGGAATTTGTCCGTGTGATTGCTTGCTGTGTATGCCAAAAAAATAAAAAAGATCCTAATTTGAAAATTAGGCTCAGGTGGATAATTTTCAGTGGCTGATAACTCCCTTTCTCTCTATCAACTAGGGCACACGTGTGCTCATCTTTTGCATATAGATTTACATACGGCACTGTTGTACAGTTACTAACCAAATTGGAACTTAAGCTTTTTTTTGAACCATTTTTTACCTATTAATTTCGTTCTTTAATACATGAGGGGAAACTCTGAGTTGGTGGCTCTTCAAAATTGCTCACGCCTGTTAGTCTTTAATATAATTTCTCATAAAAATTATTAGAGGCAAAGTTGAGTACACGTAGCCATTTATATGAGGCTTGCTTATATCGTGAGATCGTTATTTTCCTCTTCTTGTAATCTTTTTTGGTTCAGTTTTGAAAACTGAGATTTTTTTATTTATTAATATTTTCCAACAGAATAGAACCACTTGTTTGTAAAGAATACATCAGCGAACGACCTGTTATTGTACCTTACCACAGGGGCGGAAAGAGGTTGTATATTGGGTTTCAGGTAAAGGGCTTGAAGAATATATAGTTCTCTATCTTTCCGCTTTCTGCTCATCTTTCTGAGGACACATACTGTTTGGTGCAGGAATTTACTGAAGATTTAGCTGCTCGGTCTCAAGCTATCAAGGATCATCTATACTCCGTAAGGGTACGATATGGATATAACTTCGATCGAATTCATGAATTTTAGTTGTTGTCTATGAACTAGCTTTTTTCATTTCAGATTTTGTTTTTCCTTTTGTGGATCGATATTTGGCATCTTGTCCTCTTTTCCTATATTTATATTTATCATCAATGAAAGGATGTTTATGAAAGAAAAAAGTATTTAAAGATCTAATTACTTTTGACACTGTGGTTGTTTCAATATTTCTGGTCATATACATTGCATTCTTGGTCTTCTGAGGCCTCTTATTTTCAAGCTTGTTAAGGTCTATCCTTCATACCTATGTTTCCCGTATATTTTAAGCTTAATTTCACTTATATATAGTAGCTGAAATTGACTGGTAAGCCTAATTTCACTTATGTATAAGGTAGCTGGACTTCAATTTCTTGCAATATGCGAGCGGCTATCATAATGCTAACTACCTTCAATGTTGAACAGGTTAAAGTCCTCACAGTTTGCCAGTCGAGAAACACAGATAGCATGGACGGTAGTTAACTTTGATCCTTTTGGCCAACTTTGCTTTTCTTTTTGTCCCTTTGTTTTATGTGCTCTATTGCCTAGTTACATACATTTTCTTTGCCAAAAGTGATCCATCTTTCCTTCTACTACCTCGTTTTCTTCTAGCACATGAATAGCAGGATTTTTGTTAAGAAACGCAAAATAAATTCCTAATCTTAAAAAGATAAGGCTACTTTGATCAACTGTGCTATTTCCTTTTTTTTTTTTCCCCTCGGTTTGCAGATGAAGATGAAACTACGGAAGAAAAGGAGGAGCAATCATACGGTTCTCTTATGATGGAGAGGTTAACAGGAAGCACAGAAGGGCGGATTGATTATGTGCTTCAGGTTGGTAGCTTCACTAGGACAAGTACTCTGTTTCACTTATTTATATGCCTATATCTATCCGGCCAGCAGCATTCAATAAGCAAGCTCTCTCCAATTCCAAATATCCGCGGGATATCTTAATCTGCAAAAAGATGACCAGGGTTGTCATCGCTTATTGTATTACAGATTACAGACTTGTACTTTTGATTCCTGAATGGGAGTTTTCTGTTGATCATGCAGGATAAAACGTTTCGACATCCATATATATCTGCCATTGGCTCCCATACGTATGTATTCATATATCTTCCAGACTCTCTCTCTGATTATTGGTGTGAGTTTTGCTGCTTGAAGATTATGTACGTCCATCAATGACTTCTAATCTGTGCATGTTTGGTCCGCAGAAACTATTGGAGGGACTGCGATACTGCATTGTTCATATTAAAACACCTATATCGTGATATACCCGAAGATCCCAACTCACCTGAAGAATGTAACGAAAGTGACTCTAAAAACATTAGTAGCGGTTCCACAGGCTGGATTAATCAGCGAGAAGCCATTGAGGAAGAGCTACCTCTGACGTTCTCAGATAGAAGCGTGGCCAGAAACTCTCAAGTAAAGCAAGGAAATATTTGAAGAAGAGCTGAATCTTGTGACTTGTGGTCTCTCTTTCTCGTTGTCTGCTGATTTAAAATGCATCAAGAACCAATTCTTTTATCAGCAAGGCTTAAAAGCTTTTGCTGTCACCTTCAGCAAATTATCAATGCATCAAACTGCTCTGACCGAAATCGTTCCGCTTGTTGAGAAGAAAAGTGGTATGCCATGCCGGAACTTAAAAACTGACATGCCAATCTGCAACCGGGAATTAGAAATTACCTGAAAACTGAACTGTAATTTTGTCGGAGAAGGAAGCGCGACACTGTGGCCTTAGGAAGCGTGACACTTCATCGGAAATGGGTGCTTTTTAAGGGGCACTGTGGCCTTAGGTGTGTTTATTTGTTAAAATGTTTCATATAACCCTTCTCTTTTCTTTTTACTCGTGTACATAGATTAGCAATATTTGTGTACATGCTGAATGTAATGAAATAAGAATCACGTTATGTTATGCAGCTAATTAGAAGAATTAGGATTGTTTCCTAATAAAACTTGGTAATTAACTACCTTGAAATTTCAATTATCTGATGATGAGAAGATACAACAATTTAAAATAAGAGGGTTTATCATAAAAGCATGCAAATAATTTTGTTTGGAAAGTTAGTAAAATGTAATATTAAATGTATATATTTAACATTACTTCCAGTACGTAAAAATAAAAAGCTTAAAAAATATCAAGTAAACAAAAATATAATAGCATTCACATTATTGGTGACCCACTGTAGTGGAAACAATTATCACATTTATAGACATAGCATTCAAATTAAGGGTGAACCACTATCAGTGTTAACTAAATCCTTATTGGATTAATGGTGAATCATTAAGATGGAGGTAACTCTTACTTTGAGGATGAACCATTACAGTGGACGAAGTTCTCACATTCAATTCAAAATTAATCAAATCCAATCAAAGTAAAATGAGATCATTCACCTCAAGACCTACCAAATTGAAATAAAAAACGAGATCATTTCCCTAAAAAGTTATCAATCCAATTGAAGACAATTAGGTCGTCTTTCATCTCAGAATCTATCAAACATAAACAAAAGCTAAATGAGATCATTCACCTCGAAACCTACCAAATTGAAACTTTCCCAAAAATCAAGAGACACCATTAAGCTAAAACATATCTAAAATTACAAAATTCCATATTTGACTTCTATTCAAAATCAAATCTTAATCTCCAAATCCATAATCCTAAGAACTACATGTGACTTGATCCCAAACTGGGTATGTTGGCAATTCGGTTAAATTTATTCCGAGTGCAGCCATAAATTTAAGAAAAATTAAAAACCCCATCCACAACACAAGTAAATATCATTAGTAAATATAACTCACACTTGAAAAGTGAATTACTATAGTGGACGTAGCTTTTGCATTAATAATTAACCACCCATTGTGAATGTAGCTTTCACACTAAGGCTAAACCACAATTAGAGTTAATAATTCATTGTTTGATAAAAAGCGAACCACTATAAGATTGGACATAGCTCTCAACATAGTAAATATAGTATTCACATTATTGATAACCACTATAGTGGACAAATTCTCATATCGATAGACATAGCGTTCACAGTAAGAGTAAACCACTATCAGTATTAGCTAAATCCTTATGGATTAAGGGTGAACCATTACGATGGAGGTAGCTTTTACTTTGAGAGTGAACCATTACAATGGACGTAGCTTCACATTTACCTCAAAATTAATAAAATCCAATCAAAAGCAATTTATGTATACATACAAATCTCAAATATGACTTTCATTCAAATCAAAATCCTAATCCCCAACAAAAATCCCTAAGAACTACATGTGACTTGATCTCATAATAGGGTATGTAGGCAGTTCGGTTAAATATTTTTCGAATGCAGTCACAAATTTAAATAAACCCAAATACCCTCATACACAACACAAGTAAATATCATTACAATGTAGGTAACTCTCACTTTCAGGGTAAACACTTAGAGTATTGAACGTAGAATAACATTAAGGATATAGTATTTACATTGTTGGTAACCACTATAGTGCAAATATTTTCTCACATTTATGGATATAGCATTTACATTAAAGATGAACCACTATCAGTGTTAAATAAATCCTTATTAGATTAAGGGTAAACCATTAAGATAGAGGTAACTTTTACTTTGAGGGTGAACCATTACAGTGGACGTAGCTCTCAAATTCACCTCAAAATTAATCAAACAGAATCAAAAGTCGTTTACCTAAACCATATAAAAAATTACAAAATCTCAAATGTGACTTTGATTCAAAA